>VXBA01000125.1:657655-1102906 GCA_013399895.1 Serilophus lunatus
TGTTGGAAAGGTGTGAAATGACACATTTTCCATCACAAGGGCACAGGGCTGTGACCAACCAGCACCAAACTCTGGAGAACATCAGCCTGGAGGGGATCAAGACTGGGCTGTGGTGCTGCTACTCAGCTCTAGTAGCTCTACTCAGCCATCTGGGGAGGTGGCACTGGAACCATTTCCCCTCTGAATCTGGTCTGTGTAGGTGGGACTGGAACCATTCCCCCTCTGGTTCTAAGAGTGTCCCATCCACTCATCCATCCAGGATCTCCAAGGCTACTCTTTGAGATCCCAGCCCTCTCTGCAGGACAATAAATCCTCACTGGGGTTGCACTGCCAGCTTTGAAAGTTTCATTTTGGTTTGCTTTTCTGTCAGGAGTGTAAGCACCTGAATTTATGCAGATGATGCAGTCCTGCCAGGTGTTTGTTTTAGATGGTTTTCTCCCCCCTGCTCCACTGTGAAAGAAAAATTGGGTAATATTTGCTAATGAGACAAGTGGGATATTTCCAGGCCCCTTTAACTTCCCAGGAATAAAATCTGTTTTTAAGAAATTGCTGACCCTTTAAAGCTCAACCGTTGGCTTATCTCAGGGACATGTTTCTTAGTCAGCAAAAGACCTTTCCTGAAGGAGTTGTTTGTAATTCATTAGTGCTGGAGTAATAGCCCCACTCTTAAATAATTCCTGTGCTTATAAAATACCATCTGGTCCATGTGCTGAGGGCCACTGGTGTAAATCAGGAGAGATCCACTGAGCTGGATGAGTTCTGGTGGCTTTACATTCTCTCCAAGGTCTTGTGTACCTGGTTTTACAGGAGCTCTCACATTCCTTCCTTGATTGTGGCCCCATCACTTGCCCTGCCAGGAAAAATTGCTGCTCATGGCAAAAGCTTGAGGCTCCTACAGAGGGGAGCAGCAGCATGTAGGGCAGGTACAGCTCCCTGAGGTGTCTTTATGGGTATCTGTGTTAGAACAAGCCCCACATTCTCTGTGCTGAGGAATAAAACCTGCCTGGAAATTTGGGGTGTAACAGTGGGTAAGGAAAAGGTCCCACTTTGAAGCCACTTTAACTTGAACTTAAGCTTTTTGCTGAATTAGGCAGCAGAGATGGATTTACATATGTTAAGGGAGATTTGCTGGGGTTATATTCCACTCTCTTAATTTTTTTTTCCTTAAAAAATAAAAAGTAGTGAGAGGCAAGAGAGATTTGCAGGACACAGGCAATGAGAAAACTCAGCTCACGCTCATCAGTCCAAATTAAAAAGCATTTCCCACTCACAAATCCTGCCTGCAAAATCTGCAGACTGTTTTGGAGCCTCTTGAGTTTTCAAAAGGATGGATCCAGACAGCCAAAAAGATGGACCTGGACCAGGCAGCAGCAGATCTGGATCTGGGATCAGCTTTTTCCAATGTCCTGGGAGATGTCAAACCATCCTGTAATCCTTCACAGGGAACAACTGCCTCGAACCTCCCCACGGCTCCAGCCTGGGGCTGGTTGTTCACCAGCTGTTTTTGGGATGGGAGGAACAGTCCTTATGTTTCTGGGGCTTCTCCATTTGCACTGGAGACTTTGTGAAGCTGGGCTGCAGGAAAAACAATCTCCTGTGCTTTTAGAGAGGGATAACATTTCAACAAAGTAAAGTGAGATTTCATCAGGGCTTTTGTGTGTAACACAAACCCCAGTGACAGCAAGAGCTCAGTGCCCTGGAAACTCAGTGAACAAACCAGAGAACAGACTCAGTGTTTGGGAGAATCGGGTCCTTTTCATTTTCCTGTTTTTTTTTTACAGGTATCTGATATCCCAAATCCTAATTTGTTTAATTTGCCTCCAATCCTCCTCTGGGAACAAAACAACATAAAAGCTTTGTGTGCTGCCCCTGCCACCCTCCCCACAGCACTGACCCACACATCACATCACCCTAGCAAAACAAAGGCTTCAAAAGAAATCATTTCAAATTGGATTTCCAGTGTGACTCCAGCCCTGGAAAACCTGAACTCATCCCTGGTTGTGTAACTCAGCTCTGCAAAGGCTCAGTGTTCTCAGCAGCGGCTTCAGAGGCTTTTGGAGCTGTGCCTTTTCCTTCCCTGTGGTGCAGGGATGGCAGATCCCAGGATTTTACTTCCTGCGGGATCTCAGGTCCTCAGCATTCCCTCAAGGGCCAGGCTGCTTCATCCAGGAGGATTCACCACCCCCATCATTCCCTGAACTGCCTCGGGGGCTCTGAAAGGCTCCCGACATCACGGCTTTTATTCCTATTTCTGTTAAAGCATTTGCTCCTAAGTTTTGGGACTGTTTGAAATTTTTAAGGCTCAAAAAAGGGACAGGATGAACTCAAGCCCCTGCAGACTCTTCTCTAAAAGTGAGTGCTGAGCTGGCCTCGTTTGTGACTTGGAACACCCTTGGCTGTCTCCTGCAGCCCCATTCCCAAATGATGCCTCTGCCAGGCCCCATCTCCCAAGGATGGGCACATCCAGGCAACCCTGGGGTCAGGAGAAGACACCTCAAAGCAGGGCAGGACCTTTGGGGAAGGAAGGACACATCACAGAGGGAAGAAGGAAGCAGGGAACACAGGAACCTGAATTTCTGCAGCACCAAGCTCAAGTGAATTGTGACCCAAATTAAGCATTGTTAATGGCAATAATGAAAACTAAGCGTGGGGACAGGGCAGAAGGAAGATGAGGAGAAAATATAACAACAGAGTCAAGCAGGGGGAGACAAACAAAGGCCCTTTCAGGCTTGTTGTCAGTGGCAATAAAGCCTCACACACGTGGTGATTTATCAGGCCTGGCTCTTTCTCCTCTGCCTTTCTCTGCAGTGTTTCAAGACGTTGGTATTTGCAGAAGGTGTAGTGTAGCTGCTGGATAAGGGAGAAGAATGAATCCATCACTGCTTCCCCCCTCAGTGCCTGACAGCTCCGAGCCATAAAACTCCGGGCAGGCAGAGCTTTCCCTTGGAGGCAGCAGCCCAGGAACACAGTCAATACAGCTCTGGATCCCAGTGCCATTAAGACAAGCTTATCAGTGGGGCACCAGGAGTGCAGAGCACACTGGCTGACAGGAAAATCAAAGTTTCCTTCTCTCTGCAATTCATATCTGGGCTGCTCTTGCCTCCCAGCCTGACTTTGCCCTGCCTCCAGGTTCCCATTCCTGCAGGGATCTGCACAATGTTTGGACAGTGTCTCTTCTCAGGCTCTCCCTGTCCCACACAAAGCCCTTCCCTCTTCACAAGATTACTTTGCACTGAGGGAAAAGATCCCTTTGCCACCGAGGCTGCAAAGCCAAAGGTGCTGAAGAAGCTCTCTGGGAGCAGCAGAGGGATTCCAGAGGGTCATTCCATCTCCGTCATCCAAGGTGAAAGTCTGACTGAGTTACAGCAGCTGAAAAATGAAGTTCCACAGAATGGCTCCTGGGTTGTGCAGACCCACGTGGCTGCTCAGCTTCCAGGCCAGGAGAAGGACCTCCTGGAATGGGGGAAAAGATGGGATTGGGCTCCATTCCCCAGCCAAGAGATCCTGGTGGGGCTGTGGGAGAGGGCTTCTCACCTTTCTGCTCTGTTCCTTCCTAAGGTGACTCATGGTCTGAAGCTGTGTCAGGGCAGGGTCAGGGGGGATCTCAGGCCAAGGGTCTCCTTTGCCCAGAGGGGGGTTGGGCACTGCCCAGGCTCCCCAGGGCAGTGGGCACAGCCCCAAGGCTGCCAGAGCTGCAGGAGGGTTGGGATGATCCTCTGGGGACAGGGGGGACTCTTGGGGATGGGCCTGTGCAGGGCCAGGGGTGGCACTGGATGGTCCTTGGGGGGCCTTTCCAACAGAGCATATTCCATGATGGCAAAACCTTTGGAAAGACCAGAATTGCTTTGCTTTGCCTCTCTCCCCAAGCAGAGGNACTTTTTGGGAGAGAAACTCCTTCCCAAGACCTTCCCAGTCCTTAGGGAGGACTGCCAAGCTCCCAGAGAAGCACAGGGCCAGACACAGCCAGAGCAAAGGGCAGGATGAAGTGAAGCTGCACTGAAGACAAGTCAGAGCACAGAACACCAGAGGGATCAAAGGCCCCATCAGAACTTAGAACAAGAACAAAATCCCAGAATCAAGGGACTGAACAAAAATCTGACAGCATTAGACCATCAAACACAGAGAGGGGACAGTCTCACAAAGCTCTGGCTGTCCCCAACTCCACTCCCTTTATTTCAGAGGATTTTCTGTGACAGAGTCCAGACTGTTCATAATGTGTCCCTGTGTACAAACCCAGTCAACAACATGAACTCCCACCAAAAGACCTGTTACCAGTTTCCTTTCAGGAATTAAGAGGCTTTTACAGTAAAAATATGAACAAAAATAGTAAAGATATTCAGGTTTTATGTTCTGTGTAGTTTCATTTTTGGCCTTTGTTTGACAATTTTCTATAATGTCCTACAAGAAGCTGTGATGGATTGGGGTCTTCTGCTCTTCCCCAGACCAGTTTAATTCAGGGGTGTTTTCACTGGAGGTGGAGGAGATGAAAAGAAATAGCAAAGACCCAAGTAAGGGGTGTGCACATTTGCAAGGTTTTCTTCTCTATCTCTCCCACTTCTTGCTTTTCTGCGTTTCATTCAAACATTTTGGGCTGACAGACGGTTAAAAAAGGAAACTGCAAATAGAAGTGTGAAATTTTGCACTTTTGGGCCATAATGAATCTCACTTGGCTTCCCACCCTCTGCAATGTTGTTGCTGGAAAGTGCAAAGACCTTAATTTTCTCTGTGCACACCTTAAAATGTCTCAGCTCTTGGCTGAAATGTCAGGGCTCCATCACGTCTCTAATCCAGTAAAAACCTGGGGGCAGCCACATGCATTTGTTTGCTGGGTTGGAGAGGGAGGGGCTGCAGAGGCAGGTCCCATTTTGGGATCCCTGCAATGCCTGAGATGGAAAAGAATTCCTACAGCATCAAGATGGACCTCAAAGCAACGTGTACTCTCAGTGATGGTCAAAGCTCATGTGCCAGAACCAATTTCTGCTCTGTGTGAGCAGGGACAGGACCCAGGGAATGGCTGGAGTTGTGTCAGGGCAGGGTTAGGTTGGATATCAGGGAAAAGTTCTTGCCCCAGAGGGTGGTTGGGCACTGAACAGGCTCCCCAGGGTTTGGGGACATTCCCAAGGCTGCCAGAGCTCCAGGAATGTTTGCACAATGCTCTGAGGGACGGGGGGGATTGCTGGGGGAATTGGCCTGGATGATCTCCTGAGGTCCCTCCCAACCATAACAATTCTGTGTGCTGATTCTGGGACTTGCTCCCTGCTGGTGTTGCACCCCCAGAAACCCCAAAACACCAATCCCAAACAGTCACACAACCCTCAAACAAGCGAAAAAGAGCCTTGGCCAAGGTGTCCAGAAGACCTGAGAAATCTGGGATGAAGCCCCAGATCTCCAGCAGTCACAGCCTCTGGCAGAGCTTAGGACAGATCTAAGTCAAACAATTTGGAAGTTTGAGTGTCAGCACTGGACTAGCTTTGCTCTTTAAGAAGTTATGAGACATGATCTTCCTTGAGAAGGAAAACATATCAAAGGCAGAAATAAGATCTTTGTTCCCAACCTTTGCATTGCACACACACATTTTATACTGACACAGTTTTGCACATCAGTGTCACCACCAGTCTTTTATGAAATTGTTTTTCTGTTTAGCATCAATGGGGCCACTTCCCTTTCAGATTTCTGTAATTAGCCTCTTCTAAATCCTCCAGCAGCTTTTTGGGAAGATGTCTGTTATTTACAGTATGTGCAATTCAGATGTCACTGGATTATTAACCTTGGCTGTGGAGTTTTAAATGTCTGGATTAGCAGATGTGAGTTTTTTCCCCTTCACTTCAGGCTAGAAAAAGTCAGGAAGAAAAGAGCAATAGAAACAGGGCAGATAAGCCAGTGCTTTACCACCACCTTGCAACCAGAAAGTACAAGGAAAAGAAGGGTTGGCAGCAGGAGCTGTGCTGTTCCAAGAGGCAGGAATCTGGGAGCTCCAGCCCCAAAACTAACCCAGTGAGAGGTGCTCTGGAAAATGAGACCAGCACTAAAACAAGACTCTGCTTTCAACAGGGTAAACTTGAGGTTGAATTGGAGGGCAAACCCCTCCAACAGCCTGGAGGCCCCACATGCACCCACAGCACCAGGAGCTGATTCCTTCCTGCCTTTGCCTCCCTGGGGGATTTTGGGAAGCAGCCTCTGTTCTTCTCCATCTCTTGGCAAACTGGAGATTGCTGAAGAGACACCAGAAATCTCTGCCCTGGAGGCATCTGAGGGCTGGACATGTCCCTCCACACTCCAAACACCATTAGAGGGACTAAAGATTGTCCCTTCCTCCAGGCCTGGACAGAGCCAATTGGAATTCCTTAGGAAGGGAGGATTCCATGATCCCTCTATCATCATCTGAGCTGTTTCTTCTCATGGAAGGGCCACAGGAATGAGTTCCAGGAGCTGCCCCAGGGCTCAGGGCTGGGTGAAGGGGACACAGCTCTGCCCATCCCATCTGAGGCTCTCCAAGGATTTGCACAGATCTGACCCAGCTGCTGGGGCAGCACTGGGAGAGGGTGGCACAAAGCCCACACCTGCAGGTCTGGTGTGTCCACAAGTGGCTCCAGAGACACCAAGTGTGTCTGTGAGTGTTAGCAGAAACACAAATATTAAGCTGAGTCCAAGCCTGCAGTGCCCAAAGCACTGGAAATGTCCAAACCCACCCTGTGCCATCACAGAAATATTTCACTTGGATGGGGATCGATGGGAGGCAGCTGCTGGGACAATGAAATGGAGGGAAATGTGGAAAAGCTGTTTTGCATGAAGCCTCCCCAAGGTTTTCAGCTCCACATGGGCTTTTCTGTTAATTTTTGGGTTATTTCACAGAACTACCCCAAATATACAAGTGTGTTCTGGCATTGCTCCTCCTCACTGACAGTAATCCATCTTATCCCAGTGAGGAGCAGCTGGAAAAACTCCTGTCACTACCAAAAAAGAGAAAATAAAATTTCTGTGAATCTCAGGAAACACTCTTCGGCTCCAAATATGGGGAAGAAAATGCCATCAGTGATTTTCCCTTTGTAATTAGGTTTGCAAAGGTTGACTGGCAAGGAATTAAAACATGGAAACATTAAAATATCAGTGAGTTCTGGCATCCTAAGTAATGTGACATTTGTATGATAATTTGGTCATTAAATATGCAAGCAAGGATGCTTTTTCTTTTTGAACATGAAGTTACAATACTTTCAGAAAACACCTTCCAGCATTTTACAGGTTCAACTTCTCGCTCCAGTGGAAAAATATCATTTGCAATGTGTGGGCAGAGGACACTTAGACCAGAACAGACCCACAGCAGCATCACTGCTCTGCCACACAAACACCACTCAGGGGAGATCGAGGTGGAATTCCCACATCTCACTGCCTGAAAATTGGGATTGCCAGTTGGGGGAAGGAGAATGGATCAGAGCTAGGACAAGAAAAATCCTATGGAGTCTGGATATGGGTTATTTAAACCCCCACAACCAGTGTTCCAGGGCTCCTGGTGAGAATTCCAGCTTAAATCCAAGATACTTGCACAAGGAAAATCCTTCTCCAAGTTGCACAAACGAGGGTGAGGAAGTTGAGCCTGGAGAAGAGGAGGTTGTGTGGAGACCTCACAGCACCTTCCAAGGATTTGAAGGAGCTACAGGGAAGGGAGAGGGATGGTCATCAGGAATTGGAGTGGTAGAAAAAAGGGGGATGGGTTTAAACTGAAAGAGGGGAAGTTTAGGTTGGATAGTGAGAAGGTGAAGGTGGTGAGGTTGCTGAAAGAAGCTGTGGCTGCCCCATCCCTGGGAGTGTCCAAGGCCAGGTTGGAGCCACCTGGGAGAGTGAGAGGTGTCCCAGCCCATGGCAGGGGGTGGGACTGGATGGGCTTTAAGATCCTTTCCAAACTATTCCATGATTGGAAAAGACCCCACAAAGAGGTTTTGCCTGTGCTGGGGAGGGGAATGAGGGGAACAGATAGAGGTCTCTCAGTCAGTCTCACTGACTGCACCCCCCAACACCCAGCACATCCTTTCCGTGCATCTCAGCACTCCCTTCCTGAGCTGATGAATAATTTGGAATGCCTCAGCCAGTATTAAATAATAAAGGTTCTTTTCCTTGCAGAAATAATTGAAGCATCAGAGCTGAGAAATTGAGGTCGCCCTGAGCTCTGCCCCCTCTGACAATGCTGCTCCCACCAGGACATCAGCCCTGCTTGGCACCAGGGAATGGGGGGGATTGGAGACACAGGATTGGCAGGGATGGCCTCACCAAGACTCCTCTTCTCACCCTGGGGCTGCTGAGAGGGAGCAAGACCATTTCCAAGTGAGAATTAAGGCTGTGGTGACTCAGGAGACACCAAGAGTGCACCTGAAGTTCAGGGTGGTCTTGGCTGCATCACCCAACTGGGGGGACTCTGCTGCTGCCAGCTCTGTACATCCAGCATTTCTTCCTTAATGGAAGGAAAATTCAAGTTTTTTTAGGTACAGTGATGATCAAACTCTGCTACCAGGGCATCATCAAAACCACTGAATGGCACAAAAAATTCTTCCTCATGAATGGAACCCTCCCTCCTCTCTAAAGGCAGGAATTCTGCCTTCAAACCTCACTGTTACCCTGGTTTTGGCAGCCACTGAGATCTGGAGAAGCTTGAATTCAAGGGCATCACCAGCAATATATCCAGGAAAGCTCTGAGTGCTTCAGACCCTCCCTCCTCCTGCTGATTCCTCCTTATTGCTGTGCCCTCAGTCACACACTGCTCAAGTTTTCCCTCCAGGTTTATTCCAAATGCAAGGAATTGTGTAGTTGAGATGTGTCCTGCCATCTCCAGGCTTGTTTTCCCTGAGGGAGGACAAGCCAACAAGAAAACCTACTGGCAGGACAAGTCCCCTTTTCATGGATCTGCATGGAGCCGGATCTAGCCCACCTTTAAACTAGGAATGCTTTTTCCCCCCCTTTTCCTCTCCTGATCTTATGATTTTTCTCAAGACCAGGAGAAAACAACCAGGGTAACACAGTTTTCAGTCTTCCCATTCCTCTCCTGATAAGTAAAATTCTCATTGACCATGACAGGAATAATCCCAGGAGGAAAAATCCTGTTCATTGAGAACCCAGTTAAACTAATGTGGGTTTAGAGCAGCTACACAAATACAATTAAATATGGAATGAGATCCTTTCTTCAGGATCAATGGCATTGGAAGAAAGAACATGTCCAGGGTGGAACTGAGAGTGCAAACATTGACTCAGGGGCAGGATGAATCCACTGTCTCATGACAGACATGGGACAAATCCCAGCTCCCACAAATAAAAGACCTCCAAGTGAAGTCAGCTTGTTCTAAATCCTGAAATCAAACACACAACAATGAAGACATTTGGAAAGACTTTCGGAGCCAAACGTTCTGCTCGGGGACTCTCTGCACTAATTAGGGACAATTAAACTGCTTAAGGAGCATTAATGTGCTCGTTGTGCACAGACAAGTGTCACCTCCTCATAAATATGTCTTGTTGGGTCCAGTGTTTGTGGCAAGGAGATGATTAAACTCCCTCAGGCTGAGGGAAGAACTTCCCTGAGCATCCTGCAGGAAGCAAAGCACAAGTGATTCCCCTGTTTTCCAACTCCTGGGAATTGCTAAGAATGAAGAACAAGGTGTTTTGAAAGTCCCCTGTCTCTTTGTGAGGATGTCACTGAGCTCGACAGGCTGGGCCTGGATGGCTCTTAAAGTGGGAGGGGGGGGGAAGAGGGGAGGAAAAGGGGAGAAGGAAAAGGGGGAGGGAAAAGGGAGCAGGAAAAAAGGAGGGAGAAAAAATGGGGAGAGAAAAAGGAGGGGAGAAAAAGGGGGGAAGGGAAAGGGGGAGGAAAAAAGGGGAGGGAAAAAGGAGGGAGGGAAGAGGGGGCAGACGAAAAGAGGAAACCATACAATATATTCCTATTCCATGAAATAATACCAGGGTTTCCAATTTAAGCAGCCTTTCACTTTTGAAAAGTGCATGCCCAGAAATCTGAGAGTTCTCAGGGCAAAAAAAGTTTATTTTTCAGATATCAACACAGATTTTTTTTAATTAGATTTAATTTCAGTTCCTGAACTCCCCATTGCACAACAGGGGTGATGGCAGAAGGGAAGAAAGTTCAAAAGTGCTCAGCACAGAGAGCTCTGGGAGCCTTCCTTGGCCAATTCTTCAAAAGCTGAGCCTGTACATTTGTTAACTCTAAATAAGATAATCCATAATTACAAATAAAGCCCCAAATGGGAAAGCTTGANACTATTCCATGATTGGAAAAGACCCCACAAAGAGGTTTTGCCTGTGCTGGGGAGGGGAATGAGGGGAACAGATAGAGGTCTCTCAGTCAGTCTCACTGACTGCACCCCCCAACACCCAGCACATCCTTTCCGTGCATCTCAGCACTCCCTTCCTGAGCTGATGAATAATTTGGAATGCCTCAGCCAGTATTAAATAATAAAGGTTCTTTTCCTTGCAGAAATAATTGAAGCATCAGAGCTGAGAAATTGAGGTCGCCCTGAGCTCTGCCCCCTCTGACAATGCTGCTCCCACCAGGACATCAGCCCTGCTTGGCACCAGGGAATGGGGGGGATTGGAGACACAGGATTGGCAGGGATGGCCTCACCAAGACTCCTCTTCTCACCCTGGGGCTGCTGAGAGGGAGCAAGACCATTTCCAAGTGAGAATTAAGGCTGTGGTGACTCAGGAGACACCAAGAGTGCACCTGAAGTTCAGGGTGGTCTTGGCTGCATCACCCAACTGGGGGGACTCTGCTGCTGCCAGCTCTGTACATCCAGCATTTCTTCCTTAATGGAAGGAAAATTCAAGTTTTTTTAGGTACAGTGATGATCAAACTCTGCTACCAGGGCATCATCAAAACCACTGAATGGCACAAAAAATTCTTCCTCATGAATGGAACCCTCCCTCCTCTCTAAAGGCAGGAATTCTGCCTTCAAACCTCACTGTTACCCTGGTTTTGGCAGCCACTGAGATCTGGAGAAGCTTGAATTCAAGGGCATCACCAGCAATATATCCAGGAAAGCTCTGAGTGCTTCAGACCCTCCCTCCTCCTGCTGATTCCTCCTTATTGCTGTGCCCTCAGTCACACACTGCTCAAGTTTTCCCTCCAGGTTTATTCCAAATGCAAGGAATTGTGTAGTTGAGATGTGTCCTGCCATCTCCAGGCTTGTTTTCCCTGAGGGAGGACAAGCCAACAAGAAAACCTACTGGCAGGACAAGTCCCCTTTTCATGGATCTGCATGGAGCCGGATCTAGCCCACCTTTAAACTAGGAATGCTTTTTCCCCCCCTTTTCCTCTCCTGATCTTATGATTTTTCTCAAGACCAGGAGAAAACAACCAGGGTAACACAGTTTTCAGTCTTCCCATTCCTCTCCTGATAAGTAAAATTCTCATTGACCATGACAGGAATAATCCCAGGAGGAAAAATCCTGTTTATTGAGAACCCAGTTAAACTAATGTGGGTTTAGAGCAGCTACACAAATACAATTAAATATGGAATGAGATCCTTTCTTCAGGATCAATGGCATTGGAAGAAAGAACATGTCCAGGGTGGAACTGAGAGTGCAAACATTGACTCAGGGGCAGGATGAATCCACTGTCTCATGACAGACATGGGACAAATCCCAGCTCCCACAAATAAAAGACCTCCAAGTGAAGTCAGCTTGTTCTAAATCCTGAAATCAAACACACAACAATGAAGACATTTGGAAAGACTTTCGGAGCCAAACGTTCTGCTCGGGGACTCTCTGCACTAATTAGGGACAATTAAACTGCTTAAGGAGCATTAATGTGCTCGTTGTGCACAGACAAGTGTCACCTCCTCATAAATATGTCTTGTTGGGTCCAGTGTTTGTGGCAAGGAGATGATTAAACTCCCTCAGGCTGAGGGAAGAACTTCCCTGAGCATCCTGCAGGAAGCAAAGCACAAGTGATTCCCCTGTTTTCCAACTCCTGGGAATTGCTAAGAATGAAGAACAAGGTGTTTTGAAAGTCCCCTGTCTCTTTGTGAGGATGTCACTGAGCTCGACAGGCTGGGCCTGGATGGCTCTTAAAGTGGGAGGGGGGGGGAAGAGGGGAGGAAAAGGGGAGAAGGAAAAGGGGGAGGGAAAAGGGAGCAGGAAAAAAGGAGGGAGAAAAAATGGGGAGAGAAAAAGGAGGGGAGAAAAAGGGGGGAAGGGAAAGGGGGAGGAAAAAAGGGGAGGGAAAAAGGAGGGAGGGAAGAGGGGGCAGACGAAAAGAGGAAACCATACAATATATTCCTATTCCATGAAATAATACCAGGGTTTCCAATTTAAGCAGCCTTTCACTTTTGAAAAGTGCATGCCCAGAAATCTGAGAGTTCTCAGGGCAAAAAAAGTTTATTTTTCAGATATCAACACAGATTTTTTTTAATTAGATTTAATTTCAGTTCCTGAACTCCCCATTGCACAACAGGGGTGATGGCAGAAGGGAAGAAAGTTCAAAAGTGCTCAGCACAGAGAGCTCTGGGAGCCTTCCTTGGCCAATTCTTCAAAAGCTGAGCCTGTACATTTGTTAACTCTAAATAAGATAATCCATAATTACAAATAAAGCCCCAAATGGGAAAGCTTGACATGTTTTTGAACTTTCCCCCAACTGCACTTCAAAAATAGTAGAACAAAATAATTTTGTTTACAGGACATTTTTGGTTTTCTTCCAGCCAAAGTGACCTTGTGGATAAAGAAGAGAGAAAAACAGGGAAAAAAAAATAGGCAAAATCTCTTCTTCCCCCAGGAGGAAAAAGCACAACAAACCCAGAATTGTTCTGGGGCTTGTTTGAAATGGTGTGAAAATTGATTTCAGCACCAAGGAGCTCGTGCTCACCCCATTCAGTGGCTGCCAACATGCAGCACTTTTGTCTCTGTTGATAAGAGACTTTTTAATTATTGCCATTATCATTTGGAAATTGGGTTCCTGCCACAAACAATTGAAATTAGATTCTGTTACTTTTAATCTTGGGTAATGTCTTTTAATCTGAGGTTTCATTTTCTATCAGCAATAAAATAGGTGGTTGTGGGCACATGTGGCTGCTTTAAGAAGATGTGAAAGGACCTGGACACTCCTAAAATCTGGGAGTGTATTCCACAGATTTCACAGCAGAGAGGAGTGTTATGAGCAGCCAGTTCAACCTGTCATGAAAAATAAGGGCTGTGTCATTTCTCCCTGTAATTTCTGCACCAAATCACCTCTTTCACAAAAGACATCCAAGGTTTTGGGCAGCAGAGCAAACCCTGACTGAGCAGGGACAGCATTTCCAAGGGTCACCCCAGAGCCAGGACACACATGAAGCAGCTTGGAGGGGATACACAGAGGTGAAAAAGAGGTGGAAAATGTTCGTGATCCCATGGGGGTCAGCCTTTGGTCCTTTTCTGTTGGCAAAGCCACCTCACAGCTTCAAAACTAAGATTTTTTTAATTATTTTTATTCACTAAGAACAGGACTGAGACCTCGTGAAGCCATTTGATCAGATGGCTGTTTTATATATATTTATTTATATGTACAATATAGATATTTTATATATCTTGTATATACTTATATGTATTCTATATTTTATATATATCTCATAGATATTTATATATATCTCATAGATATTTATATATCACTCATATATACTATATATATCATATATATATTTTTGTATCTCTCATATATATTTATATATCCCATGTATATATTTACTTATATATATATACCATATATATTTTTTATCTCCATATTTTTCTATTTCTATATCACCCATATATTTTATATATATATATAATATTTATATTTATATTTGTCTCATATATATATGCTCTTTGTGCTGACAGGGAGCCTTTGCTCCTATTTCTGACCCTCTTTACCAACCCATTATCCTCTTCCATGTAGGATGGAGGCCTGGTACAGGATGAGATCAGTGGGTTTAAAAGATAAAAAATGAGCTTTGGATCAATAGTCACAATCCCAGAATATGCTGAGCTGGAAGGGACCCACAAGGATCATGGAATGCAAGTCCTGGCCCTGCACAGGCCCATCCCAAGGGTCACACCAACAGTCCATGTGCTCTGGTTTAGAGGAACACTTCAAACCCAAGGAATAATCAGGAGGAAGGTGGTTAAAGAATAAAATAGTGAGTTTGTTCGCTTTGGGTTTTTTTATGTGGCATTGTCTTTTTTTTTTTTTAAAGTCAGAAAAGAAGCTGAAGAGTTTTATTTGTTACATTCCACATTATGAACTTCATTCAAAGCAACCCCGAGCTCTTAGAAGTGGTGAAATAAACCTTCCTGGTTTAATCTGCCTCCTCTGGAAAGGAAATAATCAGATCCTGCCTTTTGCATAGGCAGAGTTTTAATTACCTCTGAAACTCGCCTGGTCCCATCTGAGCAGCTTTTCAAAAGCAATCTATTAACAAACAATAACCTCGTGGCTGCTGCTACAAAGCAGATGCTATCGCTGCCTCTCCCCGCTCCTCGTTCCTCCTCCATCATCTCCCCCCATCCTCCAACACGGTGCCATTAATGAACTGTGCTCCTGACGAGGAGGGAATGTGGGGAAAGGGCTCCTGGAGCCACCTGGGTGGTGGGAGCAGGATGGGGACTGGCAGGAGAAATGCACAGCTCCAAGGTGTGAGTCCCAGGTGGAATTTTTGGCAGAAGAAGGAAGTGGGCTGGCACGGGAGGAGGATTCCATGGGCAACTCTGGGATTGCAGCACTGGGAAAACAAAGCCTCTGTCCTTCAGTGAGACTGGTGGTGGGGTCCCAGCCCTTCTGGAGGGAAGGCTCAGCAGGAGTCTCTGTTATCTCTGGCACAAGGAAAAGCTTGATGGGGCCCTGGCCCTGCAGCTGAGGTGAGACTTTTAGGAAAAAATTCTTCATGGAAAGAGGGAATGGCCATTGGAATGGGGCTGCCCAGACAGGTGGTGGAGTCACTGTCCCTTGAAATGTTTAAAAAAAGACTGGATGTGGCACTTGGTGCCATGGATCAGTTGATGAGGTCTTGTTGGGTCATAGGTTGGGCTTCATGATCTCAAAGGTCTTTTCCAACCGAGTTAATTCTGGGATTTTGGGATTCTGTGACTGTGAGTGGCCAAACCTGCACATAATGACTGAGGTGCCCAAAGACTGCTCAGCTTCCAGGAAAAAGGACAAAACAGGCTGCAAGGGGCAGTCCCTGACCTTCCCAAAAGGAAAAGGACACCTGCAAGACCTCTCAGAGGGTCTTGTGACCCTCCTGGGGATGGAGGAAAGGAAGCACAAGGAGAGCTTGGCTTTTAACACCAGCAGCTTTGATGGCTAGTCTCCAGCCTTATTCCCAAGCCTTCCCCCATCCCTCCATGGCTTGTGGCGGTGGATATTTGTCCCTGAGAGATGTGAGACTCCAGGAGCTGCCAGAAACAGCAGCAGAAACCCCTCGAGACTGAGATCCAGTGGCTCCCAGCACTTCCCAAGGAAAAGCCATGGAGCAGCTGCTGCCTCTGGAACCAGTGCTGACTTCTCACCCCATTTCCCATCTGCTTCCCTGGGGATAATCTGATGTCCCATGTCATCTCCAGCCACTGTGGCTGCTCCTTTGCTTCCCAGCACATTTCAGGAGAGGTGCCTTTTTGAACAATTCCAGGGATGGGGACTCCACCACTGCCTCTGGAAACCTGTGCCAAAGAAATTTTTTCCCAGTTTCCAACCTGGGGCAACTTCAGCTGTTTCCTCTTGTCCTGTCACTTGTTCCCTGGGAGAAGAGTCCAACCCCCACTTGGCTACAACCTCCCTTCAGGGACTTGAAAATAGTGATAAAATCCTCCATTATTTCAGACTAAACAACCCCAATTCCCTCAGCTGCTCCTCACTTTTGGACTCTCTTTGTAACATCTCCTTCCACTGAGCTCCTGCAGTGGAAGGATTCAAACCCAGGGGTTTTTTTATATAAAAAGCAGCATTTCAATCACCAGCCTTTCACAGTGACTGCACACCTGCCCCAGACCTATTGCTGTCAATGCATCACTCCAGTTTGAGAGTCTAAAGAACCCAAAATGAAGTTCCCTCATTGCACCATTAACCTTCTTATGTATCTGCTATTTTCAACCAAGCACCAGTGAACCTCCCTCAGACATTTCCTCAGCACCAACCACCCAAATTCCTCACAGCAAACAAGCTCAAACACAACCAGGATTATTTATTCACCACACGACACACCTTTCCCCACTTCCCATCTTTCTTATCAGGAAATTAAAAGCACAGAAATGGCCTCAAGACCTCCCTGCAGAGCCTGGAAACTCATCTTTTCCACCAGCAGCTGCCACTGCTGCTGTCCAGAATCATTTTAGAGACCAGCAAGTTTTTATTTAGTCTTGTTAAGGGAGACTAACAAGGCACAGATGGAGCAGGTTCACTCGTGGCATGGGGTTGGCTGTTCCCTGTGCTTTTGGCTCTGGAAAGGATGGGATGCAGAGTTCCATCAGCTCCATCAGCTCTGCAGCAGGAACAAAGACCAGGGCTGGAAAAGCCAGGACTTCTTGGCTGCCTGCCCTGGACATGGAGATGATAAAAACATTGGGCAAAGCTCAGCCTGCAGCCTGTGGGGGTGTTAATCCCTGGCCTATCCCTCTCCTGGGGACTGCTGGAAGAATCACGAGGCATTGGGGTCTATGGTTGCTCCATCTCTCCAGAATAACAAAGCCTTGAGGTTCTTTTTTTTTAATTTTTAATGGGGGAAAAAAAAGAACATTCCCCCACAACAGCAACTTTCAGCACCTCTCACCTCCAGGGTCTGACACTTCTCCATTAAAATGAGCAAACAGTCAATAAATCCCTGGATTTCAGCACCTCCACCATGGCCCCTGGATTTGTGATTAGGATTTAAAGGTGGGAGCTCAGCAGCTACATTGAGGGATGTTTCTCTGGTTTTGGAGAGCTGACAGGACACAAGAGAACCCAAAACAGGGCAACAAAAAGGAAAGAAGAGTTTGTTCCAGCAAATAAATCCCCTGTGCCCTTGGCTGCAGGTGCTGCTGGCAATGATCCCCATCCATAAGGACTCGCTGGGCTCCTGGTGACAAGTGACACACACAGGGATGTGCTGCCACCCCACAGTCGTTTTTGTGGGGTTTCTGCCACCCTGGATTTCTCCATTGGGGTTTTCATAGCAGAAACCCCACCCTCTTGGATGCATGGAAAGAGTCAGAGGTGACTGGAAGAGCTCATCTTGTGGATGAGCTTTGCTCCAGCACCCTTTGCTCCCATGCCCAAAGAGCCTTTGTCATCTTTTAGCTGATGCAAAGTCACTGAAAGCCTTTGCTGTGCTTCCCTCAGCTCAGGAAAAAACATCCAGCACCTCTCCAGCAGTTTTGTGGCCCTGGAGGAGCCGAGTCAGGACTGAGGGAAAGGGGAGGCCTGGGTAGGTGTTAATGAGAAAGTGATTTGCCTCTCCAGGATGTCCTTGTGCTTCCCAGGAAAGTCACAGAGCAGAATTTCTGCATACTTAATACAGCTTCTTAATTAAGAAACAGGTAAAAACCTGAGAGACACCATCTCCTACTGCAAGGTCAGGGCCAGAGCTTTAAATCCAGGATAATCACTCATTCCAGGAAGCAGGAGGGAGCTGATGGAAAGGGGTGGCCTCACAGTTAGACCTGTTTGGAGCAGAGAAACAGCCCCTTCTGCTCTGCCTGCTGAAGTCACATCCAACATTTCCCCTGTAGACTGAAAGTTTTCAGGACTTCAGGAGTGTTTTTACCATATTTTGCCCTCCAAAAGCTGAAAATCTAAAATAAGGTTCAAAAAACCATGAAGACTCCAACAAAGTAATTAAAGAAAAAGCCCTGTCTGGTTTCACAGAAACATTTCAGTTTGGTAATTTCCTAAAGGTTTCATTTCCATTTCAATCTTCCTTTTTGTCCTGTAGCTGAACTTCCATTTCAAAGCAAAAAGCAAATTTGAAGCAAAACATAATAGTTCCATTTCTAGGAGTCACGGTGACCTACTGCTAATTTTTAAAACTTTTCTCCATTTTCCCCCAAATGTAAAATCTCCTGAAATTGGTCCTTTCCTCTGAAATATTCTGGCTTTGATGAATCAACATGCTATGATGAGAATTTTTTTTTTTTTTGGCAAATGACTCCAGGGCAGACTCATTTCTCCATTAATATCCCGTTTGGCAGCAGGGGCCCGTGGGATTGGCTGGAATTTAAGGGATTCAGCTGCTTTTCCCATTTCTACCTCTTTTCTGTGCCACCTCTCACAATCCCCAGGTGTATTTTCATCTGCCCTGGCAGTGAAATACAAGTTGTCAGCTGCACCTCCGTCCTTGGCCACGTGCACATTCCCACCTGCATCCAAGGGAAATGAATTTCTCTATCCAGTTCCCTGGAATCTTTACTTAGAATCCCGTTTGGCAGCAGCACACACGGGGTTTGTCTCTGTGGTTCACTGGCAGGTGGCAGCTTCCTACACAACCATTCCCTCCGAATCAGTCACTGCATCCACTTTGTTTTGTCTCTTCCCCATTTTTTCTCCCTGTGCTGCAAAATCCTCGGGCCAAAAATATTCCAGAGGCAGAAAATCAGGCCACCAGGTCCCACTTGAACAACCTGTTGTGGCAACAGGGGTGAGGAAGAGGAGGAAAATCAAGGTTTTGAGCAATTTTCAGGAAGAACAAAAGTATGGCATCACTCAGGGAATCGGGAGAAGCCTGGAGAGAGACTGTGTACAAGAGCCTGGAGTGATAAGACAAGAGGGAATGGCTTCCCATTGAAATAGGGTGGGTTTAGTTGGGATATTAGGGATAAATTCTGAGGGTAGGGAGGCCCTGGCCCAGGTTGGGCAGAGAAGCTGTGGCTGCCCCATCCCTGGGAGTGCCCAAGGCCAGGTTGGAGCAACTGGGAGAGTGGGAGGTGTCCCTGCCCATGGCAGGGGGTGGCACTGGATGAGCTCTAAGGTCCCTTCCAACCCAACTCATTCCATGATTCAAACAGTTTGTGTGGCTGTTTTCTCCAGCAGCAGCCACGCCCAGAGAGATTCCAAATGTCCTTGTACTTCAGGAATAAAAGGCAGAAGAATAAGGTAGGAAAAAAACAGCTAAACAACAGGATCAGTAGCTGCAAGAACATTACCAGGCCATTAAAAAGAACTGGATGGAGCCTCAATCCACCTTTTTATTATGAGCAGCAGTGCTGAGTCGACCTTGTCCGATCCAAGAGTGGCAGGGAAGCAGAGATGGGAAGATGGAAAGATATGCAGGCTCGTGATCCAGCCCTCCCCACCCGGAATTTAAATGAGGGCATTAGTATTCAGGATCTTTGCATGTGTTTAAATGTGGATTAAAAATGCATTAATTGGTCTCGTTTTAACAAGCTCTTCTCTTTGTATATCAAATATTTGAAAGATTCAGTATTATCACCTCTTGTCTGTGTTGGAATTGAAGAGGAGAAAAGAAATGTAATTGAGGACTTAAGGAGTGTCTCCTCCTGTTTGCTCTACACTGGGTGAGCTGATTGAAAGCTCGGGGGAAAATGACTTTGATAAGTATATGAACAACATCTAAAGGCAAAACAACCTGGCAAACCGACATCCAAGCAGAAGCATTTTTGGCAAGGAAAGTGGTTTTCCAGTAAGTGCTGTCTCTGAGCAGTTTGTGCCACGTAACCTGTCCCTGGCAATCAGCAGCACAAAGGAGAGGAGCTCTGTCTGCCCATGTGTCAGCTCAGGACATGGAAAACATCCTTCAGCTCTTTCCTTGGCTGTATTTCCCACTCTGAGCTTGGACAGCTCACTCTGACCAGGAATCAACTTCTCCTTGGACTGAGCTCCTCAAGCTCTTGGTGCTGGCTCCCTGCTCCTGCCTGGAAGACTGGGAGATGCTTAGACCTGACTCCAAAGGTGGGAGCTCAGTGTGGGACCCACGTGGAGAAGTGGGGCCAGAAAACACTTTTGCCTTTTCATCTACAAATGAAAAAGTAAGAGCCACCATACTCATGTATTGATGCTGAACCTGGGCACTGAAGGGATGTGCCAAAGGGCCTCTCTGGAATCCAGCAGGACTCAGGAACAGAGTCCAAGGCACTCCTAAATCCCTTGAGTGAGTTCCCCTATTCCCCTGTCCATGGAGGGTGACAGGAGCAGCAGAATAGAGCCAAAAACCCTAATAAAATTCATGGAATTACTGAATGGTTTGGAAGGGACCTTAGAGCCCATCCAGTTCCATCCTCTGCCATGGGCAGGGACACCTCCCACTCTCCCTGGTTGCTCCAAGCTGGCCTTGGACACTTCCAGGGATGGAGCAGCCACAGCTTCTCCGCCCAACCTGTGCCAGGGCCTCCCCACCCTCACAAGGAACAATTCCTTCCCAATATCTCACCTAACCCTGCCCTCTGGCAGTGGGAAGCCACAGGAAACCTCCTGTGGCCACATGAGGTTCTTCCTGAAGTCTTGTCCTCACCAGTGCTTTAATGGCTTGTGCAAGTCTGAGTTAAAAACCTGAATTAAGAAACAGTCTGAGCCTCTAAACCTGAGTTTCATCCCTGATAACCAGAGTACCTCCCTGCATGGCTGTAAATACTGTGCTCATTAAGAAATTCCAAAGCATCCAGCTTTCTGCTCTGGGATCTACTCAAAGAAGAGGTCTCCAATGAGCATAAGAACCTGCACTGGAATTTGCATGTTGATAGCTTTCCCTTGGCCATAGGAACACACTGCAGCTAATCTCTGCTTCCTGGTAGGCAAGAAAAAAAAAAAGAAAAAAATAAAAACCTCAACATGAATAAGCTAAAAAATATTTCCAACACCTCTGGAAGGCTCCAAGGGCTGTGGACAGGAATTCTTGGGGTTGTATCCAGGGCTTGGCTGGATTCAACAGATATTCAGAGCTGTTAAAGCTTTGCAGAAACACCTTCTCAGTTGGCTGGGGCCTGTCCAGCTTTTTTTTTGGGACGATAGTCCCACTATCACTCCTGACATGTGAATTCCCAAGTGCCATTAAAGTTAATGGGAATTCTGCTCTGACTAATCTCAGCCTGGGATTGGATTGGAGTCACTGAGGTTTGGGACCTTTGCAGAGTCTCCTGTTCAGCTGCAGGCCAGAATATTTCCAGGCAAACTTTATGTAGAATTCCCTCCAAGCCCTACACAGGGATCCAGGCTCCCAGAAAATGCTGTGGACTCTTCGTTGGCTCCTGAGCTGGAGGCACTTTTTCCTTTCAAAACCAAGGAACAGCCAGGGCTGAGTTCCACCCCCCCCTCCCCTTGTTTTCTACTTACTTGTCCTGCTTGGTCCCAACATCC
Organism: Serilophus lunatus; assembly: GCA_013399895.1. Classification (NCBI taxonomy): domain Eukaryota; kingdom Metazoa; phylum Chordata; class Aves; order Passeriformes; family Eurylaimidae; genus Serilophus; species Serilophus lunatus. The sequence goes on from VXBA01000125.1 coordinate 678,936, forward strand.
AAGGCTGCCAGGCACCCCTGGTGAGCCTGGAGGGTCTGTAAATCCGACCCTACATGTGGGAATGCAGCACAAACTCACTGATTTCACATGAAAATAGAGATTTCGGGCCTGGCTTCCTGAGTCAAAGGCTGCCAGGAATCCAGCTTTCAGGGAATGCACACACTGGATCATCTCTGCTGCAGCCTGGACACCCTGAGAGCATCACCCATCCCCTGGAATTATTCAACTCTTTTCCAAACATGCTGCAAAAAACACCAGTGTCAATGGTGGCAAGGGAATGAAGTCAGTGAAGGCAAGGGAAGATTTTTTATTTATTTCTCCTTTTTTTTAAAATGTGACAGACTACCAGGGGAAGTACAATGCATTTTACAGCTTGGGTGTTAATCCTTAGTGTGCTGTGAAATGGAGAAGACACTCTGTGTGCCTCAGAAAACAAAGATGTATCTTGTAAGGGATATAAACACGGCACTCAGAGCTCTGCTCTCCAGCACAGGAGATGAAATCATAACAGCAAACACTTATTTTCCTTTAAAACCCATCAATAAGAAGAGATGTATAGCAGAACTCATCTCACATGCACTTAAAAATGAAATGAATCCTAAGAGGAAACAGAAACATGAATATATATGTGGGTTTTATATAGATATATATATGTATATAAGCAGTGTGGGTAAGTTAAAGTACAAACCAAACTGAATTATCTGTGTTTCTTTAAATTACCTTCAAGGGTATTTGCCATTATGAGCAATTTGTATCCAGAGAGCTCCAATCAGTCTCCAGAATGGGGGGTTATTATTTAACATCCACAGCTGGGAAGGTTCAGGCAGAAGCCAGAGCTGCTGCAGGAGCAGGATCTGCTCTGGGATGGGGAACACGGGGCTCAAAGCCACGCTGGAACTGCAGCAAATCCCTGCCTTCCCTCTGGGCATCGCCCCGAGGCCTCTGTTGGAAAGATCCCTGCAGGCATCCCCTGTGTGGGAAGTTTTGGGAATGTTCCACAGCAAGGATGGGCCAGCTGGGGGGCAGGGATGGATTCACCTTTCCCTCTGGGAATGCCGAGATCTTCCACCCCTGGCTCTGGCCAGACCTGGGTCACACCTCCCTTTTCCTTTGATTTACACCATTCCCCACATCCCAGGAGATTTCTGCGGGTGCTTTTATTTTCCAGAGAGCCTTTGGAGCACGAATTCAAATCAGTCATCAACTTCCCACTGAGTTCAAACCACCTCTTTCACCATTTTAAATGATTTTTAAATGGATGTGATGCACTTCATCTTCCAGCTGAAATAACTTGTGCATTCTCCTCGGAGCCCGAATCCCTCTCAGCCCTTGCTCTCTGCTCACTTCAGATAATTCAGTGGGAATTTATCTGAAAAGAGGTGCTGGGTCACAAATGAAGTAAAATGCTGACAGCAGGAGTTCCTTCCCATTCACTGCTGACGTGAGAGGCAGGGAGCCAGATTTAGGGATACTCATCATTAGGATGGTTGAAACTATTCCACAACACCACAAGGTTTGAGGGTTTTTTCCCCTTCTTTTCCCATAAGAATAGATTTTCTTTTGATTAAATGATATTTTGACAAAATGGATTTGCTGGGAAAACTCAAATGCCTGAGGAACAAAAGTCTAACGAGCCCCAGCCAGGGGCCTGCCCGAGGCACTGACTGGGAAAGGGCTTTCTGGGAAGTGTAGTTCCATTTAGGAAATCAAAGGTGCTGTGAGGAAGGGTGGAGGCACCTGGAGCCAGGCAGGATCTTAATCCAACTGCTCTGGTTGTGCCTGAAAGGAAAAGCAGCTTGTGCATTCACAGAGAGCTCTCACTGAAGGATGGGCAAGCTCAGATTCCAGGACTATTCCTGGAGAAGTTCCCTCCTGAACCTCATTTTTTACCCCAGAAAATGGATGAGCTGCTTATTCCTCCCCAAGGTGGACAGGGCAGGACCCCACTGGTGCTTTTGGCAGGTGGAACAATGAGGTGACTTTGTGGGGAGATGCTGCAGGAGGAATGTGGATCTGGGAATTAGGAGACACACAGAGCACTTGACTCCCAAAATGGTTTTGGAAGTGGACTTCAAAACTGGAGGTTTATGAGGAAGATGGGGACAGACCTTTAGCAGAACTTGTTGCAACAGGACAAGGGGGATGGTTTTAAACTAAGAGAGGAAAAATTGAAGTCAGACTATGGAAGGGATTGTTGGCTGGGAGGGTGGGGAGGCCCTGGCCCAGGTTGGGCAGAGAAGCTGTGGCTGCCCCATCCCTGGGAGTGTCCAAGGCCAGGTTGGAGCCACCTGGGAGAGTGGGAGGTGTCCCTGCCCAGGGCAGGGGGTGGCACTGGATGAGCAGTGGCAAAATCTCTTGTTGCTGTTATTCCTGCTGGGAGCACAGCCCTGCTCCAGGTGAATCCTGTGTTTCCAGGGCTTTCTGTGCTCCACCAAGGGGTTACTTAAACCCTTAAGAGACTTGTCCTGGACAGAACTGCAGCTGAACTGTGGCAGTTCAGTGAAAAGCAGCAGGTTTGGGGTATTTGCCACTTGCATTAGCTGGGCTGGCCCTGCACTGCACTTCAAATTCTTCTTCCCGGCAACACTGGAGGTCCCTCCCAACTCCTGTTCATTGGCTGGTTTCTCTATTAATGACTTGTCATCATCAGAAGCTCCAAGAGATCCCTTATTTTCATTAAGCCAGGAAAACATCCCCCCCCTCCCCACACACACACTGCTTCAGTTCAGGGCTGCTAAACCTGACTTTTGCAGCTTTTGAAATGGCATTAATTAAGATGAGCTTGGTGGTGGAGTCTTTCCAGCCCCACCATCATCTGCCTTGAGTTTGCCAAAGTCCTTTTGGATCTTCTCCACCACCACATCTGCCTGGATCCTGCCCTCCTCAAGCCAGGCCAGTGGTGTCTTCCCAGAGCCTGTTGCCAAATTTCATTTTCTCACATGAAAATCAGCTTGAAAATCCTGGCAGAGGGAATGTGTTTGGGAGATGGACGTTGGTGATGGTCCAGAAGGACCAGCAGAGGAACATGCCTGGCTCCTTTGAGCTGAGGATGGCACAGCAGACACTTGGCACCCCCTGCTCAGGGTCACCCCAGGTTTGGTAAAAGGGGTTAAATGACTGAACACTGGCTTTTTTATGGGGAAAAGAAGTTCTGTGGCTCCCTCTCTGGATGGAAAAGGGAAAGCAAAGTTGTGTTCCTGCTAAGAGCTTGCTTACAAGGGGAAATTAATCCAAAATTAACTAGTGGTGTGAATTGCGAGTGGATTAGTTAAATTATAATAAACCCAGGTCTGGATACTTCCATTTAAAATGAAAGTGGCTTTAATTCAATTTGGATCAAGTCACTTCAAAAGTGAATTAAGAAAAACTTAATTAGAGACCCTTTAATTCCAAATGAGTGTATCTACATAGGTTGCTTAATGTGCTTTCATTTGTCCCTTTTAAGAATTAATCTTGATGAGCTTTTCTGAATCTCCCCATGGTAAAGGGACCCATTTGTGCAGTGAAATCCCTCTGATTCCCTCTAGAAGTGAAAAAAAGAGTAAAAAAGTGACTTCTGTCTCCAGGCAGACAAAATAATGATGCTGGGTTTGCACTGCCCTGTGCTGCAGCAGGACTTTCTCCTCCAAGCTGTTTTCCTGGGAATATTCCATCCTGCCAGCTCCCACTGACATTTCCAGGAACTCTCTCTTTGCTATTTTTTCTCCCAGGAAACCTGTAAAAAGTCTCAACCTGCTGCACCAGGAGCAAGTGGGGATTTTTTTCCAAGGGATCTGTGCAGCACATCCTGTGCAGTTATTTATAGCCAGGGAGTGTGGAGACCTGTCAGGCACATGCAAATGGATTGAATTCTTGTATTCCCTTCCCTCTTGTTCCAGCAGCACTGCCCCTTCCAGGGATGGAGACTCAGATCTCCTCATGGGACTGGTCATTACTTCATTGGTTTGGAGGAATGTCTGGTGGGAATTTGTCCTTCAAAAATGTTTCTGCTCCAGAAGTCACCACGACTCAGCCCCAGTGACACTAGGGAGGTTGGTGTTGAGATACTGAGGAGAAGCAGCAGTAAACCACTAATTCCAAAAAATTCCCTGAAATGAGGGGAGACACAGCCAGACTTTCTAATTTTCCTCCCAAGAGATGATGTTCACACTGAAGACTTTCCTTCACGATGCTTTGAACTGGACAGAACTGCATTTTGGACCCAAAATCAAGGCTTGGAGGTATTTTCCTGGCCAGCCCCAGTGCCTGTCACTGCTGGGGGATGCTCAGTGTGGCCTCACTGTTGTCTCCTTGGATTTTGATGGTCCTTGTGGGTCCCTTCCAGCTCAGGATATTCCATGATTCTATAATTCTGTTTACATGAATGATGGAGAAGTGAAGAAATTCCTCACTGAGCAGCAAAATTAACCTTCAGCAGGATTTCCCTGCCCATGACTCCTCACCTGGATCCAGACTGGAATAGCAGATGCATCCTCAGCAGCACATCCCAGATCCCACCCCAGCCTCTGCTCCAGATCCCTCAGCCAGATTGTTTATCACTTCAACAAGACTTATTTCCATTTTTCCAAGGTGTGTGAAAGCTGCTGGATTGCTGGACATTCCCAACCCAGCCCTAAGCTGCAGCACATGGGGGTTCTTGTGCTGCTGGGGCTCTTCCAGAAATGCTTCCTGCTTTCCCAAGAAAATTGAGTGATGGGGGTTCATGCTATTTTTGGGTGTCTTTGCCTTTTCAGCACCTTGACCATGTTCAAAGAAATTTGACAGAACTAGAGGGGGATGTAGCAAATATTGTGGGAGGATAAGGAGTTATAATCAGAAAATCTCCTGAATTGGGAAGGGACCCCCAAAGATCATCCTGTTCAACTCCTGGTGCTGCAGAGGACACCCCAAGAGTCCCCCCTGTCCCCAGAGGATCATCCCAACCCTCCTGCAGCTCTGGCAGCCTTGGGGCTGTGCCCACTGCCCTGGGGAGCCTGGGCAGTGCCCAACCCCCCTCTGGGCAAAGGAGACCCTTGGCCTGAGATCCCCCCTGACCCTGCCCTGACACAACTCCAGCCCATTCCCTGGGTCCTGTCACTGCTCACACAGAGCAGAGATCAACGAGCTCTGCTCCAGCCTGTCCATAATGTCACTTAATCCCATTCTCTAATCCTGTCTCATTCAGGTGCTGGAGAGAAGGATGTTGGTAAAGGTGAAGGGCTCTTCAAGATCCACAGAACATCCCCTGGAAGTTCTGAAGTCTGTGGATCCCCCCTGAGGTGCAGCACAAGGTTGAGGAGCTCTGCCTGGCCACAGAGGAGAGGCACATTAAAGCTGTGCCAGCAGAGATGAAGGACTGATAGGCAGAGTTGATTGTATTTCAGAGTTGTGTTAGATATTAATCACTTTGCATCCTCAAAAGGTGTCTGAGGAACTTAATTTGTCATGGAAATGTCAGGTAAGAGAGATGCCATGTCTCCAGCTGAGAACAGCCAGTGAATACTGTGGAATGTTGGGCTAAAATGACCTTTTCCTTTCTATCAAAGCAAACAGGTAAAAATCAAAGTCAGATCCCCAGCAGAGAGCACGGTGTGTGTCTGTGTGTTTGCACATGTGCCAGGATGCCTTCCTTCTCCTTGGAGCAAACCTGGCACAGGGATCAGCTGGAAGGATGAGGAGAGATGCTCAGGAGCCTCAGAAACCCTGTCTGTCCCTGCACAGAACAATATTTGTTATATATATAATATATAGATCTCTATAAGAACAGGGTGAGTGCTTTGTTTTGTTATTTTCCCACTTTTTTTCCATTTGCAGTTGCCTGTTGATGGTTTTGCACTTAACAGCCCTTCGTGGATTCATTCCCCCTTGCTCTGCCCACTTGCCTTTAAATCTCACAATATTCTGTGGCCAAATTTCAGGGAGACAAAGCAGTTAATTCTCAGTTTTATTACAAATAAGTGTTTCCTGGGTGTGAATCAGCCCCTTCTCCACCCTCAGCCACTCCAAGCCTCAGGGAGGTCAAAGCTGACTGTCAGCATTTGCCTGGCACAACTCAACCCCTCTTTATTTCAGTTTGAATTGTGGCATTATTTGTACTCTTCGCACACCGAAGTCCATTTTGAAATGAAAATAGGGTTTTTTTGAAACAGTCAGAATGTCTTGGTTTGAAAATGGTAGAGTAAGAATTCCTTCTCTCTTTCTTTAATTTTTTATTTTTTTTTTTAATTTTATTTCAATTTTTTGGCAAAATAATTTACAAAAGTTCCCCCAGACGGTTTTCTCCTCCCTGAATCTGTGTAATTCCATGGGATTATTAGAAGCTGTGAGAGCCTCCCCGTGCTGAGGGGCCACGTGCCCAGAAAACCACCTCAAATATCCCCCTCAAGAGCTGCTTTTATGTATTTACTTTGCTCATGGAACCTCATCTAGGCTTGTTCTTCTCTTCATCCATCATTCACCTCAGACAGCCCATTTCTGGGCATTTGCTCAGCTGGGACCATTTCTCTCCCAAACAACAGAGCTCTTATTTATCATTTTGCAAACTGCCCTCATTGTGTTTCCTCTCAGCTTCTCCAGGGCAAACCCCTCCTCTCAGGTTTGCCTTCTGCTGCTGTGGCTTCTCCTCCATCCCTGCTGTCCAGGACCCTCTGAGCATGGAGAGGGCTCCAACCTGGATTTCTGAGTCATGGCTGGGATTTTTTGTGTGAGCAGAATGAGCCAACTGACCCCTGCAGAGCTGGGACACCTGTGGCACCGTCAGCACTGGGCTCTAGATCTCTTCAGACCAGTCCAGACCACATCAGACCAGTTCAGAGCACTTCAGATCCACTTCAAATCACCTCAGACGACTTCACATCACTTAAGACCATTTCAAACCACTTCAGACCCAGTTCAGGACTCAATTCAGACCCACATCAGAGCATTTCAGATCCACTTCATACCCACTTCAAACCACTTTAGACCCACTTCAAGCCACTTCAGACCCACTTCAAACCACTTCAGACCCACTTCAAACCCACTTCATACCCACTTCAAACCACTTTAGACCCACTTCAAGCCACTTCAGACCCACTTCAAACCACTTCAGACCCACTTCAAGCCACTTTAGACCCACTTCAAGCCACTTCAGACCCACTCATGGGCTGGTGCATTGTCCCTGTGTGAGAGGAAGAGTGTGGCTCCCCCTTTGCTCCTGGTTTTTCAAGCATTTCACTTTGCACAACCAATATTCCTTCCCACAGCTCTCCACCCTCCTTTCCCACCCTCCCTTCACCTTTCTGAACACTGATTTTAAGGCCTCCAGCAGCTCCAAGGTGTCTCAGTGCCTGGGCAGAGCACATTTATCCTTTTGGCAGACCGTGAGACTCTGCTCTTCCCTCCACAAAAACTCAGCAGCAGGAGAGGGAAGGGAGGTCTGGAGGTCCCTTTCCCAGCCTGTGGAATTGTTTCCAACTCAGGAAGGTCTTACAAACCCCCGAGGGGTTCAAATCCTTTTTGTGACCTGGATTTAGGGCTGGCTGTTCCCCAGCACCGCAGAGGATGGGAAGGCTCTGACAGACACAGGCACTGTGACCATGGGAACTGGGATTTCTCTTTGGCCACAACTCAGTGGAAGAGGAAAGAATGGCAAAGCCAAAGCTTTGAGAACAAGGAGATTTCGCCTCCAAATCTCAGATTCTTTACCCAAATAACAAGAGCTGGTTAAACAAATAATGGAACTTTTATAAAGCACAAAACCAATTTACTCTCCCCTGAGATTTAGTCAAAGTTACTTTGTACTTTCACTCAAGTTTGTCTCCTGTTGCAAACAGGTATCGAGGAAAACGTGAGGCCAAACTTGTCAGATTTTCCGGTGCTTTAACAAGTTATGCAAAGCAGGATTTTTCTAATGACAGATTTTCAGGAAGGAAAAGGGAATGGAAACGTCACCACTTCCCACTGCCTTGTGTGCTCACAGAGCAGCTGGGTGTGAGAACAGAGCTGTTAATGACTGGAAGCGAGCAAACAATTCCTGTTGTTTCAAATTTCCATAATGGCCATAGTGGGCAAAATCTAGAGGGAAAGTGTGGCTGGCAATGGAAATGAAAGGTGCTAATAATCCCATTTCCTTGCAGGTGGTCTCTGTTTTGCTGTTTCTCTCATTTGTCTCGCATTAAAGCTCCATTTCTCTCCCTGCCTTGTGCTTTCTGCCTGTGCCTGTGTGTTTGTGGAGCTGTTTTTGTGGCCGGTGCTTTAATTAGCTACTCAATATTTCTGGAGGTGTCTCCCAGGGCTCCCTAATCCTCTCAATGTACTGACTCACCCAAACCCAGGAGATCTTTATCAGAGAAAAACAGCTTAAACCCAAGCAATTTCAGGCCTTTGGGTTGTTAATTAGCAGGCTGAACACCCAAGGTCCATGGAGTGACTGACAGGGGCACTTTGTGTCCCAAGAAGAGCTCCCTGCTCCTTTTTGCATCTATTGGGATTTTTGTCCTTTTCCTGGTACTCCCTGGGCAGCATCAGTGGGACCTGAGAGGTGGGTGAGACCACCAGTCTCTTCCCACCCTGAGGTGAAGCCTTTGGAACATAAGCAAATAAAAAAAGTGCTTTCCTAGAGCTGTTTAAATTGCCTTCCTCTCATCACAACACAGTCACCTCCATCCTGAAACAAAATGCTTCGGTATTGCCAAGGAAATGCCCAGGAAATGCAAAGCCACGGGGCTCTGCTTGAACCTCTGGCTGCAGGGTGAGGTCCACCAAGGGCTGGGTGTGGATTCCAGGTTGGCACAGCCTGGTCCCAGGATCTGCCCACGGTAATTGCACCGGAGAGGTGGGAAATGAGAGGGAGGATTGGAGAGACAGCACAGGGTGGACAGAGATGCACAAGGAAAGGTGGAGACACCACCCAAGTATCTCAGAGTATTTATAAGGGATAGGACAAGGGGGAATGGCTTCCCAGTGCCAGAGGGCAGGGAGAGATGGGCTATTGGGAAGGGATTGTTGGCTGGGAGGGTGGGGAGGCCCTGGCCCAGGTTGGGCAGAGAAGCTGTGGCTGCCCCATCCCTGGGAGTGTCCAAGGCCAGGTTGGAGCCACCTGGGAGAGTGGGAGGAACACCCCCATGGCAGGGGATGGGACTGGATGGGCTTTAAGATCCTTTCCAACCCAAACCATTCCACGATCCTATGATTGTTCATGCCCAGTATTCAATGCTGAGAGTGCTCAGAAGCTCAGAGTATTCCTCAGCCGCCTGTCAGTGGAGATTCATGATGGAAAATGGGGTTGGAATGTGTGGATCTGTCAGTGTGGGTGGACCTGGAGACATGAGTGGGACTTGCATCCAGCTGCTAAAGGTTTTCCATGGCTGGTAACGAAAGTGCAGCTCAGCTGTGGTGTCAGAAGCTTTTATTTTCATTCAGGTACCACATGAAGACAACTCTAGTTTTGCTGTTCCCTCTCTCCAGCCTCCTCTGATTCAAATAACCTCCCAAAGCCTCTTCATCCCCACTCCCCCTTATCTGCCTTGTGCCTCCAGTGTGGGAAACGACAGATCCTTCTTGCTCCTGAGAGCTGACATTTCCCAACCTGAGCTGGAAATTGTAAAACACATGGCACGTGTCTTGCTGAAATCAGATGAAATCAAGTTAACACCTAAAATGTTAAAATTACCATTTACATTTAGATCAGGAATTAAAGCATGAGGCAGATGCCACACTTTGCAGGGATGCTGGTGGAGAGTCCCAGCCAGCCTTGGCCACAAATTCCTGCACATTTCAATCCTGGAGAGGTATTATTGAAATGCTGTTCACTCGACATTGTAGCAAATTTACAATATTAAAAGTGACATTAACACTGGGGGAGTGAAAGGTTTCAAATCAGCACCAATAGAACAGAAGTGAAAACAATCTCCATGCAGGTGCTTTATCTTCCTTTATTCTGCTCAGCCAGGAAGGGTATCCATAAAGCAAAAAAATGCTGGGAACTTGGCACAAATCTGTTGTTCAACTGTTTTAACATCTTTGTGCTGGGGTTTGGTTTTGTGTCAGGGCTTTGTTCTCATGTTAACCTTTGGTTTAGTTTGGCTCCTTCAGAAAATACATAAACAAGGTTTAGGGATGTGTCCAAGGCCAGGTTGGAGCCACCTGGGATAGTGGGAGGTGTCCCATGTCAGGGAGTGGGATTGGATGAGCTTTAAGGTCCCTCCCAACCCAAACTGTTCTGGGATTCTGGGATTTTATTTCTAGAAATGATTCAAACCCTTAGGGACAAACAGAGGTATGAGGACACTTAACTCCCACCCAGAAAGGGGAACATCAGGAGTAACTACACAGCATCAGAACTATAAATCTCCCTTTAATGTAAAGGAACTCTCCACAAATCACTAAGAAGAGACATTTAACTTCCAGATGATTGAAGTCAAGTAAAATGCAGCCCCAAAGCAAGTGCCTGAGTTGCCATTAAAACACTTTCTTGTTTAGGTGTCTCTGTGAGGACAGGTCCCTGCATCTCCCAGCCACATCTGGGAGGGAAATTGAGTTTCCAGGATGCAAATTGGCACTTTCAGGCTTTGCAGTGATGACTAGAGCCTCTCTGCTTCTCTGGGCATCAGAATACATTGAAATATCCAGAGTGAGTTTGGTTACTTCGAGCTGGGGAACTTTGAAGGGCAATTTCAGTCCATCTGTCAGACTTTGAATCAAGTGGATGAATCAGAAACGATGTCCCAGGCAAGGCAGCAGCAATTTGGAGCTGGGAGCAGGTGATTTCTTAAATGGCTCCACATGTAGGGAAGAACTCCTCTGGCTGTGCCCTCTCTTACACCAAAGTCAGCTCAAATCCATCAGATGGCTTGGAGAGATTTACAGGTGTGCCCAGAATTGGGCAGGGAATAATCAGAGAGGGTGTGGAAAGTATTATTTAAATTTCAAGGAGCTTTGCACTGCAGGAGGCATCCAGACTGCCAAGATTTCATTAATGTGGATTAAAAACTGAGCAATCCAGAACCTGGGAATCTGCATGGTCTGCTTCAGCACTGGCTGAGCTGGAATAAACATAGGCAGAGCTTTTTTTGCCTAAAAAATCACATGAAGCTGTTATAAGGCTTCCAAAAAAAACCCCAAAAAAACAAACCCAAAAAAGGCAGTTTAAAGTGATGGAATTCAGGTGCTCTCTTTGCTTTCTCTAGGGTCACCTCTTGTGTGAGCCCAAGAAGGTCCTACCAGCTCTTGAGTATCATCTGAGCATCATCAGCTGCCAGGGAGAAGAGACAACGTGTAAAAGGTTATTGAAGAATGTTAATTAGGGCACGAACCTCTAATTTGAAAACAGTTTGCTTGGCATAACCACGTCCTATGAAAGGTGCTCACTTCCTGAAATGGAACTTCTGAGATCCATCAAATGAGCTGGGAAGTTCAAAAAACTGAGTTTTCAGAGGGATTTGTGTTTCCTGCTTCTATCCAGTGTCTCCACACCAGGAGATCTTCTCCCAGCAGGTCCAAGCCCAAAGGAAAAGCCAAGCTGAGCTGAAGGAGGTGGATTCCTAAGGCAGAGAGTCAGGCAAGGAATTTCTTCTTGCTGGAATTCTCTGGGCTGAACTGGTGTGAATTTGGGGCTAAAAGGTTCAGGTTCACTGTGTTTTGTCCCCTCTCAACTGGGAGTATTGTAACGACCTGAAACAGCTCAAAAGCTGTTGCCTTTCTTTGATAACCCAACACATCATCTTCCCACGTGACAATGGCTCTTTGATTGAGGTTTTCCCTTTTTTTTATGATGATTATTTTCTTACAAGTGTCAGCTCAGCTCCTCTTTGTGACTGTAGAGAATAAAAACTGATGGCAGATCCTTCACTTCCCAGCTAAGTGCTTTTGATCACTGGTCAGCTCTGTGATGAATGATTTTCCATTGCATCCTTCATCCCATGCATTTTCAAGGCTGGTTAGAAGTTGGAAGGCAAGACTAAAGAATGCTGCCATCTGACAGAATTCAATTTCCTGGGGAAAAAAAAAAAATAAATCATATATTTTATTTTTTTTCCCTGTGACCTAAATGGAAAACATATTGTTCTGAAAGTGCTGTTCAAACAGAATTACCCAAACCTTTTATCAACAAAGAGGCCATCATATATCAGACATCTGGTGTGGATGTCAATTATAATAATTAATTAGACATCTCCCCAGATGCCTGACACTACATTCTGTCAGCAGATTTTTTTGACTTCAATCAAAACTGCTGCTGCATTATGCATGAAACTGCTGGAGTAGTTGGGAGTTGAGGGGCTCAGCTACAAATCACAGCTAAACACGCCAAAGGCTCCTGGATCTGATGCTTTTTTCCCCCTTTTGAAGGCTGCCAAGTGAAGGTCACACACATTGATTTCTGGTCCTCCCTTAACAACGTTTTCAAATGTTTGACATTTTTTTCCCTCTGCAGAACTTCAAACCAGAAGGATGAGAGGGGGAGGAGAATGTTGGATCCTTGGGTGGGAAGGAGGGAATGTTGTGAAGCATCTTCAGCCCTGGTGGGATTGAGCCTCCAGGAGGCTCCAGAAATGGTGCTCCAAGGCAGCTGGAGGAGAGGGAAGAAAAGAGAAGGAAATAGAAGAAGACAAAAGAAAACAGGAGGAAAGGAAAAAGAAGAAAAGAGAAGAACACGAAAGAGAAGAAAAGAGAGGAGGATGAAAGAAAACAAAAGAAGAGGAAACAGAAGAAAACAGAGGGAGAGGAAAGAAAACAGAAGACAAAAGAAAGAAGAAAACAGGAGAATATAAAAGAAAGCAGAAGAAAACAGAAGACTGAAGAAAAGAGAAGATGAAAGAAAACAGAAGACAGAAGAAAATAAAACAGAAAAAACTCAAGATGATAAAAGAAGACCAAAGATGCCTTCCTTCATTTTCCTTTGTTTTCTATTTTTTTAAATTAAATTGAAAATAATCTAATTCCTGGAACACTTAACTCATCCAAAACCAACAAATAATTATTTTGTTTTGTTTTTTTTTCAAAAACTCTTTCATATTTCCCAGGCAAAACAGTTCAGTGGATTCCACTCCATTTAGGAAATCACTCAACTTCAATATATTTATTTTTTCAGTGAGGAATAGTTGAACAAATATATCACCAACTTTATCAGTATTAGCAAGGATAGAAAATACTACATATTTCAGACTAAGAACTAATAACTGTCAAGTACAGGGGCCCTACTCCTGCAATTTGATCTTATTCTCTTTGATGGGAATTGGCTGGGATTCAATGAGAGGAGCTTTAGTCTGGAAATCCTCTGGAGCAGGGACAGAAATTCTGGTTTAAATCCCTGGGGTTTTCCTGTTTTCACCAAGGCAAACATTGCTGCCTGTCTTTTATTTGTTCTAGAAAATGTTCAGCACATGCTTGAACAGCATGAAATGATAAATGAATATGTAACTCCATCCACTCCCCTCTCCAGAGTCAGCAACTTGCTTTGATTTGAAGGGTTTGCCAATGAAAAATAGAATTACAAACAGCATGTGCATTTTGAGAAGGGAAAAAAATATTTGTAGTAATCCATGTGTTTCAATATTTCATAAAAGTCTCGGGGTTAGTTTCAGTTTCAGTGCAAACAAAAAGAAAATACATTTAGATTGAAGTGGATTTGCTGAATTAAAACAAAGACTTTTTTTTGAGGTTTCTATTTCCTTTCTCTGTTTTTGTTTTTGTTTTTTTTCCAGTAGAGGCTAAATGAGAAGTGAAGAAAAAAGGATGTTTTTTAATTCAAGATTTGAGTGGTATCAAAATGAAAAGTGAGAATTAAATTACAAGTATGAACATTTTTGAGAAAAATAATGATTATTTTTTAACTTGTAGTGACAGCTGATGACACCTTGTGACCAGGAGTGAGATGGGAGCTCTTATTAAACCTGAAGATGCTTTTATGGAGAAGAAAAAAATTGGTGTGTTGTCACCAGGAACAGGGGAAAGGGTTTAGGAGGGAGGGCAGGAAACTCGTGCTGATGAGAAATAGGAGAGGATTAAAGATCCCAAGGAGCAGAAGGTGGGAAAACTGCAGGAAAAACTCAACCCATGTGCTCCAAACCAATATCTGAAGGAGGTTTGGGAGGAATTTTTTGGTCCCCAAATCCGTGTTTGTCATTTACAGAACAAAGACACCGTGGAAAGATTTTTCATGGAAGATTTGTCTCCATGGAGGGGGGGGAAGCTGAGGAATTTAATCCACTATTTAATAATTGCAACTAATTAAGGTTGGGGATTTAAAGTGGATTAGCTAAACTGCAGTAAATCATTGTGCAAACACTCATATTTAGGAGCAGAACACAAGTTTAGTTCACTTGTCCTTGTCCTGGCTTCATCCTGAAGGGGGAATTAAAATGTGTTTCTTCTCCATGGGCCTGTTTTTGAGGTGCTTTAGAGTAATTTCCTGATGTTTCCTCTCCTGTGGAAGCACAAACCTTGCCCTTACTCTGCACAGAGCCCCCAGGGAAGGTAATGTGCTAAAAATTCCTGCCCTGTGCTGCAATTTCAGGGTGTGATTGTTCCAATTGGCCTGTGCAGGGCCAGGAGCTGGACTGGAGGGAGGATCCTTGGGGGTCCCTTCCAACTGTGGATATTCTCCATTTTTATAACTCTGTGATCATTTCACTGCAAAGACAAAAGCTCTGGGCCTGGGCTGCTCTGCCCTGAGTTGTGTCACTGCAGCTTTGAATAAACCAGAAGAGTTTAAAAAGAGTCTAAACCAGTTCATTATAAACCAGTTTGGTTTATAATGTAGATCCTTTTTCCTGAGTGTTTTCAGCTGCAGCTTGGGTGATGCTCAGGGTGAGACAACAACCTGGTGGGCAGTTGGGTGGGCTGGTATTTCCCTTTTCCTCTGGAAAATGGATCCTGAGTGAAGCTGGAACAGAATGACCCATCCCAGGATCAAAAGAAGGATCACAGAAGCCATCATAAAATGAGGACAATCCAGAGAAGAACTTGGAAGACTTTCCAGGTGTCTGGAGGACGTAGACATTTGTTTATTGGTGTATCCTGGATCCATGTCTGTGTTGATGGACAGAGGTGAAGCAGAGCTTTGCAAAATCCCAGGAGTTTGGTCGAAATTTCTTTAGCAAAACAGGATGAGAATGTTCAGAGCTCTGTGAGAACAGGGAGGCTCCCTGAGCATCCACATTCTTGTGACTCCTGAGCCATTCCCAAGCCTCAAGTGCAAGGAGCACCTGAAAAAATAACAGTTTCTTTCAGTCTGGCCCCCAGAGTGTGTCTGGGCCTTTGTTATTCCTGTGTTTTCTGTGTGTGTAAAGATGCTGCTTCTACCTGGACACCTGATCCATCCACCTCACCTGATGGGCAGTTTGTGAGATGAAATATTCTTCAATTATCCCCTGGAGTTCTTAATGGCTGAGCATTTTTAATCTTGCTCCATGTTTAGTTAGAGAGCAAATCCACCACAGAAACACCAAGTGAATAAATAAAATAAACCAGAAAAACTCCCAAGGAAGAAGAATTACTTTGGATCCACTGGAGTAATGAATTAACACTGAGCCCAGGACAGTCAACAATAACAACCACCCTACAGTGCCACTGATAATAGAACCAGATATATTTTTTCTTTGCTTAAAAAAAAAAAAAGATAATTCCCCTGTAACTTGTAGCCCAAAATCTCAGCAGTCAATTAATGACCTTTGCCTCTGCCATCCCTTCCTTCAAGGTTTGCATGGTTATTATTTTCAGTGCTTAATCTTTCTGAGTGATTTGTGTCTCCTAATAACTGGCTGCTTGTTTTGCTATCACTCAGCTCCAGGACTGCTCCAGACTCTCCTCAGCTTAAATCTTTCTTCCTTCACCTTGTGACTTCAAATTCCATTCTGTCTTGAGCAGGAAAAAAAAAAAAAAGCCCCCCAAATCCCATATTGCTCCTTACAGTTTTATTGCTTAGGAAACTAAAGAGAGAAAATAAAGGTCACAAGAACTTTAAAACAACAGTAAAGTCTTGGGTACAAGAGAGTTTTAAAGGAAGTTTCAAACTTGAAATTACAGGTATTTTTTTTTTGTAGGATGTTCCAGGACATTTCCAAAAAATCAGAAATCCCTTTTCTCCCTCACTTCTCTTGGGAAGTAACTCAGAATTATCTCATCCTGTCAAGCAAGAACAGCTTCTGAAATGTCAAATATTCCCATGGTGGGAAGGCAACTGTAACTGAGGACACACAAGTGCCTTGGCTGGACATGGAAGGAGCTCCACAAAGCCCTGGATGTCTCAAGACCTGCTTCCTCATGTCTTCATTATGTCCAGCAGCAAAGCTGAGCATCTTTAGGGGATCCAGAGCATCACACCCCAGTCTGAACATCTTCCTTGAAAACCAGGAAACAATTCCCATCCTCCCAGGGCTCCTGCACAGCCCTGAGGGGCCTCTCTGCTCCCAAATCCCACAGGAAAACCTCTCACCAGGTGTGGGGTTTGTTTCACCCCCACTGTCTGTAACAGAATTCTTCAGCTGAGTTGGTCCCTCTGGGCCACAGTCCCAGGGACATTCCCAAGCCCACTTTAGTGGGTTGTCTCCAAAGGAGACCAAAAGTAACCAGGATGAGTCCAGAGGAATGATTCACACTTTTGGAACATCTTTTCCTTCCATGGGGGCTCTGCAGAGGTGCAGGGGGTCCTGCACTATGTCACTGCTCCAGGGACAATAATCCCAGCCCGTGTTGGTGTCACACAAAGGACAACTCAGAGCTGCCCCTGGAGCTACTGGAACAAACAACTGCTCTGCTGGCAAGGGACAGTGTCCCCTCTGGAATCTCGTCTGTGGAAAAACATGTTGAGAGACTTGACAGAGCTGCAGGGAATGCTGTGTTATGTTCTCAAAAGCACCCCGGGGACTTCAAGATCTTTTCTTCTACAGGAATGCAATTCTCTGTCCTTAGTCCACCTAATGATTAATCCACTTCCTAAAATAGGATGGCCTTGGATGGCTCCCGGCACATCCCGTGTTCCCTGCTCTGCAGGGAGAGCTTCATCCCACACAGCCAGGCTCTCAGGGGGATTTCTCTGCACACACCTGGAGGAAATTCCAAAGCTGCCCAATGCCAGGAGAAATCAAACCTCAGGCCTTGTAAATCTCAGGATTTAAGGCTGTGCACTTTTTGTAAAGCTTCATAAACAGGGAGGGGGAAGAGCTTGGTTTTCTTGGAGCTCCTCCCTTTGCTCTGTCAGTGCAGGTGCTTCATCCATCACATCCCTCCACGTTCCTTCTCTTCCCAGCTGCCTTTTTGCAGGGAGATCTTGATCTTCCTTGTCCCTTAATCCAATGGAGCTCCCAAAATATCTCCTCTGTGCTCCCACTAATGGCATCAGCCAGACTTCAGTGTGAAACTGCTGAGATAACACCAGCCCCAGCCAGTGGAGTATTTAATTAATTATCATAATTGATATCAATAGTAGATGTCAGACCTAAGGAAGGGGAAAAGGCAATGCCAGGAAGAGGAGCAGGGATCCAGCCCTGGGATGGATTTCCTGGAAGTGTTTTTCTGTGGATGTAAATGTCTGCTCAACCCACACCCCTGGGTGAAGGTGGCTGAGGGGGAATGGCAGCAATTCCCATCCTCTTGGAGTTGAGAAGGATTTGCTTGGTGGAAGATATTTTAACATTTACTTGTGGAATTTTTCATCCCTAGGGGATCAGTGCTGATTTCAGGAGTGAGCCAGCTCTGCCCCATGGAGAACACACAGGAAACATCAGAGAGCAGAACTGGGATCTGGAATGGGACTGGGAGCGGCTCCAGCACAGCACAGCATGTGCTCCTTCACACATAGATGCCTCCCTTGGAGGCAGGAAGGGAAAAGGATGCAGTGGGATGAGCCTTTTCCTCATGACAACCTTTTCCTCTTGGTTGTGGGACACTGCAGTGGCAAATCAGCTTCTGAGCTCCTGCTGAACCCACCCCTGATCTGCTTGTGCTCCTGCCAAGGAGGCGTCTGCTCCTAAAATGAGGAGGAAAGGATCTGGTGGAAAGTTTTCAGCCACTTGAGGGGGAAATATGTGCCTCAGCAGATTCCTTTTGAACTTCCCTGAGCAAAAAATCAGGTGATAGAAAAGTTCTGCTCTATCTTTCTTTAGGCCAAATGATTTGATAACAATCACTCCATTGCTCTGTCCAGTTACTCTGGTTTTACTTGTGGCATAAAAGCCTCTCCTCAATATCCCCCAGGTTCTCACTTGTGCAGAAATCACACCTGATAACCCTTGCAGGAGGAGATGTCTGCACAGAAAACATCATTAACCAAATAAATCCTCATCAAAAATCTTCTCAGAGCTACAACAGCCAGGACACTTGATCTTGTGTCTTGGGCAGCTCTGAAGTCTTTCATTACTGGGCTCACTGGAGCAGAAAGGCTCCAAAACTCTACATCTGAATAGAGATGATGAACAATTCCTGGGGTCTCCTCACTTAACCCAAGTCACTGGCCTGTGCTAAGGTTTGCCAACCTTGCTGTTTCAGGCAGGAACAAACATTTTATATCCTGTCAATTTAGCAAATCTCTTCCCCCCTGTCTCCCCCCTCGTCCCCTTCATTGCCTGTGCTCATTAATCATCCCCTGCTTTCCCCCTGGCAGGATGGGTTAATTTTTTAGGCCTTGCTCAGCAAAACTCAAGCAGCAACGTGTTCCCTGGGCAGTGGAGTGAGGCTGAACTGCTGAGCCAGGGAGGGTTTGTCCCAGGACAGGTTCCTCCCTGGGCTTAGGGACCCCCTCTGCTTCTCTAGGCTTGGACAAACACAGGAGACCTTCCCTGAGTGGAAGGTAGTGGAGGCATCCCATGGGTAGCAGCATTTTGGGTCTTCCCTAGCTCAGATCTTGCCAGTTTGGTAGAGTTTGCAGGTCCCTGGCAGTGAAAATGTTGTTGAAATGAGGTGGCTGGTGGATTTGGTGCCACTGGTGTTCTCCACATTGGCCAGGTGACTTTGGGCAGTCTGCTCCCAGGATTTTATTTCAAAAAGCTATTTTATGAGGATAAGATCCATCGAGATATGTGTATGTTGATCCCACAGGAATAACACTTAGAACAGGGGGAAAATCCCTGCCTGGAGCAGTGATGGTGGGGCTCCCTTCTGCAAAACCCACAGGCTTTAAAGCTGAGACATCCAAAATGTTGGAGAAGAGCCCATAACTTTGTGTTTAAATGAGTTAAGCCTGACATTAACATCACCTGAATGGAGGAAAGAAAAGCAAGGTGGGAAAAAGGGAATACTGGGTCTCGAGATATGGAGAAGAATATAATGGCAGAGCTCCTAAGAGGATCTGTGGTTTCTGAGACAGTGCAGTAACCCCAGAGCAACTTTTCTCTTTCCTGTAGCTACACTGGAAGGCAAAGAGCAGGAAAATGAGGTTTTCCTGAATGAGGATTAAAGCAATAACTTGGAGGGTAACACCATCCACTGGAATGCAGACCCAGGCCTAAGGTGGATCTCTGGGGAGATCCAGATGTGCCAAGGGCAGTTCAGCTTCAATATCTGAAGCACCTTTGTTAGAAAAGGACCAGTCACTCCATGGGGAAACTCATCTCTTGCTCCACTGAGTGCAGAGGGAGCAGAGCCTGAGCTCAGCAGAGCCTGAATTAAAAGGTTGGTGGGATTAGCTGGGGCTGGAGCATTTCTTTGATCAGTCTGGGGTGGGGGAGGGCAGGGGCACTGACAGCTCTTTACTTAGGAATGATGGAGGAGCTGGATTATGAGTCAGTGGGAGACTGGAGCCAAACTGGCACAGCAATTGCAGCTCAGAGTGTGTGTGAGTGTGTGCAAATCAAGAACTCCCCTTCTCTCAGTGACTTGGATGGATGGGCCTCTGCTCTTCCCATCTTTGAAGAATCCACAGGTCGATAGTTCCCTCCTGTGTGTCCAGCCATGGCATCATCTGGCACCAGCTCTTGTAGGTGGAAATAAAACTCATTTCTCAGGCCTTTCTGCCTGGAAAACATGAGGCTCGTTTGGGCTCTTGACATTCAGCTGGATCCCTCCTCCCTTCTCCCCCAGCCCTCTGGTGCTTGCTCCTGTGCTGACCTTTTCCTTGGCACATTTACACGTAGCAGCAGGTCTCTGACCTGGCCAATAGATGCAGGATGGATGAATCCTGCCCTTCAAACTTCTGGCTGATGGCAGAGGGGTCATCCCCCTGTTTAACATTGGAATATGGTCTTTCCATCCTGGGTCACCTGGATGCTCCATCTTCCCTTCCACTACAGAGCCCTGTGAGCTTTTTCTGCCCAGGGAACTGTGTGGTTTTGTAGTTTACCACTGTGAAACATGTTCCCTCCAGAGCCCTGTTGGCATCATATCCACATTAAGGAATTTTTTTCCCCCCTTGGCATCCTCTCAAATAAATTATGACTTTGGCAGGTGAGAAAACGTCATGTGCCGAGCACAGGCCACCTCCCTAAACCCAGTGAAATGCCCCACCAAGGCCAAACTGGCACTGGGAAGGTGCCTCTGCTGCTGCTCATCCAACATCCCTTCCTTCCCTGTTCCTCCAACAGGGGAAGAAGGGACCTTAAAACCCATCTCATGCCAATCCTTTCCTGAACACCCTCCACCAGGCCAGGTTGTTCCAATCCACATCCAACCTGGCCTGGATGTTTTAACCAGTTTAATCACTTATTCCAAGATCCAAACATTTCACAGGGACACATCTATCAGCCACATTCCTGATGCACAGTATTTTGAAGCCATTTGTTCCCGTGTTCTCCTTTTGTTTCAAAGGTGTCAAAGTCCTTTGATAAGACAAGAGTGGCTCATTACAACTTTCTGCTTTTGTTTTCATTTCCTTTCAAACTTTTATTCTCTGGGATCCCTTTATTGTTGGAGACACGTGGAATCTCAGATGTGAAGCTTCTGTTACAGGAACAACGAGAAGGGGCCTGACTTCACCAAAAACAAAATGACTCAACAGAGGAGAGTGAGAAGCTCCAACAACTTCAAAAGAACAAGATCAGATTTTCATTAGTTTTGAATCCTCCAGTTTGTGCATGTAGCCATATTTCTATTGTTTGGAGGTTATTTTGGTGGCCAGAGGAAAAGATTTAGCCAGAAAGATCAGTTTCCCATGGATCTCAAATCTTAAATACCGGAATTCATCCAATGCTGTTGGGATGAGTTTTATTGATATTTTAACATAACTTAAAACCAGACATTCCCATAGTTTGCTCTTGAAGCTGAGGGTCTAATAACCAAAATCTGGAGGAGATTCACATCTTCTCTGGATCTGCTCTGACATCATACACAATTTAAGGGCTTTAGGGTTTTGTTGGTTTATTTTTTAACTTTTTACAGCAAAGTCAGTTTTCTCTTCTGTTCCTGCCACACAGAACATTTCATATAAAACTAGGCCATAAAAAGTGAATTATCCCAGTTGCAGAGTCACCCCAAGGAATCTATGTGCTGCTGTGGGAGAGAGAGGCAGGTCGGGCTGGGAGAGGGATAAAGGTGAGGAGGAGGACTTGGGCAAAAGTCATTGAGTGGGTCTGGTGGAGAAACACATTTTTAGGTGAAAATCAGCCCTGTCCATCCTTCCAGTGGCACCTGGGCAGGTCTCGAGCCACAGATCTGCCAGGGGCACAGAGGCCACAGAGATGCTCCAAGGGCTGGAGCCCCTCTGCCCTGGAGCCAGGCTGGGAGAGCTGGGGGTGTTCATCTGGAGAAGGGAAGGATCCAGGGAGAGCTTGGAGCCCCTTGCAGAGCCTAAAGGGGCTCCAGGAGAGCTGGAGAGGGACTGGGGACAAGGGCTGGAGGGACAGGACCCAGGGAATGGCTTCCCAGTGCCAGAGGGCAGGGAGAGATGGGATAGTGGGAAGGGATTGTTGGCTGGGAGAGTGGGGAGGGACTGGCCCAGGTTGGGCAGAGAAGCTGTGGCTGCCCCATCCCTGGGAGTGTCCAAGGCCAGGTTGGAGCCACCTGGGAGAGTGGGAGGTGTCCCTTTCCAGGGCAGGGGGTGTAGTGAGATGGGCTTTAAGGTGCCTTCCAACTCAAACCACTCCAGAATTCTCAGAGCAAAGGCTGCTCTGAAGGGCAGTTGAGCAGCTCCTTGTGCTTTGCTGGGCTCTCCATGAGGAGCTGCGAGGGACACACCTTCTCCCAGGACTCATGGAACCATCCTGGCCCTCCCAAGGGATGGAAGGGATGGAGATCGAATCCTAATCCATCCAGGATGCACCATTTCTTTACACAGCAAGAAACTCCAGCCTTAGAGCTGAAAGCTGAGTGCCAAAAATGTGGAAAACTGCAAGGATTTCAATCCAAACTGAGAGGAGATTAAATCCCTGGGTCTTCCAGCACTTTTCAGCAGCAGCTTTGGCCTGAGGGCAGATTTGGGCACTGGGATTACAGGGAGCAAACCAAATCCAACTGACCCCCCCATTCCCAGGGCCACATCTGGGTAGAAAACAGGTTTTTCTTCCAGCTGGTCGGATATTCCAAAACTTTAGGAAAAAGGAGATGAATAATCCAGTAAAGGTTTCATGCAAATCTTTGCACCACACATGGTGCACTCAAAATTGTGAGTTAAATCTAGTTTCTGGTGGTCTGGAAGTGAAATGTTTTGCTTTGCTTTTTAGTCTTCTGATGACAGATTTGGTAAATGTAAAGCAATTTCTGGAAAGAAACTCGAAGAAGAAAAGCTCTGGGATTTCTAAATGCTTTGGAATGTTTTGAAGAGGGAGATTCAGTAACATCACTATGGATTGACCAAACATTTTGGTGTAACTAAATCTGCTGCTTTTGCAGAATAACCCAAACAAATGAGTGTGAAAGAATTCCCTGGTGGTTTTTCTGGCACCTGGGCTGGTTTATTCCCATTGTGAGATTTTTCCAAAACCAGCCACTTCATTGAGAATTTCAGTAACCAGAACAAGGGGTCCTGACCCCCAATTAATTGTCTGCAAGGCCACCCTGGGAGCAGCAGCCCTTTGATCACCAGAGTGTGTCAAAGCTGGGATGAATCCACCGTGTTTTCTCAGACAGTTCCCACAGGAAGGTCTATCCAAACTTCCCTCATTCCACCTGCCAAGGAACAAAACAATTTTGGGTTAAATTTGTTTTTTCCCCCTATGAAACTGGAAGTTGGGATTGATGAAACAGGCTCTGAAACTTCCCCTAAAAGCAGCTGGAAAAGTAATGGAACAGAAAATAAAAAAGCTCAAAAGAAAAAGCAATCTGCTATTAATTTTTTTTTTTCAACTTTTTGCTTCACTGGAAAAATTGAAAAATTTTCAATTTGAGTTAAGTCAAAATGTATTTTTTTCTTCTCCATTTGGCCACTGAACCAAAAAATGTGTAGTCTCTTAGCTCTTATTGCCACTTCTTTTTGTTCAATTGCTTTGGTTCATTGCTCCCATTTTCAGGAGGCAGCTTCAGCTTTCTAATTGTATCTGCTGGATTTGGGAAGACATGGAGCAGAAGCCTCTGGCTCCATTGGATGATTATTTTGTTTTAGCAGAGGGAAAAAGAAACAATCACTGGTCCACACTATCACTTGTGTCTCGTCTCCACATTCAGAGCCACCAAATATTCCCATTTAATATCATTATCCCAAAGTGAGGGTTCATTGCATGAAAAAATGTTGTTCTGTCAGGAAATGCCACTTTGTGGTGAGTGAGACGTTGCTCAGGAACATCTTGCCTTCAATCACATTTTATTTGTGGGGGAAAAAAAAGCCATAGAGTGGAACTGTTTTGATTTTCCATTTGAAGTGATTTTTCATTTTAGCTTTTTTTTTTCTCCTTTTTCCCATTGATATTAAAATGATATTCAGCTTTTAAAAGTAAAACAGGTGGGAGATATTTCAGCTACTGAACACAAAAGATTTGAGTGATTCTCAAACTGTTGCATCTCCTCAGATTTTTACAGGAAATATGGGAGGAGGGGGAAATCCCATCCTAGAACTGAAAAACAAATGAATTAGAAATTGTGAAATCTCTTGATAAAATCATAGAATCCCAGAATGGATTTTGTTGGAAGGGACCTTAAAGGTCATCTAGTCCATTCCCCTGCCATGGACAGGGATCTCCAACTAAACCAGGGTGAAGAATGGGCAAAATAATTCATCCAAAGGAAAATCCCTATTAGGAGGAAAGTCCTGAGTCCAAAGTTGATCTCTATAGGAGGCTTTTTTTTTTTTTTCAGTTTATATAAACTATTCTGGGAGCTGTCCATGGATGTGAGGCTCTCGTGTCATCCAAGTTGATGAGCCTTCCATTGACTCCCATGATCACCATCCTGTGGGACACCAGAGCTTTGCAACCCACACCAGCTCCCAACTCCCTCCCATTTCACCCTGTGCCCCCAGAACTGGGCTCTTCGTGGGGTCCCCAATGCCCTGGGGACACAACCCCTGAATTCATCCTATGAAGGGGAAGGAATTGTGGGAATTTCCTTTACCTTTTACCAGTTTTCTTCCTGGCCCTCCTGCCTAGACCTTTGTACCCTGCTGGAGATCAAAGCCCAGCCCAACACCTCCTGAATCAGCACCAGCACCACCTCGACATTCCCCAGCAATTCCCACACAACATCCCATCATTGCACAGGTGGAGTTCCTTCCATCACCTCTCCCATCTCTGCCTTGCTCTCCCTCAGTGCTTTGACAGCTGCTCTCCCCCACCTTTTTGTCAAAACACCAGCTTTGATTTGAGGCAAATCAACTCCAAATCGAAGTGTGATTGACAGGAGCCCAAACAGAGACAGAGTTGGAGAGCTGTGGTGACAGAGAAGGAGCAGAGGAACAGAGACATCAGTGCAACCAAATGTGTCCCTGACACATCAACAGCAACCACCTGGAATCATTCCTGGGGATTTCAGGCTTCCATTTGTAGCCTCTGATCACCAGCCAAGTGACTCCAGGAATTCTTGCCTTTCAGGGCAAATTTAAGTCCCACATTTCCAAGTGGTTTCTGTGTTCCCCTTAACGTTTCTTGTTGTTGATCTTAAAATTTGTCAAGTGCTTAGAGAAATGTGTAGAAGGAAGATAGAGCAGAGCAGCTGAGTGTTTTCTACTCTTGTTTTCCTCCTCTCATTAGGTGGGCTCAGTTTTCAAAGGGATTCTGTGCCTGCCAGGGAAGACACAAGTAAATATGTGCAAACATTCGTGGGTACAAACAAGGGCTCCTTCCACGGTGGAAAGAACAAAGAATTTTTTTTTTTAAAATTTGAAAGCTCATTTTTCTCCTCCCTCCTTCAGAAAGTGAATTTACAGACAGAGAAAAATAATTACCCATTCCATCTTAATTACCAAGAGCAGAATTTCTTCTTTTGATTCACAACACATTAAAACATTCAAACAATTTCCTGCAAATTATATGGTTGAACTGAACCTAAGAGACTTATCAAACAGGGACCACCAGCAAAACCTGGGGAGAAAAGTCTTTCTTTCTTCTGCTGTGGCACTGCCAAGTGACAGTTTCAAATGGGCCTGTTTTGAGAAAAAACTGACATTTTTCAGCCCCAAAATAGAACCATTCAGGTGTGTTGGGGGAAGGATTTATTCAGTCAAAGGATAAGATTTTGATAAAAAGCCTCATTGTTGTGGTTCAACCTCAGCTCAGGCCCATCCAGCTACTCCCCTCTGGTGACATGGGAGAGAATCAAAAGGGTCAAAGTGAGACACTTTTTGGATTGAAATAGAGACAGATTAAGAGGGAAAGACAAAGCTGTGCATGCAAGGAAAGGCAAGGCAGGGATTCCTTCAGCAATTCCCAAGGGCAGGTGAGTGCTCAGCCATCCCATCTCCAGGAATTCTGGGCTCCATCATGAGTAATCATGACTTGGGAAGACAAACACCATCACTCTGAACGTCCTCCCCTTCCTTCTTCTCCCCCCAGCTTTATATACTGAGCATGGTCTGAGACATCATGGGATGGTTTGGGTTGGAAGGAGCATTAAACCCATCCAGTTCCATGGGCAGGGACACCTCCCACTATCCCAGGTTGCTCCAAGCCCCATCCAACCTGGCCTTGGCCACTTCCCTCACCCCTTGGATCAGCTGGGATCAGCTGTCCTGGCTAGATCCTCCCAAACTCCTTTTGCTCCCTCAGAGAGGAGCAGAACTCGGTGCAAGTTCTGCTCAGAAATAACAAAAACATCCCTCTGTAACCAACAGTTTCCAGCAAAAATCCAAACCAGCCACTCTGAACAAAATTAACTCTCTCCCAGCCCAAAGCAACCCAGTCCCCGTGTCAGGGAGCTGTGGGGGTTAAATTCATGGCACAGCTCTGTGGTTGAAGCCTTGGAGTGTGTGTGTGTGTGCCCTGCTCTGTCAGATCCTTGGGATCAACCCGGGATAAACCTAAGATAAACTTCTGACTGTGCCATTAAATGTGTGCAAATTAACTTCTAATCATGGGTTAACCTGCGTTTTTTGTCTATTTTCAGGTGGAAGTGGCAAATTTTCCTTAAAAACATCTGGAGATCCTGGGGATCCCTATTTGTGGCAGAGCTGGGAATTCCTGAGTTTTGGACACTGAGAGCCCCAGCAGGATGTGGGAATCCTCCTCGCCAGGGTATGGATGGACAGCACCAACCCAAGCCTAGGACTGTACTTGGCTTCCCATCAGAAATGGGATCCACGTCCTGCAGGAGAAATCCTGAGCCATCAGTTGCTGGATGTGATCTCATCCCTCTGCTCTGCAGGTGCCGGAGCAGCCACTGGACACCCTCAGCTCCCTGATGTTCCTCCTCACACTTTCCTAGCTTCCAAGAATTCATCAGATCATTTTCCCAAAGAATTGCCTGGGAATTGATTTCCCACTCCCAGGCAGGGGGGTGGGGAGTGTGGGGGGGTCGATTTTCTCCTTGTTGTCACTGCAGGTTTTTTAACAAGTGTATGAAAGAAATTCAAGCTGTGCTGCTGAATTCCAGAGACAGGGAGGGCAAAACAGTGCTGTGCTTCCCGTGCCTCCAACCCCACTCACTGGGAGAGCAATTTGCAGGGATGCTTTAAAGCTCCAAATCAATGTGCAGTTACTGTTTATCATGAAAATGAACATTTCAGCCTCTTACACTAAAAAGGAAAGAAATTTTCTAGTCACCTGCCATTTAAATAGCTTCTCTCTCAGTCACTAATTTAATGCAAATCTGATACAGCTTCCTTGTATTTGTCATTTCAGTGCATTTCTGTGCTTGTAGTTTTTATGTTAATGATCCTGCTCTGCTAACAGGGCCTTTACACTGATCATTTCAATCCCAGTAATTACAGGCCTGGGTGTGTTTCTGGTGCATGTTCAGTGCACTCAGCTCTCTGTCACCTCTTTTTTATTTCTGCTGGAGAGAAGTGAGATCTCACTGTCAGGGTGACAGTGGGGTTTTTGTTTGAAGTGGTTTTTTCTGCAACTCCAACTCTGATCGATATCAAAATTTCAGCAAACGTTCCAGGTGACAACAAACAGAAATCCGTGGATTTGGGGAAAAGCCAGAGGATGGAAAATAAGGATATAAAGGCTTGCCATGTTTTTCAACAGAAATGGCTCTTCTGTAACACTCTGGTGCCAGGCACAGGCCTCTCCCACCTGGCTGTGTCCAGAGTGAAAACATCGAGACCTTCAGGGATTTATTGCCTCAAACTCATTTGGCCAAGGAGAGAATGGATGAATCTGTACATAGGGAAGGAGAAAGGAGGAGAAAGAGGCCCTGAATTCCACTTGAAGTGAAGAAAATAAGACAAAAAAATAAGAACAAGAGTCACAATGAGAAAAGATGAGGGGCAGTTGGGATAATTTTTTGTTCAGGGATTTTTGAAAAGGGCCAGACAAGAGGGAATGGCTCCCCACTGCTAGAAGGCACAGAAAGGTGGGATAGTGGGAAGGGATTGTTGGCTGGGAGGGGGGGGAGGCCCTGGCACAGGGTGCCCAGAGAAGCTGTGGCTGCCCCATCCCTGGGAGTGTCCAAGGCCAGGTTGGAGCCACCTGGGACAGTGAGAGGTGTCCCTGCCCATGGAGCTGGAAGAGCTTTAAGTTCCCTTCCCTCCAAACCATTCTGGGATAACCCTTTACAAAGCCAGGAGAGAGAGCAGCACACAATTCCCTGGACACCCCGTGCTCAGTGCTCAGTTTTTCCCAGCACCTGTTGCCTTGTTTGTCCCATCACTCACCAAATGGAGGGTGGGCATCCCTGGCACCACAAAGTCTGAAGTCTGCTCAGAGCCCTGCAAGATGCTGGAGGAGTTCTGGGATCTTCTGTGATGAAGAGGAGACTGGGAAGCTCCCAGTGAACCCAATGAGCCAGAAAGATGTGAGGAGCCCCCCTCCAGGTCCCTCAGCTCGACACCAACTGCTCTCCTGCTCCTTCCTATATAAATTGAAAATCTCCCTGTGATAGCAGAGCAAATCCCAATCCCAGTTTGCACTGGTGGAAAGGGAGTCCAACCCAGTTGCTGCAGCCAAGCAGTGCCAGCCCTGGATGCTGCTCCCACCATCACACACATCCCAGCTCAGAATCCCACAGGTTGGCTCTCTGCAAGGGGACTGAGGAAACTCAATGACAGCCTGAAATGAAACATGACACACAATCACACTGGGAAGAGATTAAGGTGCAGCTTTGGGGAAAAAAAAAAGAAAGAAAAAAAAAAAGCAAGTTTCATTTTGTCCTCAGTGCTCTTGACAGAAGAATCATCTGCAACTTACTGAAAGTGGTGAAAGCTGAGCTGAGCAGCTGATGGCTTCAGCCTCCTTATGAGGATGACTCCCCTACCCTTCTGCTTTGAGAGAGATAAGGCTGAAACACTCTTCAGATTAGGAGGAATCCAGGTGCTGGAAGGTGACTGGAAATGCTGCCGAGGATGGGAGTACAAAATGTAAACAGCAACATGGGGAGAAAATAATTGAAAAGACTCTGCCAGGCAGAACAAGTGACTGGGAGAGGTCAGCCCCGTGCTCTGCCTTCTGTGAGGGGAGTGCAGAGAAACCTCAGGGATCCTGGCAATTAAAACACTGGCACACAAGAGCTGCTGCCTGAGTGATGGAAACAGTTCAGAGCTTGCTGCAAAATCTGTACCTTGGCACTGCCTGGACATGCAAGGAGAGAGACTAAACAAAGAGTTTAAACAGGCAGAACTTGAGTGAACTGAGGCACAGAGCAGTAGGTGAAGGATTTTGAAGGAGCACATGTTCTTTTCCTGCTTTATGTGTTTGTTTGTGCTGCTCTTTGGAGTGGCTGGAAGAGGCTGGGTGATCATCTCATCACCCTGCGGCATCCCAAGCCTTGGGGGGCACAGCAACCCACCATGAGTCACTGCAAGACAAGTGAGGGAGGGCAGCAGGAGAGCTCTTGAGGTTGGGATTGAGAATAAACTGCTAATCCAGGCCCAGCTGGTACAGAAACAAAAATCTCTGGTCCTTCAGAGCAAGCAGGTCCTGCCCAGGGCACAGCAGTGCAGTTCAGCCCATTCTCTCGGATCCTGCTCCCTGAGCCAACATTCCAAATTCTCTGATGACATCAGATCCCAAAGTCCACCAAGGGCTGGTGTGAGCCAGAAAGAGAGAGAGACACCCCTGGTTTGAACTGGAAAGCAGCCAGAAACCAGGATTTGGGCTGATTTGCATGAAAGGTAGATAAAAATCATCACCCTCTTTTCATTCTGATGAGGCACTGGGGCTGCTGGATGCAATTCAGGGGCTACAGAGCAAAATAACCCCAGAGACTGAAGTCCACTCACCCACTTCCCCCTCTTCCACACTTCAGGCCGTTCCAGGCTGTGCTGTGCCATCAACAAGCTACAGGAATGTCCCTAACTTGGGATTTCCTGTCACATCAGGAGGATATGATCCCTACCAGAGATTTCCCTGCAGGTGGCATCGAATGTGCCTGTTGGAAATAGAATCATAGAAGGATTTGGGTTGGAAGGGACATTAAAACCCATCCAGTGCCACCTCCTGCCCTGGGCAGGGACACCTCCCACTGTCCCAGGTGGCTCCAACCTGGCCTTGGACCCTCCCAGGGATGGGGCAGCCACAGCTTCTCTGGGCAACCTGTGCCAGGGCCTCCCCACCCTCCCAGCCAACAATCCCTTCCCACTATCCCATCTCTCCCTGCCCTCTGGCACTGGGAAGCCATTCCCTGGGTCCTGTCCCTCCAGCCCTTGTCCCCAGTCCCTCTCCAGCTCTCCTGGAGCCCCTTTAGGCTCTGCAAGGGGCTCCAAGCTCTCCCTGGATCCTTCCCTTCTCCAGCTGAACACCCCCAGCTCTCCCAGCCTGGCTCCAGAGCAGAGGGGCTCCAGATCTTTGAAGTTACAGCAGTGGAGGACCTCAGCCAGAGGTGGGAAGAGGGGCTGGTTGCACCACCTTGATGATTTCCAGGAGAACAGGCTGTGTCAGTGGTAACCAGTGTCCGGGGGTTGCTCTGGATAAAGGAGAGCTGAACTATGATTTCCAGTCTTCTCCTCTCAGAAGGGACCATCAAGTTTGGAAAGCTGGGATGGAGAGAGTCACACACCCTGCACAGCCACACACAGAGGACATGGCACAATGCCTTAGGCAATCACATTTAAAAACCTTTTTTTCTAAGATACACTTAAATATTTTTGATTTTTTTTTTTTAAATTGCAATCTGAGCTGTTTGTTCTAATGATCAAGAACCCAAACTCTAAATTCAACAGTTTGGCCAATTAATCTGCTATGTACACATCCCTAATTCCCTCAGCAAAAAGCTGGGTGATGTATCAAATAGTGTCTTTTGCTCATTTACTTGACAAGTGCAATTTATTTTGAATATTTACCCTCATGTTTTACAGCATTGCAGCAAGTGTTCCCCACCACACACTTTGCAAAAGTTCAGGAACATTTAGGAATGACAGACATCCTGCAGCTCTGGGCTATTATATCCATGTGGTAAGAGCAGAAGGAAAGAGAAAAGGTAGGAGGGAGGATGGATTTTTGTGAGTGCTAAGAAAGGCAGATTATTAAGGCTTTATTGAATTATTACATCACAGAAAGGTTAAAATAGGGGCATCTTTAGAATACCTCTAAATTGTTCTTTCTTCCTTCTTGAAGAGGAGACAAAGGGAAAAAAACCCTAAATACAAATGAAATTAAATCAAATGAGTTCCTGGACTGCTTAATATGGTATTTTACCCCCATTTAAAACATCCCTCAGGAGACGAGGCTGATTTAATAAGCCTGGGAGATGTTGTGGTGAAGACTAAAATGCCTTGATGAAAGCACGACTTGGCTGGGGCTGCATTAGCCTGGAAACCTGTTCCAGCTTCTTAAAAGGAGCCTTTTAATCCATTCCTGAAATGGAAAGAAAGGATCAGGCAGAAGACACTCACAAAGGGAATAAAAGCTACACGTGCTTACACAGCTCCATGATGGAAACTAGTCTAATAAACTGGGCTAATCCCAGTGTTTGATTGCAAGGGGCAGCAGTTGAACTGGGGAATTTAACGTGAGGCACTTGAAGGCAGAAGGACCTTTGCAATGTCTGACATCCTGATGGATTCACAATTCCAGCAGCTTAGGTAGGGAAGGACAGACTTTCCTCTCTCCTTGAGGAA
The DNA here is from genome assembly GCA_013399895.1 of Serilophus lunatus. NCBI lineage: Eukaryota > Metazoa > Chordata > Aves > Passeriformes > Eurylaimidae > Serilophus > Serilophus lunatus. The sequence goes on from VXBA01000125.1 coordinate 710,401, forward strand.
TGGAAATAACCCCTGCTGGTCTCTGGGAGAAGTTGTTGAGAGATCTCAACCCTTCCACGGGATCAGTATCTGCTGTGAAGGATCATTAAAGGTCTGCCCTGAGCCACAGGGGCCTTGATGGACCTTCTTGATGGACCACTGCCCCGGATTTGTGGCTGGAATCCACCAGCACCTCTTGGAGCTACTGCGCCAGAAATCCCAGTTCCCATGAATCTCAGAATATCTTGAGCTGGAAGGGATCCCCAAGGATCATCCAGTCCAAATCCTGGCCCTACACAGGCACCCCAACGATCCCAACCTGTCACTGAGAGCATTGTCCAAACACTCCTGGAGCTCTGGCAGCTCCTCATGTAACTCTTGCAATCTTTTTAATTTATTAGTCACATGTTTTCATTGCAAAGTTTTGACTGAAAAATAGAAAACCCAAGTCCTGATTAAAATTTCTCTGGGGGAGGGGAGGGGGAAAGTCAATTTCTGTTTAAAAATCTTATTTTTAAAACCCGATGTCATCAGTAAATCCAGTAGCAATAACAACAGCCAACTCCTAAAAGGTTTGGATTTATAAAGCCACTTACAAGAAATATTTCAATTTCTAGTTCAGCTTTTGCAAGACATCACCCCCTAACAAAAGCAAACCCAGACATGGTATGAAAAATCAATTCTTGTTTCAGGCTCCAGACTTTCATGAGCTCCACTGAGGTGAAATGTAAACCTGTGCCTGCCAGTGCTGAGTTGTGACAACACATCTTGTCCAGTAAATGCAAAATCCTTCATCAGCTGGATGAGAGGAGCTTATTTGAATTGCATGGACACAGATTTAGGCAGTGACAATGTGGAAGAGTGATCACAGTAAGGACAGGGAAGGAAAGAAACCTCTGGTGTGGAAGAACAGCTCACAATTTAAGTGGCATTGATCCAGCTGTGGATAGAGATGGAGTAGATGACTTTTGAAAGGACTTATTCCCCTGGTATTTTATGCTCTGTGAAATATCAGTAAATACATATTTGACAACAGCAGGGGAGTTGGGGTTAAGGGGTAAATCCCACACATTTTGAGACTCTGGGATAGAAATCCAAGCACTGCTTTGCACCATGTCAGGCCTAAGTGGCAAAACCCTCCTGAGCCTGGGCTAGGCCTGGTTTATAATGAAGATATCTTTGACTTGACAGTGGGTAGTGATGGTGTGATTGGGGCTGATTGCAGAGCAAGGCAGGGGAGGCTCCCTGGAAACACAGCATTCACTGAGGGCTTTGTGCTGCAAATACTCAGTTGTCCCTCCCCTCTGCCCCTCCAACTTAGACTGAAGACATTTCACAGGTACCTGACACAGATTTCTGGCTCTGAGGGCTGAAATCTCCTCCCCTGGATGGGTGATGCTGCTCTTCCCATCCCTCCCACCCCGGGATGTGTCACCCTGGGACACACAGAGCCCCAGCTTTGCAAACTCTCTCTGCCCTGAATTGAAGGTGGGAGGAAAGGAAGGGCTGTGCTCCCCATGTCTTGTAAATCCAACTGAACATAATTCCTTCATCTTGAATCACAGAATATTCCCACTTGGAAGGGATCCACAAGGACCTTAAGGTCCAAGTCTTAAGGAAATAGCCCATGACACGGGTTAACTTGTTTCATGCAGAAGGTTTGGATGCTACTGAGATCCTCACAAGCATCATTTAACTGCCCCCAAGTCTGCAGAGCTCTCAAAGGTCTTTGGTCTCCATGGCTCCTGCCCCACCTCAGAGACAGATTCAAGAATTCTTCTTAATTTGAGGGGGCAGTAGGAGGGACACAGAGCAGCAGTTCCCCCAGAGAAACCCCTTGGAATTCCCCATCTGCCTAAAGGTTAAATATCTCCAGCAGAAACAAACTCAGCTTTGCAAACATAAACGGTCAGAGCTTTAGTAAAGTCTGAATCTAATTGTGCAAAATATTGATTGAACAATTTCCATTGGGGATGTGATGTTTCCTTTGGAAAAGTGACACTGGGGCCTCCCCCAGTGGAGGCAGGAGCTGCCTTGGGCACTGCCAGCCCAGCCCTGGCTCTGTGCCCTGGGCCAGGCTCTGCTCCAGCTCCCCCAGAGCCTCTGCTTTTAACAAGGGCAAAAATGGGCGAGGTCCTGCAAGAACAGGACTTAAGCTCTGCTGGGACAACCAATCCCTGCTCTGAGTGCAAATACAGCATCAGCCTGTTACTTACTGTCCAAGGGAAAATTCCTTCCTCCAGGCCAACCAGCTGTTTAAAAGCTTGCTTCTATTTTTCCAATGAGTTTTCAGAGTCATCCCAGGCCAAGTCCAAAGGGAAACTCACTTTGTCTTGAAACACAAAGCAGACAATCCCCCCCTGCTGCTCTGACTTGCCTGTTTGGGAAGGAGCTCCGGGAACAATTGGAGCCGTCACACAGGGCTCTGAGAACAAGACATGAAGCAGAAGCCAGGCAAGAAATTATTACTTCTGCTCCTATTCCATTATGCTTTATGCTAAAAGACTTAAATGATCAATGCTGTGTTAATAAATTTCATTTGGCTCATTTAATAGATGACTTAGGAGAGGAGTGAGTTTGGTGTGATCAGTAATGAATTAATAACTATGCCAGTAGCACGTTCCCTCACAGAAATACTTTACACTGGCAGAATTCTTTGTTCCAGGGGAAACACGGATGCTTTCCAGGACTGTGCTGCCCAGGTGGTTCCAGCACAGGTTTGGAGGCAGGAATAAAATGTTCCTTCAGGACACAGGTTAAAGCTTCCAGAGAGCTGAACCTCAAAGCCAAGAGTTTATATCCCAACTGGAGTCTCCCTGTTGTGTTTCTCCACTAATGACACTAATTTCCCTGTGCTTTGCAGGGTGAGGTCTTAGAGCAAGAGCTGCAAATGCAGTTTGTCAGGTTTGTTCAGTTGGATCCGGGAGCTGGGCTGGCACTTGCAGCTTTTGTTGTGTGATAGCCTCAAAATCCTCCCCCCAAAACCCCTGTGGATGATGCAGTAAATGGAGCTTAGTTGGGGTGGACATGATGAATGTCCAGATCACAGTCCCAGTTACTCCAGCATCGCCAGAAGGTTTGTCTGTGTCGGAGGGGGTTTTGCAGCCCATCCACGGTGCTTCTGCTTCCAGCACCCAGTGCCAGCTCTCCAGCAGCAGGAGTTTGTCTTAAATGAGGTTTGATCTGTAGCAAAAATAGTAGGAACTGTGCCCAAAGCAGTGAAGCTGCATGGATATGGAATATGGCATGGAAAGCTAGGTCTGAGATCCCAGGAACCTTGGGCCCAGCTGTGGTTCCCCTCCCCTTTGCTGGGGAACAGGTCATGGGAGATGCTGGTGGCCAGGGTGGGCAGGGAAGGAGGACACTTGTCCTGCTACTTTAGCTCCTTCTGTGTCCACAAGAGGAGCTTTGCTTGGTGTTTTCTTCTCTCTGAGAGAAGACAGAGGTCTGCCTGATGCTGAGCACCTCCAGGAGCAGGGATGCCATGGGCTCTCTTCATACGTGGATTTGATGTTTCTTATGGGTCCCTTCCAAGTTGAGATGTTCTATAATTCACTCACTTGAAACCCATCAGTTTTGCTTGGAGTTATAATGTTTCTTTTAGCACTTAAACTGCAGTTTCCTCGTTGCAGCCCCAGCCCTTTCCTTCTCTCGTTGGCAGTGACTAATGAGGATAATTCCTCCCCACTTGCCCCATAACAGCCTCTTCTCCAGCTGCAAACAGCTCTCTTGCCTCCCCACAATCATCTTTCCTCCAGCCTGAGCCTGCCTGGCTCTCCCAGGTCCAATTCTCAAAACCTTTTCATCATTTTTGTGGCTCCCCTCCCACTAAGTGCTGCTGGAGGTTCGTGACGTGCATTGAAGTGATGGAACTCATGGACCAGGTTGGCCTGTGGTTCACCTGGGGATCTGGGGAGGTCTGTTCCAGGAAATTGGAGGGATCCCACATTGGAAGGGGGACAACATGGGTGGGACAGGCAGCAGGAGGGTCATTGTTTGAATGAAGCAGCTGGAGCTGCTGAGGCACCAAATCCTGTGCACGAAGCTCAGCCCATGCACACAGATCACACAATCAGGTTGGAAAAACTCCCATCGCTCGCCCCAGAACATCCCATCCAACTGTTGGCCAACTGGGTTTTAGCAAGTCTCATCCAACACTCACTCCAGATACATCTGGAAACATCTGGAAACTGGGCCAGCAGGACATGTCAGCTTTGAAAGTGTCCTCTTCAAAGCCAAGGAGATCCTAGGGCATGGAAACCAGCTGGCTCTTCTCTCCCTCCCTGTGAGCACTGCACTGCAGTGACTGTGTTGGTTGGCTCTGTTCCTGAGCTGCTTCTGGAAGAGGAAATGTGCCATGGGAGGAATCAGTAATCAGGGTCTCTCCACACATTGCCTGACCCTGAAGACCTGTGCCTGCTCCTTGCCAGCTCCTGGGACAGCAGCACTGCTCAGGAGTTTGGGATACAGAGAGCAGAATGCCAGAGCTGCTGATATCCTGCCTGCCTGGAGGCCTGGCTGGATGTGTTGCTACTGTACAAAATGAGGTGGTTTGCCTGAAAAAAAAAACCAAACCAGGACTAAAATTGCTCCTAATAAAGACCAGGGCTCCCTGTGGTTTAAACACAGGGGTCAGCCCTCCAGCAGAGATGTAGTGACTTCACACAACAGGGGTCCCACCCCAAAGTCCTTTTTGTCCCCTCTCTGTCAGTAGAAATTAAACAGGGGGCCAGGTTTCTGACTGAGATGCACAAACAGTTCTATTCAACAGCTAGTGCAGGAAATGTGTTGAGTAAAATCCCTGCCAAAGCTCGTTGTGCTGCTTTATGGGGTTGCTCTGAGAGTGTGAAAAACCGTTTGCTGCATATTATTAAAAGATGAAAAATGCCAAACTCACAAACAAACTGTGCAGGGAATGTGGCTTGAGTGCCTCTAGTGAGAACATGATTGAGCCTCTCCTGTGAGGTGGCAGGGAGAGAAGGGGGCACCTTTCACTGTGCTGCTGCCATGCTGCGCTGAAATGATTCCAGCTCCAAGTGACCCCAAATAACAGCAGAGCTCCCACCCAGCCCCATAGTTGGTCTCTAGAAGGGCAGGTACAAAAAGCACTCTGCCAGACACAGCTGCAGCCTGGGTGGCTCAGATCCCAGGTGATGGCTTTCTCCACCTTTCAGCAGTTTTTGTCCCCATACTACGTGTGAATTCCCTGCTTAGGAGAACAGCAGCTGCAGGAGCATCACAAACCTGTCTGGTGGCTTTGGTGGCACAGGGAGGGCTGGGAGCACATCAGGGCTGAGGGAGGAGTTTGGGCAGAATTTGAACAAGACTCCACCTTCCCTTGGATGGTTTGGGACCGACAATATTCCCTTGGACCTTTGCTAGGAAGGAGGGTCTGTTAGGCAGGATCTGAGCAACCTGGGCTGGTGGGAGGTGTCCCTGCTAATGGCAAAGGATGGAATGAGATGAGCTTTAAGGTCCTTTCCAACACAAACCACTCTGTAATTTTATGATAATGCCCAAGAAGGTCCTGAACCCAAAACTTCAGGAATCAGAAATCATTGGACAAACCACAGGAGTACTGAGCACCCCTGGTGCCCTTTGGGGTGATTCTGGAGGACAGGGCACCATGAGCTGCAAGAAGCCCAAAGGTCCCAAAGCAGACCTGGCCTCAGCTTGGCTACAAAGGTGGTTCCAGATCTTGCCTAAAAGTGAGGAGAGGGACAGTTCTCACCTGTTTCACCAGGGCAGAAGCAAGTGCTGGTGATGCCAACCCGACATCTGAGGGATATGCAGACACCCCAAACCCTGCAGCCACCCCAAGCCCTGCTCTCACACCTATAGCACCTACATCTGATTAGATGTAATGTTAATCAAGCACATATTTTTGTGGGGCAGTAAGAGCACAGGAAATGGCACTTTATCACCAGAGAGCCTTCTGTGCCAGACCAAACAGGGAGCATCCCTGCAAAGGAGCTGCCTTTTGGCACCTATACTGCCATGAAAAGATCCCTATTAATTGAAACCCACCTTCCTCCTGTTAACAACAGTTGGGCAGCATCAGCCTCAGGTCAAATCTGTGCTCACTTTGGCTTTAGGTCACTCGGTTGAAACCCAAACTCTATGGATCGGCAGGTGCAAGAGCTTTCTGCTGCTTATCTTCTGCTCCTGGGCTGGGGCTTGTTTTCTTTGTGCCAGCTGGAAAAATAAAAATAAAGCAAATCCCCCTGTTCACAGAGCAGAAGCTGCCACAAAGTTTGGTGCGAAACAAGCAGTGAGTGGGTTTTTCAGTGGCCTTTCAGATAAGGGAGGAATGTCACCCATGCAGAGCTGAGATAAGGCACCACTCACAGATCAGTGATTTCCTCCTCCCTGTGATCTGAGCTGGACTCAGAGAACTCATGGTCTGCAGGACCTGGCCATGTGTCACCTGCTGCTCCCAGGCTGGTGAGGGGGCAGTGAAACCCCCCTGTGTCCTGTCCTGGCAACAAAGGTGGGAGGGGGAAGATAACAGAGAATCTTCCCTGAGGGTGAAGGAGTCACCTCCAAACACCCAGATACGCTCCCACTGATGGGCTGTGCAGGTTGGGGAAGGGACTGAAGACCTCAGCCCCGAGGAAAAAGCTGGATTTGGTACCTGGAACTGAGCAAAAGCTGCTCCAGTGCTGTGATAGGGCTGTGCAGCAATTTGAACATGCCAGGCTCGAGCTCTGCCCCTGCAGCTGCTCAGGGGTTTCGTGACTAATTCAGTGTTGTGTCCTGGGAATGGATCCATCCATTGGCTTGGGAAAAGGGGTGTCAGGCTGTGTCATAGAAACATGGGATGGTTTGGGTTGGAAGGGGCCTTAAACCTCATGTCCCAGTCCCAGCCCCTGCCATAGGCAGGGACACCTCCCACTCTCCCAGGTGGCTCCAACCTGGCCTTGGACACTCCCAGGGATCCAGGGGCAGCCACAGCTTCTCTGGGAAATCCATTCCAGGGCCTTCCCACCCTCACAGGGAAAAATTTATCCCCAGTATTCCATCTCTCCCTGCCCTCTGGCACTGGGAAGCCATTCCCTGGGTCCTGTCCCTCCAGCCCTTGTCCTCAGTCCCTCTCCAGCTCTCCTGGAGCCCCTTTAGGCTCTGCAAGGGGCTCCAAGCTCTCCCTGGATCCTTCCCTTCTCCAGCTGAACACCCCCAGCTCTCCCAGCCTGGCTCCAGAGCAGAGGGGCTCCAGCCCTTGGAGCATCTCCAGGGCTCCTCTGGATTTGCTCCAGCAGCTCCAAATCTGCTGTTGTTCCCAGGGCTGGAGCAGCTCTGCAGGTATCACAAGTGTCAGTGAGATGAAGCTTATATGAAAGAGTGGAAATTGTGCCATGAAGATGCTGTAGGGAGAGGAAGCTTCCCTGGGATTGGGTAAAATTTGGGAATATTCTATTTAAATTGCACCTGTTAATTGAAAAAGTGCAGCTTTGGGTCACCAGTCTGTGCTTTGGCTTTCTGCAAATGAAATGACATGAATGTGTAAGAGACTAAGACACTTCTCTTTTCAAATCATTAGGCTTAACAATTTCCTTTATTTTAGCACAAAGAAAAAAACCCTGAGTTCCACCTAAATATACACCTTTTTTTTTTTTTTTTTTGCTTGGATCGAAGTGATTTTCATTTCTGTTGTGGTTGTTGAGCCAAAGAAATCAGTTTCTCTCTGTGCAGCTAATTTAGAAATGCTGCATAAATTGTCACTTACCTCAGTGCCTAATACCAGCCTCAGCTAAGCACATATTAAAAATGAGACAGGTGCTAAATGCAGCTTTAATGTTTGCACTTATATGATGATCCTTCTCCCACTTCTTCTCTGATCCCCTCCCTTTCCTGTGCTGGAGTGAGGAAAGCAGAATTCCCAAACTGAGAACCACCCTTTGCCTTCCAGCTTCTGCCCAGGGCACCTGGTGGGGTGGGAACATCCCACATGGAACAGGCTGAAGATGTGACTCTACTGCTGTGGAGAAAAAGGGGATCAATTTTGTCAAGGTCCACCTTTGAGTTATAATCCTGCATTGTCTCAAATCCTGGGGGCAGCTTTGAGCCCCTCAGGACAAGAAGGAGATTGAGGGGCTGGAGTGTGTCCAGGGAGGGGACAGAGCTGGGGAAGGGGCTGGAGCACCAGGAGCAGCTGAGGCAGCTCCCTCCAAGATTGATTTTCAAAAGGCAGGTGAAATAGTTGCTGTAGAAAATCACCACAGACAATAATGACTTAGAAAATGTTTATTCTTGGACCAAAGCCCAGCACCTCAAACCAGTGTCAGGGTTCAAGACTGGCCACAGTGATAAGGGACTCTCCATGTTGCAGAAGAAGAATGGATTTGAGAATGATCTTTGAGCAAGGGAGGATTCCTGCTGCTGTGGACTTGTCTGAGGGGCCAACAGAGAACAGAAAATAACCCCAAAGTTACTGGAAAATAAAGGAAAGAAGAGGCTCGACTAGTTTTGTATTTGAAGGGGTTTCATGCAGTTCATTTAGTGTCCCAAGGCTTTTAGAGAAATGGATTATTCCCAGGATTTTGGGAATGGCAATACACCAGCCTATGGAGTCCTGCAGTAAAGACTTAATTTGCCATTAAACGCTGGAATTGGCTTTACAAATTCCACAGAAAGGCTCTCACTGTGTCCTATTGCTCTCCAGAGAACAACAGCTTTATAAAATACTTTTCCTTCAGAGATCTCAGGGCTTTTTTTCCAAAAAGAGATGGGCTGGAGATGCTGTTTATGGAGGGTGTGGGGATGTGGGGAGGGGTCATGGTGAGAGAATTCTGGGGTCAGAGGAGGAGCAAAGGCTTTGTGGAGACAAGGAGCCCTCGAGTGGTTCAAAACCAAGGTTCTGCAAAGCACTGAACCCCAAATGTCACGACCCAGCAATGACAGAGCAGCAGAGAGGCAGGAAATGTGAGGCTGAGATCGTGTCAAGAACCCAAGTTGCAGAGATCTGCCCTAAAACCCTCTGGACTTGAAAAGCACTTGGAAAAAATAATAAATCCATAGGCCTGTGCAATGAGCCCCTTTCCTGGGGCTGAACACAAAGCTGGAGCTGATGTGGAGTCTCCTTGGCTTTGGAAGTGCTTTGGGAGGTGACACTGGACATGTGTAATGTCACTTTGGCCAGCAAGGACTTGGATTTTTCAGACTTCCAGAAAAAAAGACTTGTAATAAGGTGGTTACTTAGTAGTGAAAGTAAATGGGGATTTAGAGCTCAAATACCAGGACAAAGTAAATCTTTCTTCTTCAGCTTAAATTTAGGAATCTTTTCCTAGACAGAAAGCTGATTTAGTAGGTAAAAGGGTTTTTTTCCACAAGAAAAATTGTGACAGCAAAGGGTCTGATGGGGACTTCGGGGTTTTGAGGACAAAACCCCTCCACAGTCCATGTTAGAGCTGGAAAAACACTGTGTTTACAGCACAAATGCAGTGTACCAGCCTTAGAATTTTCTACTAAAGGATTGTAATAATTTATACTGAGAGTTAACCTGGAGCACCTTTAAAAGCAGAAGTTGCAGGATGCTTTGTGATTTTTATGTTGTTTTGGAGGAAGGTAAAAATAGAGGGTTTTTGTGGGGCTTTTTTTCCTTTTCATACATGAGCAATTTTTAAATTGTGAAATTCCCTTAAGAAGCAGAAGCTCCTGTGGAATGTCTGGGGAGTCACTGATGATGGAAGCAGTGAGATTAAGACACTTTGGATGGCAGGAACATGACTAATAAATCTGCTCACTTAGTTCATATCTGTTCCCAACTTTCCAACTCTGCTAAAAGCTCCAGTTATTCCAGTCTATAGTTTTTTCTTTGGCAAAGAAACAAATCCAGGCTTCAGGAGTTTCTGCGGCAGAAATTTGGACATTTCTACTTTTATAAAATCATAAAATCACAGAATTTGTGTTGGAAACGACCTGAAAGCTCATCTTTTTCTATCCCCTGCCATGGGCAGGGACACCTTCCACTCTCCCAGGTTGCTCCAACTTGGCCTTGGACACTTCCAGGGATGGGGCAGCCACAGCTTCTCTGGATTTCTGTCTTAGTCTGAGCCAATGATTGAAGGGAGCTTTTGTTAAAGAAGTTTAAGTGCTTAAGTCCAGGCCCAGCATTTCCTGGAGCAGCAGCTTTAGGTCTTGCTGGGAGTGACTGAATTGCTGGGCACTGACAATGGCAGCAACAATCTCACTTTCCAGCTCTGTTCATTGGTTCCTGAACAACTTTAGGATATTGACAAAATAGTCAATATTTTATTTTTAGTCACCCTTTCAGATGCATGTCAAGAGCAATCCTGGAAAAACAGGGTTTAGAAAGGGAAGGTATTGTGAGTCTGAAAACTATTCTTCCATTTAGGATTGTTGAAAGTGCTTGAAAGTTTCTGCAAATGGAAAAGGAAACCCATTTATTTTCCAACCATAACTTTGGCATGAGAAACCCAGCAGTAAGTGACTCTCAAACACAAAGGACTTGTTTCACCCAGGCCTTCTCAAAAGGGCACTTAAAGCATGAGCTTGTGGGTAGCTGAAAGGCATCAAATAATTGAAACAGAAGGCACATCTTAACATCCCTGAGCTCTGAATCCTGGAATGGCTTGGCTTGGAAGGGACCTTAAAGCTCATCCAGTCCCACCCCCTGCCATGAGCAGGGACACCTCCCACTCTCCCAGGTGGCTCCAACCTGGCCTTGGACACTTCCAGGGATGGGGCAGCCACAGCTTCTCTGGGCTCCCCACCCACCCTCACAGGGAACAATTTCTCCCCCATATCCCATTTCACCCTCTGGCAGTGGGAAGCCATTCCCTGGGTCCTGTCACACCCCTGTATTAACACACACCCCAAGCTGCCAATACTCTGCTCACATCCCACCCCATCCGCTTCTCCTCCTGCCCCCCGAATCTCCCAGTGCCCTTCCCTCCCAGGGTCCAAAGGCACAGCTCTGGGATGTCCAACCCCTCCCATCCCCCTCTGCCAGTGCTGCCAAAGCTTTGATTTCCCACTCAGTGTCCCCAGCAGCAAAAAGCAAATGACACAAGGCACTGATGCCTCCTGTCCCAAGGGGACCAAGGGGACTCGGAGCAAACAAATCCAGGCTGTCTGTCTCAAAATCTCAGAGCCATGAACCTCCTGAAGCCCAGTCAGATGTTACAAAAGCCCAGGATGATGCTTTTGCCTTTGACTGGCACATCTCCCACTCCCCTCTCTCTCTGCCATTGTCCTTGCAGTCACAGCAGTGACAGGCTGCTGTCACAATGAGCCTCAGAAATGGACGTGGCGTCAAGTAATTGCTCAGGTTTTCTCCAGCATAGAAGGAAAATAAACTTTATGTGTGAAATGGCCCCCAAATAATTTAATACAAATGAGGCAGAGAGGAAACAAGCCCCAAACTAGGGAGGGTTTATTGCAGTTTTGTCTTCTAGAGTTAAGGGAAAGGAGTGATGAGCCAGTGAGATGCTGGCAGGGTTATCAGGCAGAAAGAAACAGGGCCTTGGTACATTGCTCATGACATTTCTAACCCAGAATCTCAGCTTCATGCCAAAAATACAGAACTCTGGGGGTTTATAAGCCCAGTAGTGGTCAGTCACATGGCAAACTTTTCCATTTAATTGTGCAGGCTCATAAACAGATGGAGGCAGAGCGCCAGGACTTGTGTCCATGCAGGAATATTCCTGGGAGGTACCTGTGTACTTTCCACTCCTCATTTGCCATGGACTCACAAGGTTGTTTTCCCTCTCACATGTAATTTTTGGTGAGCTGATGGCCAGATGGAGGCAGAACAACAGTGTCAGCTTTTACTACTGGACAATGTAGTATTTTCCTCTGGAGAACAATCACTGCATGGAAGGAGGATGGAAAAAGGATCTGAACTTGCTGCTTCCATACTCTCCATGGAAGTGCCCAGCTGGGCTGGCAGCAGGAGCTCCTTCCTCTCTATTCCCGAGTCAGTAAAGCATGGCATGCTGTCCTTGTTGGCTTTTGGCCTGGATATAGTTTCCAGAGCTGTTCTGGAGACATAAACAGGAATAAAAAGACCAGGAAGGGTTGAAATCACACCTCTTGTTCCCAAGTGAATTGTTCTCAAGTGGAATTGTGGCAGCTCGTCCCACCCATGGACCTGTTGGGGCTCTGCTGCTGAGGAATCAGAGCCTGGCTTTGTAGGGCTTGAGGATTTTACTTTTGGTAACATTTTCTTTTTGGTAGCCTTCAGTGTTTCCTTCTCCTTGAGGGTGGGACACCACAGACATGGATTTGAATCTCATTTCTCCTGAGTATTCTCTTTTAATCAGCACAAAACAAACCACTATTGCCATCCTGGAACATTTTGTTGTTCATTTAACACCTGAGCCAGTGACACAAAGTACATGGCCCAGGAGATCCAGGCTGGGATGGAGCAGCATCTATTCCTGGAAGTGCCCCTCTGGAAAGCAGGAGATCTTTGTGAGGGCACAGGTGTTTCTTTGTATTTTATCCAAATATTTTCTCCTCCTGAAAGGCACTTACTCTGGGCTGGTTAACAAGACAGATTAATTCATGTGGATCCTTGCAGCAGAGTAGGGCTATCTCTGGTGGGGAAAGAGGTTTGATTGTATTATTCCCTATTGTCAACACAGGCACTTTAGAATGGATTTATGGCTAATAAAATCTTTTAGTAGTAGAGGGTCCTTGAGTTTCAATTTTGAACCTTTGGCCCCTGCTCAAATCACCAGCAGATGCAACATTAATAAAAGCAAATAGCACGTGGCTACTAAAGAGGCTGGTCCTGGCTAAAGGCAGTAAAACACAGGAGAGGGATCTTTACAATCTGCTTTGACCTAATGGAATCATTCTTTCAGTGATGAAATTCCTCTGTACACACACATGATATAGGAGGCCTCAGCTCAGTGAAGCAATTCCCAGGAAATTCAGGAGTTTTGGGTGGGTGCTGCTCAATTACTCGTTTTCATCTGAAAACCTCCAGTGAATTCACAATTAGGGAGTGATGAGGAGAGAACTGAACTGGGGCTGAGGAAGCAAATGGGGGCAAAATAAAGAAAAGGCAGAGCTTTGGGGGAAGGTTCCTTTGTGAAATGCTCTCTTTACAGCTCTTGGCTCTGCCTGGGCTGCAGAGTCCAGGACTTACCCAACCTGTCCTTAAATTCAAGCCAGACTTCAAACCACAGGCTGGGGGTACAACTGAATCTGATTTTGGGACCTCCTGCTGATCTCTCCTCACCTCCTGTGTTATCCACAAGCTGTGGCAGCAGCAGAAAAGCAGTGACAGAGCTCCATAAATGACCACATGTGGAAATCCAGCCCCTCTTCTCCAGCCCCAGGAATGCATCCCAATCCTGCAGGAAGGGAGTGGGATGGAAGGCAACAAGTCTGGTCACCAGGGCTCTGATGCTCTGCAGAGATAAATCCCCTCTATGCCCATATCCATGGGGGATATACAACCCAGCACAGATTGGATTCACATCCAAGTGGATGTGATCCACATCAGGGGCTGGATTCATGCCCATATTTTGCCAAGCAATGAATTCCTACAGGAATGAGAGCAGGCACCACCTCTGCCATCCTGCCTGCACTTCTCACAGCTCAGGGCAGCTCAGGGCAGCTCAGGGCAGCTCAGGACCTTCACAGGCAGGGGAGGTTTATATTGGAAATTAGGGAAAATTCCTTCATGGGAAGGGTTGTCAAGCCCTGGCACAGGATGGTGGAATCCCCATCCCTGGAGGAATTTAAAAGCTATGTGGATGTGGCACTTGGAGACAGGATTAGTGGAGGCCTTGCCAGTGTTTGGTTGACGATCTTGGAAGTTGGGTTTGATGATCTTGGAGAGCTTTTCCAATTTGAACAACTCTGTGATTCCACAAGTTGGTGTGAGCTTTGCTTTCTTACTGCCCTTGGGTCCTCAGGGGTTTGATTCTGCTCTCAGGAGCTGAGACAGGACAGACATCACAAACTGGGAGCAAAAAGCTCCCAAAATACATCTCAGCTGTGTTTTTCCAGGAGTGAGTGGAGCACAGGAGGTGGATTCGGACGAGCTCCTGCCATGCGCAGCCAGTGCTCTGCAAGTGAGTTTTGTTGCTAATTAAATCCTTTCTTCTGATTATTTATAGCCCTCTATTTACTGGCTCATTGATTTTAGAGGCCATGTTAGTTTTCTTTTTTACATGTCTGTCTGAACGGGGAGATTATAAGTTATTACACAAAGAACAAGTGAATTGGTGTCACAATGATCTATTGCACAGATGGGCTGCAAGCAAAGGGCCTCTGTCTTTGACTCTGGCATACTGAGAAGCCAGGGAAAGATGCTGAGCCCTGTTCATTTGGTGCAAAATAAGTGGCATCCCTGCCAGTTTTGGGAAGCTCAGGACATTGACTCCATGCAGTTTTTTCTGGTGCTGGCTGGGGGTTAAAGAGGAGGCGCTGAAGTTGTCTGAGAAACACCAGAGGCTGGATGGTGAGGAGAAAAGGGTGTTTGGTGCCCACGGTTAGAGAGCTAATTGAAATTAGCAGGCAGCAGCCTTGAAAACAAGCTGTTCACACTCGTAGCAATGATGTGCAGGTCTGTCATGAGTTGCTGGAAGGGCTCAGGATCTGTGTGGTTTCAGATCTAGAAATGCTGATGGGAGAAGACAGGCCTGAAGAGATCCCAAGGACAAAGTCACTCTGTTTAGGAAATCCCATGAGGATCTGTGGGAAATCAGCAGGATGTGCCTCCTGGATTCTCCTGCTTTTTTTCTGGCAGCTGCAGTTGGCCATTTTCAGATGGAGAAAAGCCTGAGCCAGGAGAGCTGATCCAAACTGCCCTTAATTGAGTTTAAGCTAAAAAATCAAAGAGGAGGCTGGAAACACAGTTAACCCAGGCACGTGAGGCACTTCAGTGAGCAGGAGCCTCCTGCAGTGTCTATGTGGAAGCTGCTCCTCACCCCCAGGGTGAGCACAAAACCTCAGGAACCCTCAGCGTCCCCCAAACGCACCGAGGGAGCAGAAATGAAGAGCTCAGCCTGCAAATACATTAACTCCACTGCAGAGAGGCAGAAGGTTGGCTTTGTACTTAGCAAGACCTTCACTTTAAAGGATTCAAGTCCATTTCCCAGGGTGAAAGACCCTTTCATGGTGTATTTATGTGGCCCTTCGATGTTAGTACCTTAAGATCAAGCATTTCCACTTGTGCCTGGGAGGGAGCTGTTGGAATTCTGGCAGGGGCTGGAGCTGTGTGTCACAGAGCAGGGTCAGGAGTGCCCAAGGATAAACAGCTGCTGGGGTGTCCCCAAAGAACCCCCCAGTCACAGCAGCTCGAGGGTCAGAGACCACATCCATCATTCCAGCACCGGGGCAGATCCACCGGGAAGACCAGTCGGGCTGTTGGTGCAGAAAGAGCTCAGGACTGGCCCAGCACTCAGCGTGTTCCAGGCCTGCCTGTCACCACTCTATGACAATTAACAGAGATGTTGTGGGAATTGGATCAGGAGGGGTTGGATCTGGAGCCACAACTGTTATGGGAAGATCACAGAATTACAGAATCATTCAGGATGGAAAAGGTCTCCAATATTCCCAAGTCCAGCCTTTGACTGAATACCCCACATCCCCTAAACCATTTCACAAAGTGCCACATCCATTTATTTTTTGGACACCTCTGGGGATGGTGACTCCACCACTGCCCTGGGCAGCCTGTTCCAGTGCTTAACCACTCATTTAGTGAAGAAATTTTGCTTAAATTTGGTTACATCATGGTGCTAATAATGCCAAGATTGCAGGTTTGATCCCATTCCCTGAAGGGTTGGACTCAATGATCCCTGTAAGTCCCTTCCAGCTCAGAATATTCTGTGATTCTGTAACATCCCACCTGAACCTCCTCTGTCTTAAAAAGCTGCACTTCTGGCTCAGTTTTGAGACCACTCAAGTGCCTCAAATGATGTTTTTAGTCAAACGTGGTACGCCAGCAGGTCTTGCTGCCCCTGCTCTGGGGTATCTGACATATCCCTGCACATCCTAAATCAGCCAAACCTCAGCCCAAACCAACCCTGTCCCAGGCCCTGTAAGATCAGACACAGACAAAAAACCTTGTGATTTTGGGTGGCTGCAAAGCAACACTTTTCATTGTTATTCTGGGCAGTTCCTGCAAGTGTTGATTTGCCCACTGTTCTGTCAGCTTGTACCTGACCTTTAAATTTACTGTATTTGCAAGAAAAGAAAACAGGTTCTTTCCCTCTATCCCCCAATTGTTTTGTGCTTAAAGGAAATAGACTCTTGTTTCAATAATCATAAACACAAAAGGTTCCCCAGAGGGTTGTTCGAGACTCCAAGCTAGTTAAAAAGAACATTTGCATGAATTAAAGAGCAACAACAAGTTACCACTGATCTGAGCTGCTTTCTAGTGCTTGACTCCTGTCTGTAGGTGGGGAAAAGCAAGACAGGCCGGGAGGAGGGAAGAAAGATGAAACCTGGGATGTTTGTTCTGCTTTCCAGCTTTTTTTCTGTTTCCCAAGCATCATGCAGGGGAACAATCCCTGTCCTTCAGCTCCACGTGGTCACTTTGTGCTGTAACAAGGCGTAAAGGACAACAAGCCTCTCTACAATGGCTCATACTTTTTGTCTCTCACCAGACAGCACTGGGACTAAGCAGGGAATAAAGGGAGTTTTCACGCTGGTTCCTGTTATTCAGAGCTGCTGCAGCGCAGGGAGGATGGTGGAGTTGGCTGTGGTGCTGTGAGGCCACTTTGGGCACCAGCCTGGATCTCACAGCAGGATTTTCCTTGGTTCTGCAGACCCTGGATTAAACTCCCAGGTTGCTGGAGCGTGGCTGAATTGCCTGGCAGGAATAAAAACCTCAAAGTGTGCAAATTCACAGCTCCTAAAACACACACACACTGCAGGGCACACAGAATACGCTCTTTGCTCTTGCCTGCGTTTCACTGGTGTTTCTTCTGTTCACATCAGTTCTTATTTATAGATGTTATTATTTGATTGTTATTAATGGCTGGAGCTGTATTAGGGCAGGGTTAGGTTGGATTTCAGGGAAAGGTTCTTCCCCCAGAGGGTCTTTGGGCACTGCTCAGGCTCGGTCACCGCCCCGAAGCTGCCAGAGCTCCAGGCGGGTTTGGACAATGAGGGACAGGGTGGGATTGTTGGGGTGCCCTGGGCAGGGCCAGGAGTTGGACTGGATGATCCTTGGGAGTCCTTTCCAGCTCAAGACATTCCATGATTCTGTGTCTGACTCCACATCTCCCTAAATGACCCCTCTGTACCTCCTGACTCCAACTGCACAAGAAGCCACTTTGCCACGGGGACTTTGCCAACACAGCGAGAGGTTTCATGTCGAACCTGTGGGCTGTTTTCCTGTCCTGTTGAAATCCACGTTGTGTTAACCTGCCAAAAAGTTTTGTTGGGGCGAATGCCACTTAGAACACCCCCAGCCCCCCTCTCTCTGCCTCTCCCCATCTCCCCTGACAGGGGTGAGACAAGGCCACAAACACGCCAGAATTCAAACACCTACTCATGGCTCTACATCCAGCATTGTATTTGCTTATCCCCCCACAGCACAGCTGGGGAGCTGGGAAGATGAGGAGAAACTCTTCCAGGGACTGACTAAAATCCTGGTGTGTTGTTTGTTAGTTTGTTAATCTGCCACACAAACTGGATGTGAAACCAGATCCCCCGGAGCTACTGCTGGGACTCCACAGCCTTTCACCTCAGCTACAGACCCAGCCTTTGTCAAAATGGTCACGGGCAGAGGAGCCAACGTCCTCTGGAACAATCCACTGGAAAGGGACTCAAATGTAAAGTCCTTTTTTATACGAGGAAAACTCTTGTTGAATGTGCTGTGAGCCACAAATGCAACAGGAAGATTTGACAGGGCTGACGCAGAGTTTAAGAGCTCCAGGAGATCAGATACCAAACACCCAGTGCTGCAAGGCTCAGATCTGCCTCAGCTTAAAGGCTTGTGTGGGAAGAAAACTTTGCTTAAAAGTTGCGGTTGAGTCTGTGAAGCCTCGATGGGTCTGATCAATTATTCAACTGTTAATCTACATAAAAACAGAGTGACTTGAAATGAAGGTGGAGGGTTGGGGAGGCAGAGCAGGGGGAAGAAGCTGAGCAGCAGGGCAAGGGTGGGTGCTGGGGCAAGGTTTCCTTAGGAATGAGTCACAGGATCACAGAGAGTGAGGAGCTGGAAGGGACCCACAAGGATTATTGAAGTGACTGTTCCATGGGAAAACAACCCAGGATAGATGATCAGGGATGAGGGAGCACTTCCCTGCCAGTTCATGTCCTCTGTGCCAACGCTCACCCAGGCAGAGATGGAGGCAGAATTTAATTTCAAATCCCCCGAAGGGAATTCCTTGATGAAAACGCAGCAGAAGGAGGTAGACTCTGCTGCTGCCGTTCTCAAGTAAATATTTTTCCAGGCACGGCAGTGCTGCTTTATCTGAGAGAACAGCAGCGTTTTCCCAGAGGCAGGGGCAGACCTGGCCCCGGTTTCACAAGCTGGAACTGTGATTTGGGGAGCTTTAACCTCCAAGGAGCAGCTACAGCAGCACCCTGCTGGCATTTCCAAAACAGATCAATACTCGACGCCAGCCTGACTCCACTGCCTGCTTTTAGCAACACTTCAGCTTGTCATACCTTGTACTTTCTCAGGAAGGCACCAGAAAGGCAACAACAGCTGCAAGTAGTGGGGTGATGGAGCGATGATCTGGTGCAGGCGGGTCACAGGGACTGGCACAGATCTCTGCTCTGTGGGTCCCAGGGCCAGGAGCCCAGGGAATGGGCTGGAGTTGTGTCAGGGCAGGGTCAGGGGGGATCTCAGGCCAAGGGTCTCCTTTGCCCAGAGGGGGGTTGGGCACTGCCCAGGCTCCCCAGGGCAGTGGGCACAGCCCCAAGGCTGCCAGAGCTGCAGGAGGGTTGGGATGATCCTCTGGGGACAGGGGGGACTCTTGGGGATGGGCCTGTGCAGGGCCAGGGCTTGGACTGGATGGTCCTTGGGGGGCCCTTCAAACTCTGCAGATCCTGTGACCCCGTGATTCTGTTTTTGCCCTGAACTGAGAACTGATCAGGGGTTTTCCTCTCCCGGAGCATCATCTGGACAGACCAACATTGCCTGTGGTTCTCAGAGCACATCAAATCCTTCTCACTGCATCACTGGCACTATCTGCCACCCATCCAGAGTCCCAGCAATGTCCCAGCCGTGGCATTTACAGCTTCACACCAAGAAGGTGTCTCCTCACACGGGCACAGCTTTGTGCCTCGTTCGGAGCCGGCAGGAGCAGCGTCCTTTCAGCTTCAGTCATTCGGCAGGGCTTTAAATAATTGCCTCCGCCCCTCTCTCCACACATTTGCTCCAAGTGGCTGCGATAAGGCAGTTTCACACACAAATCCCTGCCGCGGGGCGCCTGCCTCGGTGCTTTGTTCCTGCCACACGCCGCTTCCTCCAGGGAATTTACTCGCAGCTGCGAGGAGCTTGGCACAAAGGGGAAAGACTTTTAAAGTTTGCTCTGGGAGGAGAATAGTCACGCTGGT
The DNA here is from genome assembly GCA_013399895.1 of Serilophus lunatus. Lineage (NCBI taxonomy): Eukaryota > Metazoa > Chordata > Aves > Passeriformes > Eurylaimidae > Serilophus > Serilophus lunatus. The sequence goes on from VXBA01000125.1 coordinate 729,880, forward strand.
TTAACTGAAACAGCTCCTTGCTTGGCCAAAATCCACGTTAACGGGGCTTGAATGCTTTGTCCTACTTTTGCAGCAGATTCCCTTCCCTGCCAGGCACACGCAGCTAGGGAAGGGAGTGCCAAAGGAAGGCGGCCCCAAGGCTGCAGGTCCCACTCTGAGCCTGGAGGACCAAACCTGATTCCATTCGTTTATCTGGGGCAAATAGGAATCTACAGGTGTAAAGACGTATTATCTCCAATAGAAGGGAGTGGGAAGGTGTTTGCTGAGCTGAAAATGGTTGGAATTGGATGCCTGACATCATAAAACCATGGAATGCTTTGGATCGGAAGGGACATTAAAGCCCTGCCAGTTCCACCCCCTGCCCTGGGCATGGACACCTCCCACTCTCCCAGGTGGCTCCAACCTGGCCTTGGACACTCCCAGGGATGGGGCAGCCACAGCTTCTCTGCCCAACCTGGGCCAGGGCCTCCCCACCCTCACAGGGACCCTCGGTGTGAGCTGGGGCATTGGATGAGCTCCAGCTACACAGAAAAGCAACAGTAAAGTGTGAGATCTGACCATCGGGATCCACACATGGACTGGAGCACTTTCCAGGTCTGGCAGATGACCAGCATTCCAGCAGGTTGGGATGGGGAGGCAGGAGTGCCACGCATGGGTGGTGGGGTCAGGAATAGCACAAAGGAACAATTTCTCTTTGAGGAAAGCACTTGAATATCTGGGATTACAAATTTCTTACCTAGAGAAAAATAACAGTGTTGACAGTTCTTATATTTCCAAACTCTTGTTTGATCCTTTACAAGATCCAGCAGCAGCTCTGTGGGTGTCTGATCAATACACCTAAAGCCCACTTTCCCTTTGATCTCACACCAGGCCCTGGTTAGTTTTTGAAATGTAAATAGTGCTTTGGAACACTTAATCTTCCCCTAAAGCCTGATTGAGGGGAGAGATTCAGCTGTTCAAAGAGCAGGGAGCAACTAAACTGATCCCAGACCTGCAAGGTACCAGTTTTTCATCTGGTACCAAATTTCAGTTTGTACATCAGACCTGGTCAAGGTTGGAAAAGACTCTGAGATCACTGAGTGTAACTGAATCTTGGATTCTTTGGAGGTTGATAGGGAGGAACACAACTGCTAAAAGCTGATCTCATCCTGAGGCCACCAACCTCAAGAGAATCACCCTTAATGAGGGGTTACAAGACTTGCTATTCCTCACCAGGGGAAATACCTAAATCAGCTCCCACTGACATCACACAGTGATGCCCTGTCTGGTTTAGCACATTAGTCTTGCTTTAGTTCTCCAAACTCTGCAGCAAAGTTGTATTTTCTGCTCATCTTCCTCTCTCCATACACAGAGGTCCTGCCTGTCTGTCTCCAGAAATTCCTGATCAGTGCAATGAGATTGTTCAGGTTGGAAAAGCCCTCTGAGATCAGTGATCCAACCCTTCCCCAGCACTGCCCCATGTCCCCAAGTGCCACATCCACAGGGCTGTAAATCCCTCCAGGGATGGGGACTCCACCTCTGCCCTGTGCCAGGGCTGGACAATATTTTCAGTGGATAAATTTTTTGTAATATTCAACCGAGACCATTCCTGGCACAATTTGAGGCTGTTTCCTCTTGTCCTGTCACTTGTTACTTGAGAGAAGAGTCTGATCTCCCCCCCCCGGCTCCACCCTCCTGTCAGGGAATTGTAGCGATACCAACATTTCCTCCACTACTAAGAAGAAAAATTCATTAGGAAATGGGAGGCTCCCAGACACTTCTGCAAGGAGAGCTTATATTAAATGAGCTGCTTTAATGAGATAGACAAGTTATAATCAGCATTTTTAATCTTCTCTAGGGTCTGAGTTATACAGATGAACAACACAGCCCCTGAAAACTGCTGCTGTGAGATTCCCCTGCACGTATTTCTCCAGCAATTTGCACAAAGACCTTCCCAATCACTTGTCCCCAGCTGCCAACTGACACGGAGGCAAACACACAGCAAAGTTCTCCCGGGATTTCTGCAGCTTGGGAGGAGGCCAAGGATCAAGCAGAGGATTCAGGAGGGGGCTGGTCAAGCCCAGGAATCCATGGATGGCTGGGATGGGGCAGTAATGTAAAGCAAAGAGGGCTCTGAAGCCAAATTCTTACTGGTCTGTGCTCTGCTCTGAGCATGTTGATGCCCCCTTGGCTGCAGGATGGGCAGGGAAGCTCCAAAGGGCTGTCCAAGGATCAGAAGTGCCAGAAAATGGGCCCATCCCTGTAGGAAGGGCTATCCATGAGTTAGGATGAGCTCCCCTGCTGGTCCTGGCCTGGGACAGGGGTGAGACACAGGGTGAGCTCAGCTGTGCCAGGCTGGTAGGGGGTCCACTCCCTGAGAAATTCCAAACTTTGGCCTGCTCCTGTCAGGTAAGGAGTGATAAAAAGGGGGAGGAAAAAAACCTCACCAAAGATTGTAGCAGTTTCTGGTGACATTTAAAGCTACTTTTCAGTTGGATCTGCAGAGTCTCTGCCCTTTTATGAACATTCAGCTTGTTGAGCTCTGTGTTCAAAACTGTGAGGTTTTGTTTGTTTTCCTGCCTGGAAACTAAGGACATGTCAAGTCTTGATGAAATCACCACCCTTCACTTAAAGCACTGAAGTTCTTTATCCAAGTACAATCAAAGGGCAAGGCATGGACTGCCCTGACCTCTGCCTTCAGAGATCTCCCAGAAACATGAGAATTGCAGGCTGGTTGTATTGTTTATCACATCAGGAAGGAAGGGAGGCTTAGCAACAGTATCTCTTTATCATTCCACCTGTCAGACAAATAAAGCTCTCGGATTAATCATAATCATCCAAACCTTATCTGAAGCTCAATCTTGGCCTGAGTGAGTCTCCCCAGCACAAGGCTTGGCTGGGCTGGTGGTGGAAAGGAAAACTTTGCCGGATCAGAGGTTTGGGCTGTCTCTGGAATGGTTGGGAATGATCACAGTGTAGAGGAATTGCTCAGGAAAAGGAAATAAAGTCTCCTCCATTTGATCACATTGAGGTTTTGGGAACAAAATCGCCATCACAGCCTTGCCCGTGGGCTTGGATCTTTCTGGTAGAACCCACCTGTGAGTAACAAGGTGCTTATTTCCTGGTGGTCAAACCACCAGGTATTGTCTGTAGCCTCTTTACCCCCATTTTCAGCAGCAGGGACAACACTGTCCCAACATCCTGCATTTTGGGACACCACAGCTGGAGCTAAGGAGAGAATATCAGAGGGAACACTAAGAGGCAGGCTGGGAGATCCGAGGTCTGTGGCTCCAAGCTGAGCTGGAGACCCCTCAGCCCCCAGGCCTCCCCTCGGAGCTGGGAGTGACTGAGAGCACAGTGATGGTGCTTAAAGTGCCCACAGCCAACACTGCAGGAGATGCTACAGCTCATTTCTGTTCAGGCACCTTGTGTGGATGATGAATGTTCTTTAATAGCTGCAATATTTAGTGTTTAACGTAAAATCACTTGCTCCAAATGCTCTGCACTCGCAAGGTTATGAAGCTCGATTTACGCCTGACTGCAGAGTTGACAAATCCACGCTGGTCCAAGGCAGATGCAGGGCAAAGATGTAAGTGAGGAGAGTCTTTGCCACCTCATCCCACCTTTTATACCCTTCCAGCAAGATCTTTCCTCTAAGCAGCCCCCAAACAGCCTGGGTTATGTTGATAATTGGCTCCCAACACTCCCCATAAATATTTTCTCACGTGTGCCTCAACCTCAGCTGAAGAAATTGTTCCCACCCAGAAAAACCACCTTGTGCAGTAAAAAATTTCTCTGCTCTGGCTTTCCATCCTCACCACAACCTTGTTTTGTGCTTTTCCAACCCAATCCAGGAGCTGAATATCAAAATCCACTTTGTGTTTGGGGAAACCAAGTAGGGAAGGACCATCAGGGCTCCAGGTGGACAGTGCTGGCCCAGGCTCTGTGCCAGGAGCTCTGAGGGCTCTGTGATGCAGCTCAGCCCTTGGAACAGCAACAAATGTGATTTCTTGGAGGAATAGTTGCTTAAAACCCAGGGACTGGCAGCAAGAAGCCAACAATCCACTCCCGTTACTGTCATTTATTTTGTGCTGCTGGTGGTTGCCCAGGGGGGAAAACAGGCAGAGATTTGAAAGACAGTGCTAATTTAATTTGCCAGTATGAATAAAGATAAGACTGTAAAGCATGTTAATGAAGCTACAGTATCACATCATTCACATGCAAGGGAAACACTGCCTTTCTCAGATCCTGATTGTCTTTTCCACATTCAAAGCTGATTAAAACAGGATGAGGCCGTTTCATTACACGCCCTCCCATGAAAGGCAATGTTTTTCCAGGGACACTGGGGCACATTTAGAAAAAGCTGTGGGAGGAAAGATAGATGCCTATTGTCATGGGCAGTTTAATGCACAGATCCAAGTTCATCAACACACTTTACCTGCTCACACCTGTTTATCTTGGGTTAACACCTCTGTGAGTTCTTTCCCTCTCCCCATCTTCTTCATTTGCCAATTCACAGAAGAAAATAGCCCAAGATGATGATTAAAAACAAAAGTACTAAAACCCCAGGGAGCAAATTATGCCCCTAGAAGAAGGTGAAAGATTTTCTTCTCAGTTAAGCAAATTGGAATTTAGAAAAATCTAAACCCTGGGCAGCAGATGAGAGCCCTTGCTGCCTCCCTGGAGCACCTGGGAGGGTTCCCAGGCGGGAGTTTTCATCAGGTCCTGCCTTCAGAAAGTAGGTTTGGTGTATTCTGTGTCTATAAAGAGAGGAGAACTGTGCTCCTCAAAGATAGGAGGGTTTGTACTTCTCACTGACATCAGTGGGAAATTGGTTCCCAACTCCATAAGAGAACAATGAGCCAATGTCTGTAACTCAGAAAGAAAAAAGCATATTATTATTATTAAAATTAATTGCCTCTCAAGACCCCTTGATCTTAATTTAACTGCAAGGGAAAGACGAATTTGCTGGTCTAAGCAAGGAGTGGAGGAGAATTTGAGCAGGTTTTGGAACAAGAGTAAAAACACTTTCATTGCTGTGCAGGAGAAGCTCAACAAGGTGTGTGGGAGCTTTTTCCATGAGATCCCAATCTGGAAGCCTGGGTGGGTGCCCTGTCCTGTGCCAGGTGTCTCATGTGCCCAGTTTTTAGGGCATTTTGCTGCACTTGTGCACAGAGACTCAACCCCAGAGGGATGGTACAGTATGAGTCACAAGGTCTCTGCTTCCTTGGCCATGGAAGTGTCTGTTCTGTGCCTCTCTGAGGTTTCCTTTATTTCCAAAATTGCCCAGATTGAAAGTGTTCTTTGGGATAGGAAGTTACAGCACAAACACCACATAATTGTGCCCTTTCACTTTTAAAGGGGAAAAACCCCTCAGAAAATCATAGGATCACTTCAGCTGGAAAAGCCCTCTGAGATCATTGAGTCCAATCATCCCCCAGCACTGCCAAGGCCACCACTGCCCCATGTCCCCAGGTGCCACATCCACAGGGATTTTAAACCCCTCCAGGGATGGGAACTCCTCTGGGCAGCTGTGCCAGGGCTTCAGAACCCTTTCCATGAAGAAATTCCCCCTGATATCCACCCTAAACCTCCCCTGGCCCAACTTGAGGCCGTTTCCTCTCATCCTGTTGCTGTTCCTTGGGAGAATCCCAACCACCACTCACACCCTTCCCAAGGACTCCAGCGCTGGAGGAGGGCAGGATTACAGGCTCTTGGCCATTAAAGGCCTCATGTTTCACATCAGCTTCCCAAAATCCCTGGGCAGAGCTGGGAAAGAGAAAGGGTGATAAAAGGAAGTGATATTTATTGAGTGTGTCATACACTTATCCCAGCTTTTATTTTCAAGCAGCTTTTGGAGATCTCATCTCTAAGGATTTATTTTTTCCTTCTGCCTCGGCTCCCTTTGCCACTCTCCCTCCTTTTTCTTCCTGCACAGCAGTAGCTCTTTGCTCCTTCCTCTGTCTAGTAAAGGGGCCATGAATCCAGGAAATTCATGAACTCCCAGCAAGTTATAGCTCTTAAAAAAGTATTCATTTGCAATGTGAGAAATGGTTTGATGTATATCTAAACCTGGGTGACTTTATGGAGCCATTACAGTGCAGGTTTGAATTGTAACACTATATATCTGCCTGTAATTACTTGGTCTTAACTGTTGCTCAAACCTTTTGTTTTACACAGAAAAGGGAAAAGCAACAAACCCACTCCTGCCTTGCCCTGAATCTCCAGGGATAAACCTGGGGGAGGCTTGTTGGGGTTAATCACCTGAAATCAATAAAATGGGTCCAGTTTTACAGCAGAGAGAATTGTACAAAAGAAAGAATTGGACTTCAGAAAATCAGGAATTATTTGAAACAATAAATATTGTTCACTCTCTGTTTTTCTTTTGGTTTCTAAACCTTTCTAAGTCTACTTGAATGAAGCATTCAGGTTTTGGGTTTTTTCCTTACATCCATACAAGAAAGCTTTGCGTTTTCTGCTTGGTTTTTTTTCCTTTTAATAAGAGAAGAAATTCTCCTGTAATCGCATGCCTTCAGGAGCAAGAGCTTTATGATATGAGATGTGAAAAACACTTGTGATATTTAGGAGAATGACACAGTTCTTCAAACCTTGCAGCTCTGAGCTTCAAATACATCTTTTCCAACAAGGTGCAGGTTTGGCACAGACCATCACCAGAACCAGGGAATGGTTCACACTTCATTTTCTCCAGGATAAAACACCAGTTGCAGCACAAGAGGATCAACATTCCCTTCAGAATTTGGCTGAATTTACCTCTTCTATGCCCTTCTAAAACTTGTTTTTCTTGTAAATGATTCCTACCTGTATTTAATTCAAGTTATTAATGCATTGTTCCACTGCAAGGCAGCTGGGGAAACTGAGGCAATCACTGTGAACATCCCAGTAATGCAGAATACACTGGGATTCCCAGATTTTCTCGTGCCAAGAAGCTGTGTGGAACATTTCACCCAACCTCCTCAAAATGTGGAGGTAATTACAGATCCTCAGCACATCTGACTCCAGGCCAAATATTTGATAAAATAAAAAATACATCTGTCACTGCCTTGGCAGAGTTCTTCTTTCCTGGCAGAAAATTCATCTTCAACTTTGACTAAAATTTTTTTTTCTTTTCTATTTCAAAAGTTAAAAAAGGAGCTTTTTCTCCATTGATCTTTGCACCCTCAGAACTCCAAAAATTCATTTTGGCAGGAGTTTTGCCAGGGTCCTTCTCTGTTTACGTGGTTTAAGGGAGTAAAAGGCAACACTGGATGTATTTGCACACTCCTGGCCAACCCATGTGGCCACAGGTGAGCTGGGGAAAAAAAGGGAAGCTCCCAAAAGATATTTAAATACTCAAAAGGATTTAATGGACCAGCCTCCCTCTGTCAGCCAGTTCTTGCATTAGTTCTCAATGTACCACAAATCTTTTCTTTTGAAGGATCTCATTGGAGTTTTAGGCACTGATTTCTTCACCCTGTTCAGCACTGTCCTGTCCCCTGCATTTCCTGGTCCAGTCCTGGACATGGGAACAGGATTTGCTTCCAATTTCATTCCCAACCTAACCGTTTTAAACTGAAAAATGGTCAATTTAGATTTAAAGGAGTTTTTTACAGTGAAGGTGGAGAGGCCCTGGCCCAGGTTGGGCAGAGAAGCTGTGGCTGCCCCATCCCTGGGATAGTGAGAGGTGTCCCTGCCCATGGCAGGGGATGGGACTGGATGATGTTTAAAGTTCCCTTCCAACCCAAACCATCCCAGGATTCCTGATGCTCCTTGCAGACAAGGATTTCATCCAGTTTTTGTGTCTCTGCTGCTGGAGGAGCAGTTTGGCTCCTGGTTTCCTGCAACTCCAAGCAAACGTTTTCCCAGAATTTTTGCCAGGGCAAAGAGCAGCTCCAGCCTGGAGAAAACAGACTGTGACACTACTGACTTCAAAAGGCTGAATTTTCCTTTCCCTTTCCATTTTGATCATTTTATTTGTGACACTGTTTGTCCACGTTAAAACTCCCTTCGAATCCCACCCACAGAACTCAACACCGAACAAAAAGAGTGTTCACAGTCTGTGAAATAAAACTTTACCCTAGAAATGAAGATAATTCTAAAAACCAGCTCCAGGTGACATTTGTGATGCAGCTCCACAACCAAATAACTACAGCAGTGAATGCTTAGGACAGGATAATTTCAAGATAAGTGACTCAATTCATGCTGTAATGCAAAAAGGCTGAAGCTTCGTGTTTATAACTCGCGACGTGTGAGAGGAGAAAATATATTTATTACTCTTTTTCCAGCTGCTCTCTCAGATTGATGCCGGGACACATCGGAGGAATCTCTGCTTAGCCTCAGCTTCATCACCCTCCCAATCTCAGCCTGTCAGGCCAACATTAGCTTTGTTCATTTGCAGAACAATTCTGCAGAGTTATTAAGAAGGATTCTCGCCTCGATAATGCCTTTGTGCTTTGGGGCACTAATCTGGAGTCGCTGGGAAGTACAACAGATACACAGAGCCCTCAGTGCATGAACACAAGCAAGAGCTGCAAAGGAGCCAATATTCAATCTTTAGCTCCTTCCTTTTGTTTTAAAATGTACCAATTCTGTTTCTCCAGGAAGTAATTTATACACTGAGAAGGTTCAGTGAAATCCCATCCAGCCGTTCATCTGTCTGCTGAGAAACCCAACTATTTTATGGCTGCAAAATTAAATTCAGAATAAATGGACCGAAGTTAATTTTGGAGGGAAGGAGAAATGCTGGAATGCCACAAAATTCCTTCCTTGTCAGTGATGTTTTAGTGTATTTTACAGGCATTTGGTCTCTGCTACCGGAGGAAACTAGTTCAGAACTGAGCATTGCTGGCCCCATGCGTGCCCTGCTGGCAGATGGTTTCACACAGGGTGACAAAGTCCAGCTCTTCCACTCGAGACTAAATCAGCTAAACCAGGTGATGAAATCAACTCCTCTCTCTCTGCCTCAGTCAAGACAGATGAAATCCCGGAGTTCATGCCCCAATATCAGCAGTGGTTTCTTAGGGAGGTTGAGCAGCCCAACAGCCCAGGCAGCTCAGGAGACACAAAAGCAGAGCTGAAGGTCAGGTGTGGCAGAACTGACCAGAGCTCACCGTGACCCGCAGCGATCTCCAAGTATGTGGGACCAGTTTGGGGCTGTCTCCTCTAACGGGACTGACGTGTGCAAAGAGGAAAGGAAAAGAGATGGAGCAGGTTGGGAACAGCCTCCTACTCCCATCAGGAAAACACCTCTGTATCTCCCTGCAAAACGAGGAGGATAAGAATCCTATTTTTCCAACTTTCCCCTCTGTTGTTTAGTTGTGTGATGAGCTCTGATCTCAAATGAGAGGAAGGAATGATCATTTCTTGATGTGATGCCTCCCCAGACTGGCCAAGTTTTGCTGCTGAGCTCAGCATGAGGTCGTGCTCAGGAAATTGAGATTTCCTGACCTTTTGGCCACTGTGAGCAGCTCCCACCACCAGGACTGACTCCAGGGGCTCTAATGCCCCTTCCCTCCTCAGCTCAGGATATGGGCCAATGGAGGTGGGACTTTTGAGATTCCATTAAATTAACCACTCAGCTGTAATCAATAAAAAATGGAGATCAGATCTGGGCTGGTCTCAGGCACCCCTGAAAACCCCACATTGAAAAGCTTTCCAGGTCATCCACAGTGGGATGAGACCCTGCCGCTCTTCCACCTCACTCAGCTCCAGTGACAGCACCGAGCTCGCTGCAAATGTTGATTTTCCTTGCAGAGATCACTGCATCCATCTCAGGATAAGCACTCACTTAGGAGACACGTATGGGAAAGCTGTCCCCATATCTCAGTCTTTCTGCAGATTTCACAGCATATAAAAGCCTCTTATTCCTTGTATTCATCACCAAGAACAGAAGCTTTGAATTCTTTGATTCCAGTAAACCACCATTTATTAGACACACGAAATGAAAGACACTCAAAAGGAGAATGCAACAGAAAACTCCAGGACTGTGAAGTCGATTTCTGCATTGCTTTTCTCCTCAGTGGCACAAACAGCCTTTCAGCACATCAAAGGTAATGCTCTCTAACAGGGCACGTTGCAGGCAATGAGATATGGGGGGATGTAAACTCAGCTTAATAGGGAGATGTGTATTTAGAGATAAGTTACATCTCGGAATTCAAATCCCCACTTATCACCTCTGATAAGTTACTCGTGCATTTAGAGTCAGGACATGGTGTGTGTGTTTGCCTCTCTTCCCAAGGGGATGAATAAACAGCACAGCACTGAGTCAAAATGTTCAGTCCCAGTGAAAGCCATTTCCTGGAGCAGCTGGGGAAGGTTCCCTGGCTCTGAGGGCACTGATCTGTGGAGCTGCAGCATCCCACAGGGATTGAGGTGAAGAGGCAAAATTCACTTAGTCTGGGATGTAAAACCTCGTCTGACACAGTGAAGGTGTGTCAGACATCACCAGGAGGCTTGTGGAATCAAAAGGCCTCATCTTGACATTATTTATCATGGAATCCCAGAATGGTTTGGCTTGAAAGGGACCTCAAGGACCATTCCTCCCCCTGCCATGGGCAGGGACACTTTCCACTATCCCAGGTTGCTCCAAGCCCCATCCAACATGGCCTTGGACACTTCCAGGGATCTTTATCAAGCTCTTTCTCATAGAGCTTGACCAGCTGTGAAGGTGCCGTGGGTTGTGGCATCTTCTGCAAGGTGGGATAAATGATCTCTGCCACTTCCAAGCTACTGGACAGGCTGAACATGTCTCTGCCATGGCAGGGCTTGGGTTGACAAGGTGGCCTTTAAAGGTCCCTTCCAACCCAAACCATTCTATGATTCTATGATGCTCCAGGTACTATTTGTCCTGGTGTCACTGTGGACACTTCCTCTGTCTTGACATGGAAATACGTCCACCAGCACCTTGCTGGTATTCACCTCCCAGGCAGCTGGGAATGACCTCTCAATGGATCTACTAAGGCATGGTCTTCACTTTACTGTGTCTAAAGACCAGGTCCAACCTCTGTTTTCAAAACAAGTATCAGTGTGGACATCCCTGAATCCTCCCTCATCTATCTCCTCCCCCATCTATCCCCATGGATGTCCCTCAGGCTGGAAGACATGAGTCATGTCATTAGATTAACGTGTTCTGACCCAGCAGAACAAAACAACCAAAAAACTCTGTTCTCTCCCAAGGAAAGTTTCTGACCTGGAGAATTCTCCAGTAGTAAGGGCAGAGCAAAAACTTCCTGAGCAATCCAGGCTTTGAAGCTGGGTAATAAATCTCTTTGTCTGTGAGCAGGGAAATCTGTCAGAGGTTCAGAGGCAAAATTCTTTGTGTGTCCCCACAAAAGTGGTTCTGAAGGGAGAACACTCGGTGACGGAGGCACCTTTGAAGGCAAAACCTTGTTTAAATGAGAAGCAGCTCCAGCCACTGTGGTTTCCTTGTTTTATTTTGCTTTTTTCATCTGCAGAAAGCAGAGAAGGAAGGGCACTCGGTGCCAGTGGGAGGACTGGGATTTTCCCACTCTTTCCCATGAAAGTCCCACCTGTGCAAGGCTGGAATGTTCAGCGTTCACAGACCAAAGGCCAAGGAGGGATCAGCAGCTGTTGTTAAGAAATGGAGCATCACAGAACTCCTTTTCAAGCACTGCCCATCCATCCAGCTCTCTGAGGCACCAGGTTTCCTTGGAAACTGCAGAAATGCCAACAGGCAGTGGGACTGATAAATCAGGAACATGTTTGGCCATCACACAGCTTCTGGTGGCCAGTCTTTCAGACAACTGCATTGCAAACTCAAGGCTCATTTGGCTTGTAGGGCTACCAGGGCTTGGCAAGAGCTTCGAGTGTCTCTATTCCACTCTTCTGGGTGCCAGATGAGCTCTCCAGCAATTCCAGGGAGGCCGTGGAAGACATGGACTTGTGCTGATGAGGAGTGGGAGCACATGCCACCTCAGAAAGCATGTGGCTGAGCTGCTGCAGGGCTGGGCTAAATACACCCCAAACTGGTGTTGGGGTGGGCTGATGGAACATCAGGGGTCAGGGGGGGCATCAAGTGTCCTCTGGAGTGGGAGGCTCCAGTGCTGAGCCCTCTGCTGAATTCCTGACATTTCTCTTTTTGTGTTATCAAAGCAAAGACACTCAGAGAAGCCACTAAAACAAGATCCATCAGCCAACACGGAGTGACCTGTGGTACCACCATGAAGGGACCTGTGTAACAATGAACCCATGGATTGGCAAGGAAGATATTTTTCCACCATTAGGAAAAATTGTGTGAATATTTTTCCCAATATTTGACCAGGGCACAACAATCCAAACCAGAATGAGAGGTTTTAGTCTTGGTTTCCAACCACAGACCAAAAAAAAAGCCAAATGCTGATTTTCTGGTGCAGAAAAGATAAAACACACTCAGGCTCTGATTTTCTTTTTCTCCCTCTGAAAAAGACCAAAAGGAAAGCTTCCATTTTATTAAGCCATTTGCTGTTGAGAAAAGATATTAGGAAGGAAAATAAGTGAGCAGGGCCAACTTGACGACCTTGTCCACACGAAGATGAATGACCCAAACCTGCTCAAACCCTGATTATACACCAGCTTCCCCTGCAGAAATGTGTTTGTTCCCCTGCACTGGGTGGACATGGAGAAGATCATGAGACAAGGCAGCAGAGAGAGAGGGAGATGAAAAAGCACGAGCAGCTGCCTTCCAGTAAATGCTCTCAGACTCACATTTTCATTAGTCCTAAATTCAATCACAGTTTAAAGGCAGCAAAAGATAAAGAGAGGGAGCGTTTAAAGGATTCTTCAGAGAGAGAGGGAGCCTCGTTTCACCATTAAAAGCCTGACTAAAAGTTATTGTTATTATTCACATTAGTGCTGTGCCCAGAGGCCCCAGGCAAGGCGAGATTCCCACCGTGCGGAATGTGGAGGTGGGAGAAGGGGGTGGGATGTGCATGCAGCTGCTGTTGTGTGGTACAGCTGGAAAAGCTGTGCCAGGAGAGCGGCTGTGCCAGTCCAGGAGCTTGGCATGTGTTGGAAGGGGTTCTGCTCCCTGGTTTTTGTAACTTGGATACAGGGGACAGAGGGATTAAGTCACCACAGTGACAGTGATGGCAATATCAGGAGAATTGTTATTATAATCACTGTCTATGCAAGAGAAAAAATGCTGAGAAGCTTCCAGAGCCTAAAGGGGCTCCAGGAGAGCTGGAGAGGGACTGGGGACAATGGATAGAGGGACAGGACCCAGGGAATGGCTTCCCAGTGCCAGAGGGCAGGGAGAGATGGCATACTGGGGAGGAATTGTTGGCTGGGAGGGTGGGGAGGCCCTGGCCCAGGTTGGGCAGAGAAGCTGTGGCTGCCCCATCCCTGGGAGTGTCCAAGGCCAGGTTGGAGCCACCTGGGACAGTGGGAGGTGTCCCTGCCCAGGGCAGGGGGTGGGACAAGCTTTAAGGTGGGACGAGCTTTAAGGTAACTTCCAATCCAAAGCATTCCATGGTTCTGTGATCCTGTGAAATACAGAATAGATGGAGAGAAGGAGGAAACAAGGGAATGGCCACATAACTGGCTTTGCTGTAGGGACAAGGAGGGGACAAGAGGTGCAGGAGGGCAGGATTATCCCTTGGCACAGAGCCACTGACAGAGCAGAGCTACTTTGGGAAGAGGAATGAAATGTCCAGGATTTACTACCCTGGGCAAAATCATCACTTCTGTTTCTTTCTCTCTCTTTCCCTTTTTTTGTTTTGTTTTGGAAGCACCAGGTACATAGGAGAGGGAAGTGAAAAGTCTGGAGTTAAACAGTAATGCCAGATCCTGATAAAATAAACCTGACACAAAATTAGGGCACAGGTTAGAGGAAAGGGGAGTCCCTTTTTAATAATATGAAAAAGATCTCCATTGTGAACCTACTTTAAAAACAGCCAGAGCAATTAGAATTCCAGGCTGCCACAGAACAGGCTCCGGTAAAATAGGAATGTGCTGGGTCTTTATTAAAGACAAATTGTCAAATAGCTCTGATGGAAACCTGCCCTGTCTGAGAGTGATCAGAGAGGAGCTGGGACAGAACCTGCTCTGCTGTGGAGACACTGACATTAAAGCAGATGGCAACAGGAAAAGTGTGGGGCTCTGCTGACACAGAACTCTGAGGTTGTGCTTTTTTCCTGCCTTCTGTGTATTCAGTAAATGATAAAATCATTTGAAGGCAGATGTGGAGGCTGAAGTCCCAGCTGGTCTCTCTTGGCATGTCTGTGCTCCAGGGCTCACTTTCCTTCTGTTTTTAAGTGTCACTAAGTTTCAGAGAAGCTGGATCTCTCTCCCAGATTCACCAGCTAAGCTCCAGTGACAGGACTGGCCAGACCCACCAGGTCAAGAAAAGTGGCAGTGAGGGGCCCAAGGGAACACTGAGTTTGTTTCATGCATAGAAACATCCCAGCTCCCTCTTTCCATGTTTGGATCCTATGCCTGGCCCAGCAGGAATCCATGCACAGACCATGGCCCATGGTCTTGTCATGGTTTTGTCATCACTGGGTGTTGGATCAGGCCCATCTGTGGCAGGAGCTGGGTTATTGCCTTAGGGAACATCCCCACCTCGGCTTCAGTGTGGAGGAACCTTCCTTTGCAGGCAGGGAGTGAGTGGGTGGGTGAAAGACATCATCAGAAGGATGACACCATCATAGGGATGACATCATCATAGGGATGACATCATCAGAGGGATGACATCATCATCATCAGAGGGATGGGTAAGAGAAGAAATGGCCCCGGCTGTGCCAAGGGAAGTTCAGGTTGGACATCAAGAGGAATTTCTTCCTGGAAAGGGGGGTTACACATTGGAAGGGGCTGCCCAGGGAGGTTTGGAGTCTCCATCCCTGGAAGTGTCTAAGGAAGGACTGGACATGGCACTCAGAGCTCTGGGCTGGGGGACAAGGTGGGCACAGGTTGGACTCCATGATCCTGAGAGTCTTTTCCAACCTCAATGATTCTGTGAAAACAGGAATCACCTTTCCTGAGGAGCCACTGCACAGGCTCTGCCACTGCCAGACGTGCTTTGGCCAGCAGAGAGCAGCTCCAAGGAGGCCCCATCCCCATCCCCACACTTAGAGCTCAGGTGGAGGAGCTGCCCAGGAATATTCTCCTGCTCCAGCAGTTGTTCCCCACTTCCTAATCCAGACCTCAGAGCCTGCCACACCCGCGGTGCCAGCTTTTGCAACAGCTCACCCACACAGAAAGGAAAAGCCCAGGATTTTTCATCTGCTCTCCCTGCAGTGGGTGGAGCTGCCCAGCTGATAGTTTCTAGATTTCCTGCCTCTTCCCTTAATCATCCACTGTATCAAACAAACAGTCCTCATTCCCGAAGCGACAGCAGCAGTGTCTGACTCATTGTCCCTGTTCATAAACCAGATCATTATCTCTGCCCATCCTCAAACACAAACCTCACAGTGTCACTACACAACTGATATCGCCATAAAACTCTCCCTGCCTTCCTCCTCCTCGTTTTCATTCCCATCAAAAGGATGGAGACCTTTCCTGCCCTCAGCTCTGCCCTGTCCAGAGGGCTGATAACTGCAGCCACTCATCAGCCTTTTCACTTTTAGTTTTGATAGCTGTGGTTTATCCCTCTGGCAGCGTTGGCTGCTGTCCCCTCCCAGTCTTCCCAATGTGTTTCCTCTTCCTGCATCCAGAATAAATCAGGGATGCTAAAGGATATTTTATTTGGAGCCCCCGCTGGAACAGCAATTAATCACTGTCAGAACATCTGAAAATAACCATTAGTTTTTGTTTTATTCTCTACTACAGAAGCGGAAGAGAAACATCTCCATTCCAGTTATTAGTCCTTCTGCTCCTAAAACCCAAACTAAACTTGGGAGCAGAGCTCCACTAGGAAAGAAAAGGTGGAGTTTAGGTGGAAAAGTGGAGCTTTGCTGGAAATTAGGGATTGCTTGACTACAGACAGGGAGCCTTTGCTGTGAACATCGTGTCTGAGGAGAGGGAGAGCTCTTGGAGCTCTGCAAACAGATGTTAATGTTTAACAGGACACAGAAAAGGAACTGCTACAGAGCTCTGGGAAAAGAATTTTTCCTTTGTTTGTTAGCTTTGAACTCTTCAGGCAGTTAATTAAAGGATACTCTTGGAATATCTCTTCTCCAAATTTAGGCACTCAGCCAAAACAAGTGACCGTAAGCTTGGCACCCAGGGCTCCCTGTTAATTTTGCCTTTGTGATTATGGAGTCAGGCACTGCTTTTTAAGGTAAGAATATTGTTTCCCTAATTTTTAGAACCACAAATACCCCTTTAAAAGGCCTAAAAAATTACAGAATCCCAGAATGGTTTGGGTTGGAAGGACCTTAAAGCTCATCCAGTCCCAGCCCCTGCCCTGGGCAGGGACACCTCCCACTCTCCCAGGTGGCTCCAACCTGGCCTTGGACACTCCCAGGGATGGGGCAGCCACAGCTTCTCTGCCCAACCTGGGCCAGGGCCTCCCCACCCTCCCAGGTGGGAATTTCTCTCCAATATCTAATACAAATTTATTTTCCTTCAGCTTAAACCATTCCCTCAGAGCCAGTCCGAGCTCTGGTTTTAAGCCCTAGGCTTCACTTTATAAGTGAGATTTCCAAATGATGTTGCAAAGTCTAGTTCCTAAGCACTTGGCACTAGTTCACTCAGCACTTGCATTTTTTTTGGATATTTGCAGCAGGAGTGTGGCATCAATCCCACCTGTAGATGTAACACCGTTTTAAGACCTCTGAAAGTATTTTTCAAGCTCTCTGTGCATAAATATGTGTAAATAAATACCTATGCTTATGTGTGTATACATGCACTCAGTGGCTGTGTGTGACTTAATTCCATGACACACCAAAAAAATTCATGAACTCCCAATTATAAAAGTATTAATTACACTCACAAACAAGAACACTGTGGGCACAAACCTAAAGTTTTCTTCCCCAGCAAAACTGGCTCTGGGATTACAAAGCCCATATTATGCTTCTTTAACTACATTTTAGCCCCTCAAATGAAAAATCCCTTTATTATTCCAGTTTCTCCTGCTGCTGCAAAGCACAGGCTGTGCTATCCTGGTT
This sequence comes from Serilophus lunatus, assembly GCA_013399895.1. Classification (NCBI taxonomy): domain Eukaryota; kingdom Metazoa; phylum Chordata; class Aves; order Passeriformes; family Eurylaimidae; genus Serilophus; species Serilophus lunatus. Next base: position 746,898 of record VXBA01000125.1, read on the forward strand.
CCCATGGGCATGAGGTCATGGGGTTACTCCTCTAACTCCTCTTTTCCCACCTTCCAGAAGTAGGAAAGGCTCCATGGATCAGGTTGTGCCTCCTACTCCCCAACCTCTCCCTAATATCCACACATGTGTCGAAGCAACAGCTCTGTGGGATGTGGAGAGGGTTTCCACAGAGCTTTCCTCATTTGTTGCCACCCATTCCCAAATTAGATCAAATCCCCTAATTACTCAGGTTTTTCCAACAAGTGTTCCTCGAAAAACCTGCAAAAGAAATCCTTAATGACTAATTTCATCTCATTGATCTCTTCAACTGGAATCACTTATTTACTTAAAATTTTCGAATTTGCTCCTGTCCCTCAGGTCATTTTGTTTTCAGAAGTGCAGGCACTAGGAAGCTAATTATGTAAAACTAGCAATTAATTTCCCACAGGCATGACAAATATTTGACTTAAAAGATGTATCTTTCTTTTGGTGAGCTCCAGCCAACTGAGGTGTTGTGAACTGCAGTGGCACATGCCAGGGAATCGGAGGCTTCCTGGGATATCAAGGTGTTCACTTTCTTTTTTACACCTGCGTGGTTCCTTTCTGCTCAACCCCTGCTGCCCTGTCCACATCCACGAGGGGAAAATGCAGGGATACCACATGTTCTTGGGATTTTTAGGCATTTCAGAATGACTTTAGCCTGAGGAATTCCCTTAAATCCACTGGACTTCCTCCTCAGGGCCTGAGGGTCTGCACTTCTGCCCAGACTCATGTAATGTAACATTAAATCATGGAATCATGGAATATCCTGAGCTGGAAGGGACCCCTCAGGAATCATCCAGTGCCACCCCTGGCCCTGCACAGGCCCATCCCCAAGAGTCCCCCCTGTCCCCAGAGGATCATCCCAACCCTCCTGCAGCTCTGGCAGCCTTGGGGCTGTGCCCACTGCCCTGGGGAGCCTGGGCAGTGCCCAACCCCCCTCTGGGCAAAGGAGACCCTTGGCCTGAGATCCCCCCTGACCCTGCCCTGACACAACTCCAGCCCATTCCCTGGGCCCCATCCCTGTCACACAGAGCAAAGATTGGAGCTGCCCCTCTGAGGAGCTGCAGCCCCCACTGAGCTCTGCCCTCAGTCTCTTCTCCAGCTGAACAAGCCAAGTGCCCTCAGCTGCTCCTCCTATGGCCCCTCCAGTCCTTTCAGCACCTTTGTGTCCCTGCCTTGGACATTGTCCAACAGCTTTAGATATTTTTTATATTGTGGTGCCCAAATCTACACTCAGAACTCCAGGTGAGGCCTCAGCAGTGCAGGTATTTTATGTCACCAGCTGCAGGATGTGAATGAGGCGTCCAGTCTCCAGAGGATTCCCCTCCATGAGAAGAGTAACTCCAGAATAATCAACCCATCCATGGTCCATAGAAGGTTCCAGGAGCTGGAGATAGACACCCTGAAGGACTTCAGTGACCGAGCTGCTCAGAAAGTTGGGAAAGAGTGGAAATTTCCTCATGGGAAATTCCTCCTGCCAGTTTTGCCCAGTTCTTGGGATGGTGTCTCCTGGGCTGTGCCCGGACTCAGACCTCAGATCCCACCTGCACAAGCTCCTGTTGGAACCAAGGGACATCAGGACAAATGAGATCTGTAGGAGACCTCCTGTGGATTCCAGCTGCCTTGGACACATTGTTGGGAATGAGCACAGACTCCCACATGAAGGAAACTGCTGCAATTCCAGAGGCTCCCTGGTACTGACACAAGAAGATGAGGTTCTCTGCACCAGAATAAAACAGTGCTTGGAAACAAAGTCTTTCCAAAACCTGGAAGAGATGGGGGAAGAGATGTTTTGTTTGTTTTTCTCTGGGTGTGTGAAAGAGATTTATAAAATAAATGTGACAGTACTTCAACCCAGCAGACCCATTTCAGCTGCCAGTGTTCCATGGTTCACTGTCCCACAGCTCCTTCCTGCTCATTTATTTCTCTTCCACCTGCAATAAAGGTACTGACTGAGCCATTTTTCCTGTCTGTAGAAACCTTGATGCTGCCAGAAGGGAAACTCAAACAATAATCAAAGTGTGAGTGGAGGACTGGTTTGTTCTCCATGTTTTATGGGAAGGAATTTGTTGAAATTCCCTGCCCTTTCCCTGCAGGAGGCTGCGAATCAAAGTCCTGGTGTTGCCATGGCTTAATGTGTTGCTGACTACCAAGGCAGAGCTGTTTGGCTGGTTTTTTGTCCATATAACTGCAAAGAAAATGTGTAATCTCCCTGAAAAGTAGTTAATCCAACAATTTTTGAGGTGGCTGAGAGCTCCTGAGCAGCTCAGCTGGGAAAAGGTATTGCCTTGACCTGTCATGGCTCAACAGCTCTCAGGGATGTGTCAGCTTGAGTCAATCTAAAGTTCATTTCTTCTCTGTCTGAAGGTGAATTTTGCCTTTTGTAAGTACAAAACATCCCGTCCAAGTTTCCATTGGCTTCTCCCAGCACGTGGTTCCCTTTTACCCTCTGCACAAGGTTACAGAACTGAAGTGTGAAATGATATTACAGAGACAGGCAGCATCAAGCAGGAAGAGCTGGATTTGTTCAGACTGCAATCTTATTGAAAGCACAATTCAAACCTCACTAGAGATTCAGAGATGAAAATAATCCTTTACTTTTATTTTGCCTTTACTTTCAGACTGTCTCTTTTATTCTCAGCACTGGAAGGGCAGGAACAGCAGTAAAAGTGCCATTCCTGTTGTATTTAATTGTTTCAGTTGAACATGTGAACAAGAGCCTGAGATGGAAAAGGCCCAAGGCAGCTAAACTGTCAAACTGAGAAGCTTTGAATTTGGGGAGAAAAAAAGCCAGTACAGTAGATGTTGGTTAAATCAAACACCTGAATTGCTGGATTTACCCTCCCTTTTCCCTGCCTATCATGTGACAGTTCTCTCCTTCTTCCAAAGGGGAACTTTTCCATGAATTCAGTCAAACCCATAATGTCACCTCACACCTTCCTGTCAGAGAATCCTTCCTTCCTCCTGTATCGTCTCAGCTATTTGCACAAAATAACACTAATTATCTCAAACACTGCCTTCCTCAAAATACCTGTTAGAACAGAAGATACAATTACCATAATTCCATTTCAAGTTTCCCTTCCCATAATCGCCCTCCATTACAGCAGGTATGAGGTACCTTCAGCTTCACCTGGGAGATGCTGAAAGCCAATTTTTACCTGCTTTAACTCTTTTCAGGCCAGTTTAGCAAGACTTAATTAACTGCTTTGCTGTGAGAAGTCTGTAGGAACTGCAGTCAGAACTACAAGGTGTTAATCTGTCCTAAAATTTAAGTAGCTCTGGTTTTGCTGGTGGAACTTTCATGATGTGCACGTGAGAATTAGGCAATTCCAGAATGGAGGCAGTTCATCCCATTTAGCTCAAATGCCATATTTAGGACAGGATAAGTTGTCCCTGAAGGCACCATTTGTACTGTTTAAGGGCTATGACTTGTTCAGAGTGGACCTGCTGGTCTGGCAGCAAAGACTCCTGGAACACAAACACCCTTTCAATTCTGTGGGAGCACCCAGTGAAGGTCTCTGCCATTATCAGGGAAAAATTAGGAAGATAACGGGGAGAAATCCTTCCCTGTGAGGATGGGGAGGCCCTTCCCCAAGTTGGGCACAGAAACTGTGGCTCCCCCATCCCTGGAAGTGCCCAAGGCCAGGTTGGAGCCACCTGGGAGGGTGGGAGGTGTCTCTGCCCAGGGCTTCTTTCAGGGGGAGCAGGCAAAAACTTGGCCTTTGCTCCCTGGTTCTCTGGCAAACCCCCTTTCCCCTTCCCTTTCCCTTTCCCTTTCCCTTTCCCTTTCCCTTTCCCTTTCCCTTTCCCCTTTTCCCTGTCTCCTTTCTCCTATCTCCTTTCCCCTTTCTCCTTTCCCCTTTCTCCTTTCCTCTTTCTCCTTTCCCCTTTCTCCTGTCTCCTTTCCCCTTTCTTTCTCCTTCCTTTCTCCTTTCCCCTTCCCCTTTGCACTTTTCATTGGTGTCAAGGACATTCCAGGCAGCCTTTCATCCCTCTGGGCACACAGTCCCACTCAGGGTGTCCTCAACTCAGCAAGGCCCAGCACAATACACTCATGAGTCCTGCTGGGAACAAACCTACATGAAAGCTCTCCAGGATTCTGGAAGACCAACAAACATTCCCCAGCAGTTCTTCCAGCTCCCTGGATGAGGTGCAGCAGGTGCTGGGATTGCTGTGCAACATCTCTGCCACCACAGGCAGCTCCCACACCTCCCAATCCTGAGGGATTGAGGAGATTTGGAGCCTTTGGAAGAGGATTGGAATTTTAACAAGCTCAGGAATATTCATTCTCACCACCCTTCAACACACAGCTTTTCATTTTCCATAAAAAAGGAAGTGTTGGAGTTCCTGTGACAGGTATCCTGTGATGCTTCCTCTGAAAACCTTCTTGCCTGGCCACAATTCCCAAAGGATTCTGGTCTGGAAGAGGTAACATAGGAGCACAAGCCATAGAGATGGAGCTTCTCAACTTCCAGCTTCTCAAGCCAGAAAGTTTTAAATTTTAACCCCATTAGTGACCACAAAATTGACCCTAAAATTGACAGAAGCTCCCAAAGTTAATTAAGTTGTATTGAAAAATCCTTTTTTCCTTCATGCAGCTACAAATATATTTTATATTATCTCCATTGGCACAAACAGGGTGAGCAACAGAGGTAAACAGCCAAAATAATGAGAAAATTGTATATGGGGTTTCTGTCCTGGCAGTTTTCTTGGAAATATCAGTCTGGATATTTCAAAAACCTTCATGCCCCCAAACCCCAAGGGTAATATGCTTTAAAAATAGTAAAATTTCATAAGTACAAATCGATTGTGAGGTTCAGGTTTGCCATTCCAATGGGTTCATTGGCCTTTATCTGCTGCTTGATCTCATTCTTCAATCCTGTGGGTCCAAAACATTTTTTTTCCTTTAAAATAAGAAGCTGAAATCTTTTTTACCCCTGAATCTGGAAACCAGAGCTTCAAGAATATTGAATATTACCAGACTCTTAGGAAAATAATTGGAATATTTCTAATTTTCCCTATTTTTCAGAGCTTGAGGATTATTCAGTGTGTTAATGAACACCTTGTGAGATCCTTCCCATTTTCCCTGCTGCAACCTTTTGGGAGTTTATTTTTAAAAGTACCACCCAGGGCATTGGAATAGCAATAAAGAACAGGTTAAAACCTCTGATGTTTCATTCCAGGAAAGCTGGAAAGATTAATGCACTTGTCTGCAACTTGAGCCTTTGCTATTCCCAGCTCTCCAGAAAGCAAACAGCATGTACAGCAATTTCTTTATTACTTAAATCACATTGCACCACTATTACACCCCTTTGTAACAAAATTGCACCGGCCCCCAAGGTGAAAGGGGCCAAAAGGAGCTGGGCTTTGCTGATGGCAAATCTTGTTGGATTATTAGGACAATGTTGTAGGTGGAGTAGCCTGGAAGGTGTGGAGTGGGAGAGGTGACACCCTGCTGTATTTTGGCATCTTTTGGCACAGAATTGTTGAGGCTGGAAAAGATCTTCAAGATCATCAAGCCCAAGCCGTGCCCGATCCCCACCTTGGCACTGAGGGCCACATCCAGTCCTTCCTTGGACACCACCAGGGATGGGGACTCCAAACCTCTCTGGGCAGCCCCTTCCAAGGTTTAACCACCCTTTTCATGAAGAAAGGATCACAGAATCCCAGGATATCTGAGCTGGAAGGACCCCCCAATGACCATCCAGTGCCACCCCTGGTCCTGCACAGGCCCATCCCCAAGAGTCCCCCCTGTCCCCAGAGGATCATCCCAACCCTCCTGCAGCTCTGGCAGCCTTGGGGCTGTGCCCACTGCCCTGGGGAGCCTGGGCAGTGTCCAACCCCCCTCTGGGCAAAGGAGACCCTTGGCCTGAGATCCCCCCTGACCCTGCCCTGACACAACTCCAGCCCATCCCCTTGTCGGCAGCAGCAGCAGCACAAACCAGTTCAGATGTAAAACCACCTAGGCTGGGTTTAACAAAGCCTTCAGCACCCAATGTAATATCTCAGTTTTGGAGTCCTGGATCAACTCTGGGCTGTTGGGTTTGGTCCTGCCTTCCTGCAGCCCTTTCTCCTCCCTCATTCCTCAGATTGGTGCCTGGAGAGGGAGGATCAGGAGACCCTGATGTGAAGCCCATGAGGAAGTACCTCATTAACTGCAATTTTGCATCAAGGTATTGGACCAGCTCCTCAGTTACTGACATAGATAACAAAGATCTCATTTTGCTAAAATGCTACAGCCCTTGGAATGATATTATACTCTATAAAAATGGGCATAAATCGGAGTGTGCTGCATCATTATCATTATTTGCACAGAGCAAACACATAATTAGATGGCGTATGAGGATGGAGTTAATGGCATTTGCTAACTGTTAATATTAAATTTCATATCTTTCTAAAGATTTGGCTTTTACATTATTCTTTAATTTGGATTTCTTGCCTTTTTTCCCCCCCTAAACGTCTTCTCAAAGGTTAGATTATTGCTGCTATTAATATTTCTGTCTGTTCTTACCTTGAGCTATATCTATTTTTTTTTCAGATTATTTATATGTTGATTATCTTTGTTAATAGAAACCAGACTCTTTAGGACGGCAAAGATGAGTGACAGCCAAAGAATTCACTTCATACAGGACTCGTGACACAATATTTTGACAATTTCATTTTAAGTAAGACACTATGATTGTCAGTTCAGTTACAATGTGGTTGTTGCTCCCTAGTGGAAAAAAAAATGAAGAAATTGAAGGAAATCATATTCCCAGCTAAGCGATTTTTACAGCAGAACATTCAGGTCTTGCCCTTGCCTCTCATTGTGTGTGTATGACACAGACACTTGAAATGCATAAAGAAAGAGCAAACACAGAGGAAACGTTTGAGAGCCCAAGTCTGCTTGGAATAAACATCGAGAAAATAGAGATAATTCATCACTTTGTGGGCTGGTAAAAGGGTTTTGCCATTTCTGCTCCTTTCCTGATGAAATTCCCACGACAAACCCCGGTAGTGCTGGTGGAAATGCTTTGGGGATCTCTTTTTATTTTGAAGTCAAAAAAGATCTCATTGCATTGAAAAGGAAGATGTAAGAGAGTGTCTGTGCCCAGTAATTTTGGATGTCAGGGGTGGGGCGGAGAGAGAGTTGGGAAGAAATGAGGTGGCATTTGTGGGGAATTGTTGGGGAAACATTTATTTCTATGGTAAAAAGACAAAGTTTTGAAGTGGAAATGGGACAGGAAATGTACTTGTGATACATGAGAAAATCTCCTCTTCTTACAAAAAAGGACTTTTCCCCAAAAAGAGCTTTTTGTATCACCAGGTACTTTGGATAAAGAGAACAGGTAAAGCTGATGCTGGGACAGAAGTCCTAGATGCAGACTTTGGGATAAAATGTGGGAGAAGCCCAAATCTGGACTCTTTAATTCAGAGCTGAACTCTCTAAACCTCTCCCTACCTCAATTCTTCAATACCCTGTTTTGACCATTTCCCTTCTGCTCAAACACACAAGAAAATGCATTTTGAAGCTGTAATTATGTCGTTAAGTGGAATATGTGTTTTCTGGACAGCTGTAAATTGCATTCCACAAACCCAAAGGAGGTTTAGGATTAACTGGGGCAGGTCACAGGAGCATTCTGAAGAGTTAGAGGATTAAATTAAGAAAGGGAAAATTCAGGCTGAATATCAGGAAAATCTTGTTGGCAATGAGCTTATTGTTGCAGTGATTTATGTTGCCATTACTGCCTGGCAGTTCACACCAGGGCTGCTCTTCACATCTGTAAATTCAAGACTGAGGCCTCACTTTAGAGGAACACGATGGATGATCCCGATGGATGATCCCATACCGAGGGTGCTGCTGGATTAGGAGCTGGATAAATGTGTCCTAAACTCAGAGCTGGGATCAATTTGCAATGCAAATAGGTCAGATGGGAATTTTGGAGTGGGAGGAAGAGCCCAGGATCAACACAAACACAGATCTGCCCATGGGCTTTCAGAGTCCTGGAGAGAGTATTTCTCCTTAGGGGTTTGGTGTTGGGGTCTCATGGATGGATTGTTGGTTTGACAGGTGGCTACTGAGCTCTATCCAGGAGTAGGACACCCCTGTCAGTGTGTGACACCTCACAAAGGGCAAATATTGGCCTGAGAAGGTTCACAGAGAGAGCTGAGACAGCACATCCTCACCCTTGTTCATGTGGGCACCAACAGGGATGAGATGAGCTCCTGTGCAGAGCATCAGGGTGATGCTTGGTGACAGAATCCCAGGATCTGCTGAGCTGGAAGGGCCCCCAAGGACCATCCAGTGCCACCCCTGGCCCTGCACAGGCCCATCCCCAAGAGTCCCCCCTGTCCCCAGAGGATCATCCCAACCCTCCTGCAGCTCTGGCAGCCTTGGGGCTGTGCCCACTGCCCTGGGGAGCCTGGGCAGTGCCCAACCCCCCTCTGGGCAAAGGAGACCCTTGGCCTGAGATCCCCCCTGCCCCTGCCCTGACACAACTCCAGCCCATTCCCTGGGCTCCTGGCCCTGGGCCCCACAGAGCAGAGCTCAGGCCCTGCCCCTCCTCTGCCCCTCCCCACCAAGTTGTCCCTGCAAGGAGCTCTCCCCTCAGTCTCCTCTTCTCCCCCTCAACACACCCAGTGCCCTCAGCTGCTCCTCACACCCTTCCCCTCCAGGCCCTTCCCCATCTCCATTCCCTCCTTTGGACACTCTGAATTTTGGATCCTTTTAGCCCTTCATTTTCTTAATAAAAGTGAAGTTGGCATTTCCTGATGAACTGTCTGGGATTTAAACTCGGCTGTTACATCACATTTGATTTGATCCAAAGCAAGGTCACTCCTCATCCTCCAGGTTATCCAGGATTAGAAAACTGAAGCCATTTGAACTGAGATGATATTTCTTAATATAATAATGCCTGGGAAATGGAATTGTAAGAATGGCTTCTTGTTATTAGTTCATAGGAAGTGCTTTTTAAAAATTAGAGTAGAATGGGGATGACTAGAATTTAATCCCAAGATAAAACGTGTTTCCAAAATGGCCAGAAAAGCCTGGCCAAGCCCGGGAATTGATATAACGTTCTGCTACAGTATAATTAGGAGACTTAATGCTGTGGCAGGGCAAGTTAAGAGATACAGCTCACTAATGATTTTCACTGGAATCCAGGAGGATACAGGACTTTCTACACTCTGTCAGCTCTTTGCATCATTAGATGTTGCAGGTGGCTCTCAGCCAGGGTTGTTTCTTGATGTTTCACAATAAAGACAAATAAAACCAGTTCATCTGTTCTTCCCAGTCCTTTGGAGTTGTGGGATTTTTAATCTTTCTCCAAATTCTTCAAGTACGGAAGTCACCAGCAGAAGAAAACACACTGAACTGGTTAAAATAATTTTAGCTAAAATCCCTCTGTCTCCTACTCTGTGTATATTTAAGCACAGAACAGCTTTTTAAGCAAAGTGAGAATTTTAGCAGAAAGCTGTTGTTTGGGTTAAAATATCCCCCATTTTGATCACTGAACATTTTGATGCTTTGCATATCCTTCTCATTTTCTTCCTCCCTCCTGCTTGGCTTTAGTCCAGTGGGAAAAGAAGGCTGAGTTGTTGGTTGGTTGTTTTTTTTTTGCTGGATGGGTTTGTTGTTTTTTGGGGTTTTTTATTCCTTATTTTAAGTTCAGGAAGAAAAAATATCGATGTATTTTGATTTTTTGGAGATAGAAAACACTTTTCCCTCAAACAGCTGTAACACACCAGCTGCTCCTGTCTCTCTTTGCTCATCTAAATTCTTTCCATCCTTCTCTTTTCTCATTAAATTCCACCTTCCAACGCCACGTTCATTGTTCTGGGATGAACTGGGGGCTGTTGGAGCCCTGACCCATTTCCTGGTGTTCACAGGAGGAGGGTGCCCTCCCAGCCTGGCCCACAGGCACTGCCACAAGGCTGGAATTCATCTCCCACCTTCATCCAAACAAAAGTCCCATTGCTTGGGAAGGGGGAACCGTGATCAGCCTTGTGTAAAACAGGCTTTGCCTTTTGTTTCCTCTGAACGTTGAGAGCTTTTGGGTTGGCAACTCTGATGAAAGAAGACAGAGACATTGTCAGAGAAGTCCTTGTTTTCCTTTGGAAGTTCTCCCCACGACAGAAATGTCCATTGTTTTGGTGAACAACATAATCTCCCTTTTTCCCCAAATGTGGAGGATATGCCCCTTCCCCCCAGTAAAAAGTGGGAATTCAGAATTAGTTGGGTTTGGTTTGTTTGGTCTAAAGAGGCTTCTGGAGACAAAGGAAACAATTCAATCTCTTTGTCCATCTTTGACAAAACAAACAGAAGTGGATTGAAATTCATGACACAACAACTTGGCAGCCACAGTTATATACTGAAATAGGGGGCTGGGAAAGTGGAATTTCCATCAGGAATAGACTTTGCAGGATGGGCTGGTAGGTTAAACAACCCTTTATTTCAAGTGATTTATACATATATATTTATATTTACATATATATACACATACAAGATATGTGGGATAATGTGTGGCTTAAGTTTCAAGCAGTTTTTCACAGAATATCGAGGTTGAGAAAGACCATCCAAACTGAACAAATTACATCAAACAAATGAAAAACTGACATAAAACAACTGAAAAATTGCATCAAGCAATTGAAAAAAATTACATAAAAACCCTGACAAATATATTACATCAAACAACTGAAAAAATTACATAAACCCATTGAAAACTGTGGGAAATCAAAAGAAATAGTGTGTTTTCAGTTGTCATTTTTTTCCATTTCCCTGCACTAATTTTTGACCCTGATGTCAAGACGGTGCAGCACCAGCCCTTGAACATTTTGGAGGAGCAAGGGGGTCCTACAAGGCTGACTTTACACAGGTGGAAACCCTTCAAACTGGGCCTTAAACTGGGCAACCTCCCCAAAGTCAGCAATTATTTCTGCTTACACCACTGGGAATACAGCCCTGAGCCTCTAAATTAACATAATCCTCTGCAATATTGCTGGAAAAGGTTTATTTTGGCTACTAGGAGAGTAAAAGAGAGAGAGAGACAGCAAAAGGCAGCTCATCCAAGCTGAGTGTGGATTAGGAAAGGGAAAAAAATACAATTAAAGTATATTTTAAGTTTGGAGAGCATTAGTTATCAAGCCCTGACTCTGTAGCAAAGGTTGGTTGGCTCTGGCTGTGTTGAAGTTTGCTGTGTGCACAGTGGGAAGCAGATAGGGATGGGAATAAGGAAATAGGAATGGGAATAGGGTGGATCCACAGGCAAGGCAGAGCTTTCACCAGCAGCCTGTAATTTTAGCTGTCAGCTGAGTTGTTTACACAGTTAAATAACCATGTCCCAGCCTCACTCCCTCTTATCTCCGGTGAACACACGGAGTGGGAACAAGTTGGAGAGGGCTCTCTAAAAATACAGCCTGCTCACTGCTGGGTGCTGGGTCAGGAGCCCTGGATTTGTTCCAGCTCATCCGTGTAGGAGCTGTGATCCTGCCCTCCCTGTGTGTCTCCTCTCTGTGGGAGCAGTCACAGGCTCAGCGTGGGGTACATGGCTTTGTTTTCCAGGAGAGTCCATCTGCTCCTGCCTCTTGTAATCCCATTACAGGAATTGCAGAGCCCGGGCCCTGCTGCTGGGAGGGATGTTTTTCACAGAAGCAGAGAATTGTTCAGGTTGGAAAAGCCCTCTGTGATCATCGAGTCCAAACATTATTAACCCAGCACTGCCAAGGCCACCACTGACATGTCCCCAAGTGCCACATCCACAGGCTTTTAAATCCCTCCAGGGACGAGGACTCCACAACTGTCCTGGCAGCCTGTTCCAGTGCTTGAGCACCCTGTTGGTGAAAGAAATTTTTCCTTAATATCCAATCTAAATCTCCCTGGTGCTGAAAAAAAGGGAAATATATGATAATCTGGGATATGAAGATACTAAGATATAGGATTTGTGGAATTTGTGACACTTCTCTTAAGGAATAGACTAGAGTAGCACCTGCAGCTTGTGGTTAGTGACATTCTATTGTAGAGACACCTGCAGCTTGTAGCTAGTGATATTTTCTTAGGTTATTGTGTAGGTTTAGTAGCCCATTGCATAGGAATGCGGATCTTAGAAATAATATTGTTTAAATCTAGTAAAGCGAGACCTGTAGCTTCTCAGAGCCAACACCTATTTTTGGCAAGAACAAGACCTTGAAGTATAGCCAAAGAGCTGAGGAAGACTCTGACTTCATCTTCAGACCACCACCCAAGACCACCAACTCAAAACACTGGAGGCATGGACAAGGTGTGGACTGAGGGGAGTGGGTGGGATTGAGGGGTGTGCATCTGTGTTCTTTGAGTGTATTTAAACATGGAAGTTTTGCTGGTTGGTGTGCATGATCTGGAGAGCAAAGCTCCCCATGCACCTCCAGCTGGAATAAAACATACCTGCTTTACAATTTCTGATTGTAAAGTCTCTTTTCCGCACGTCAGTGCAACTTGAGGCCGTTCCCTCTCCTCCTGGCCCTTGTTCCTTGGGAGCAGAGCCCCAGGGCTCCCCTCCAGCTCCCCCCTCCTGTCAGGGATTGCAGAGAATTCCAGGGGCCCCCTGAGCCTCCTTTGCTCCAGGCTGAGCCCCCCCAGCTCCCTCAGCCCCTCCTGGTGCTCCAGCCCCTTCCCAGCTCCGTTCCCTTCCCTGGACACGCTCCAGCCTCTCAATGTCTGCCGTGTTGTGAGGGGCCCAGAACTGAGCCCAGGATTTCCTTTGTTCATATGTGGTGGGAAATGGGTAAAAGAGACTTTTCCAGCCTTTTTCCTGGATTGCTTAGAAAAATGGGGAGCAAAGAGCCTTTGGGGTAACATATCCTTAAGAGCTGAGGACATTGAGGGACCAACACATGGAGCTCACTCTGAGCTGGCTGAATTTGGGAGGACAATCCACAGCGAGCTGGATTCACACCTGTCTCAAGAATCCCTTTCCCAGTGACCAAAACCAGTGCAGAACTCCACTCCCACCTCCCAACACACCCTGGCTTTGCCCAGGGTTTAATGTGAGCAGTGAAGCCCCACAGGGAAGGAGGGGTTAAGGACCAGGCTGTGATTTCTCCTGCAAAGCTGAAGGTTCTGGTTGTCAGGATGTCCCTGTTCGTGTGGTTGTGCTGCTCTGTTTGAATTACTGCCCTGATGAGAGGAAGCCTGAGACTGAAGGGAAGCTGCTGTGAGAAAAACATGACCTACCTGCAACAGGATCGTGGAGTTCATAACATCAATATCTAGGCAGCACCTACAGATTGTTTCCAAAGCTCATTATTTCACAGAACTGCTGTACATGTGAGTGGAACTCATTACCTGAGAGCTGGTTATATCTCCCAGTCGCTGACAAACTGTGGGCATTGCTTCTCTGCCTTAATTAATGCTCCATTACACACTGAAATGTGGCATTTGTATTTAGATCTGTATTTTGTTGCTGGAGATGTGGCCACTGAAATCCAGCTTTCAGAGAAGGCATCAAAGGCCAAGCAGCCTCATGCAACATGACAATTAAAGATGTTTTTCCCTGTTCTGAATGATCCAGCAAGACCCAGGCCCACGTCTGAAAGTGCTGGAGCAACACTGGACCCTCCTCAGAATCTGCCTCCTCAGAATCTATTCCATGGCTGTGGTGTCCTGATCTCTGGATACCATTTTACCCATAAAATTACACAAGTCTCCTTTACAACTTGCAAACAATGGGAATAATACTTTAAGGGATCATGGAACTCTTTTAGGTTGGAAATGATTTCCAAGATCATCAAGTCCAAATGTTAAAGCAAGGCCACCACTAACACATGTCCCCAAGTGCCACATCCACACGTCTTTTAATCCCTCCAGGGTTGGTGACTCCACCACTGCCCTGAGCAGCCTTTTCCAGGCCTTGACAGCCTGAATAATTTTTCCTGATATCCAATCTGAACCTCCCCTGGTATATCTGGGATATCATGTGAATCACAGATGTGAATCTCCTCCCTGCCACAGCCTGGATAACACATCCCATCCTTTCTGTGCCAAAAAAAACAGCTCAAAGATTTCACTGTAAGGACCCACAGCAACACTCCTTTGTGAGTCCAGTGGATATATCTTGGAGCTAAAGCTGAATTTGTGTGTGGATTACCCAGCACTGCCCTACTGTGCCCCATATCTGTGTGCTCCTGAGCAATAACCACCAGTGAGGATGAAAATACTCCAGTTTAGCAAGCTGAGGGAATTCTTTCCCAGTTTTCTGTTCCAACTGTGTCTGCAGTACATCCTGACACAACCTCAGCCATGTAGTCCCAGGAAGGCTGTAACCACATGGATAAGCAGGAAAAAAGGCAGGAAAAGGTGATGGATTTGTCCAGGGGCAGCCACCAACGTTTGAAACGGAGAGCAGAAGTGTTGACAGCCAGAGGGGGACTTAGAACCAGGAAAGGTGAGATTTCCTGGGCCTAATTTGGTTTTCCAAGCCAGACAATCCATCCAGGAATGAGACAACCAGGCAGCCCTGGGAGCAATTCATCTCCTCACAGGACACATCCTCTGGGTGGCCCAGATGGTCCAGGTGATGCTTCTGGGTGCAATAAAGCTGGAATTTCCTCCCAGCACCTTAAATCAGTGGGGTAGTCAAAGCTGGATTAAATCCAGATCTTAAAGCTTATGGAATAAATGATGAAAACTGCTTGAAAAATGTGCTTTGTTTGGAAAACAATGTTTTAACTTGTTGGAAATGTCACCCAGCTGCATCTCAAACTTTGCCACAGCCGGAGTGGATCATGGGGAAGGGAGGGAGGTGTTGGCAAAGCCAATTCCAATTTTTCAGTAAATGCCTTCAGAAATAGTCAACTTCGAAAGAGATAAATTGGCAGGTTTGGAGAAACAGGAAAGACTTTTTTTCCTCCCAGTGTCTTCTCCAAATTTATTTTTCAGTTTTTAATTGCAAATTTTTCTTTCACTGGAATTTTTTTAGAAGAAATAAAAATTTCGCTGTGTGCTCCAGTGCTTTAATAAAAAAGGGAAAGGTTTTGCTAATTTTGCTGCTGAATTCAGGACACTGAGTTCCATGATTTTCCTCCTGCTGATGTTCTGTGTCTGGGCAGAGCAGTGGAGCCCTG
This sequence comes from Serilophus lunatus, assembly GCA_013399895.1. NCBI lineage: Eukaryota > Metazoa > Chordata > Aves > Passeriformes > Eurylaimidae > Serilophus > Serilophus lunatus. The sequence continues at coordinate 761,994 of VXBA01000125.1, forward strand.
TCATGGACAATGACGATAAAAATAACAACGAATTAACACCAATTACAAAAACAGGTCAAAGATTTGCTTTTCCTTCAGCTTTCGTGTCATTACACTGTTCAGCTTGCCAAAAGTATTTCCTTTTCCAGGAGAAATTTCAGCTTCTCATGAAAAGCATTATGAGTTTTTAATTTATTTTTTTTAAACCTGTCAAGATTGAAGAGGGAGCTAAAAAAAAAATAAAAATAAGTCAAATTTCTTTGTTCAAAGACCGTGCATAAACTCCAACTGCAAATTACAAATAGCCCCTGGGAGTGAGATCTAGTGATTAAAGAAGAGGATGGAAGTTGGGATAATCGTGTTAAGCCAGTTTGTGTCACTGAATCCTGCAGTGTTTCCAAAGGTAGGGAAGCTGAGGACTCTGTCAGAGCAGAAGATTCAAGGATAAACATTTATAAACAGAATTGAGGCACTTCCAATATCAGCTTTATCACATTCACCTGCTGCTTGTGTACAACAGACAGATAAAAATCCATCTACACCCAGGTCATGAAAAAATAGGGAAAGTGGCTTATTTCCTGGTGACAGGACAAGGGGGAAGGGTTTGAAACTAAAAAAGGAGAGATTTTAAGGAGAAATTCTTCCCTGGGAGGGTGGGGAGGCCCTGGCACAGGTTGCCCAGAGAAGCTGGGGCTGCCCCATCCCTGGGAGTGTCCAAGGCCAGGTTGGAGCCACCTGGGAGGGTGGGAGGTGTCCCTGCCCAGGGCAGGGGGTGGCACTGGATGAGCTTTAAGGTCCTTCCAACCCAAACTGTTCTGGTATGTAAATGAACACACTTTTCATAGAGGCATTGAAACACAGAGTGTCTTCTTCTGATTAGCACAGCAACACCTTATGGAAACGGGAACAGGAATGTGTGTTTCCCACTTTTTATCTACTCCATGAGTGTCATTCCCCAAGCAGATTATTCCAGGTTGGATCCTTCTGGCTTTACCTCACCAGGGCCAAGTAGGTGGATGCTGCCCATCAGGTGAAACATCTCCAGAGGGTGATTTCCTGCATCCTCGGGGGAGATTCCAGCACAGTGGGATGAAGGAGGATGCAGAGCTGCCTGAGGATTTCCTTCCACTCTGGGGGGAGTCTGGAAGGACCGTTTAACACCAGACTTTTAGACAGGTAAAGCTGAAGGACAGGGAAGCACTCAGACAGTTCAAGAACACGCTAGGATGCCCAGGATGGTTTGGGGTGGGAAGTCTCAGTCTAGGATGGAGGCTGAGGTGCTGAAATGCTGTCACAGTGCTGCAGTGAAATTTCTGCACAGGAAGATTTCCAAGTCTTGACTGATCATTTTTCAATTCCTGATTTTCTCTATGAAAAAAAAAATTGTATTTTGAGGGGAGGGAGAAAAACTCTTCAATTGCTTGACCCTGTGCAGAAAGGGATCAGAGAACTAAATCTCCTTGGCAGCTGTCCTGTAATCACAGGTTGTGCTCCATCCAGTAATCCCACCCTCCTGGCTGCAGGGCTGCTCCTGGGCCTGAGTGAGAACCAACAATTTCCTCACCAGATGCTCCTTTAATTTACAGCTCTCTTCCAACAGTCTGTTCAAGCTCCTTTCACCAACAGCTGGTTTTTAAAGTGCAGGGGAAAGGTGCAAGACAAGAGGCTCTTCCTATTGTGCCTCTGGACAAGCTGAGGTGACACTGGAATGTGGCCTGGAGCTGCTCTAGAAGAGATCCCCTCCCTGGCGAGCACAAATCAGTGTGCAAATACTCCTGCTTTTGCTCCTTTTGTGTGTGGGGGCCTGGAATCTTCCCTGTCATTCCAATCCATGATGCTCTTCCACTGAATGGCCTTCTGGCCACTGGACTTCATGGATATGAGGGATCCAGGAGCCACGTGGCCCTTCCAGTATCCCAGTGGTCCCACAGGAGCTGCCAAGCAAGGCTGGTACAGCACAGACAGAATTCCTGCCTCTAAGGCAACTGCACTTCCCTGTCTCTGGGGTTTTTCTCATGGTGCCCCAGTGCCATCAGTCTATGTTTCCATAAGGGATGGGATAGTTCTGGAGGAGAAAAAGCTCCAGAGAACAGCAGCTAATGGGGGGTTCTGCTCCATGAGAGCTCAGGGCAGAGCCCAGTGCCAGTGCCATGGCCCACCCTGGGCACTGGGGGCAATTAACAGGAGCTGTTCATGATGTGCAGCTCTGGTTCTCAGGACAGAAGTGCTGGGAATACCTGGGAACAGGGAGATGTTCCTGCTCTCCCACCCCCAGCACCTCTGGGCTGGGTTAACGTGGCTGCTGCTGCTGTGGCTGAGCGTGCACAGCTCTGCAGGGACAACCCTGACAGCCCAGGACCCCAGGAGCACCTTGCCCTGCCCAATGTCCCAGGAACACCTTTGCCATTCTGGCACAAGCTCCTTGAAGCCAGCCAGGGGTGGCTTTTCTTTGGACCTCCCAGAGACGAATAGGGAATCCCAAGGGATGCTGCTGCCACTGGAAGTGTTTTCAGCTCCGTTCCCCTCCAAGCTGCTGCAGGAAATGGGGAACAGGCAGGAGAGGGTGTTGGAGGAATAGCTTCAGCCCCTGCTCCATCCCTTTGCAAAGCTTTGCCAGGGATAACAACCCCCTATTTAGTGTAATTTACAGTAACTGTGTTTTAATAGATGTTGTGGGATCCTCATCCTTATTATGAAAATCCTCTTAGGAGCAGCAGCTCCTTTAATAACCTGGGCTGCAGAAAGTCTCTCCCTATTTACATCTATTTGCATGTATTTGCATGCAAGTTGCTGATAGAAAAATCTAAAAAGCTCTGATGACTTCACATTTTTTTAAAGCCTGCCCAGACTCTGAGGGACTGGGGGTTGGGGGGGGTGATTTTAGTGACACGTGTGAACATTGTTAATGAAGAGGCAGAGCCAGGAAGGAGCTGGATTTGGGTCTGGAAGGATCCACCTCTGGATGTTCTGCAAGTCCAGCCTTGTGACCAACAGCCCCCTGAACTCTCCATGCCTGTGAGGGTGGTTCATCCACTTGGGTAAATTCACCAGGTGGCAAAATTATGGTAAATAAACATGGAATTATGGAAGTGATGTGATCATACATCCACAGATGACCAGGCTGGTACCAGGGAAAAGGGGAATATGCTGTGAAATCCCAAGGATTTGTTCACAAACTTTGCTGACACTGAAAAGGAACTTCCTCCCTGCAAAATCCCAGACAAACTGCTTTGAAAATGGAAATTCCATTTTTTAGGAAATGATGATACTTCTCATTGGAACTGCTGGCTCAGGAGAAAAAAAAAACCAACCCCCTGAATTACTATGGAATGATAAATTGTTCAGGTTGGAAAAGCCCCCCAAGACCATTGAATCCAACCATTAACCCACTGCCAAGGCTACCACTGACCCTTGTCCCCAAGTGCCACATCCACAGGATTTTAACATCCTCCAGGAATAGGGAATGTCTGTTCCACTGCCTGACCACCCTTTCCATGAAAAAAATTCCCCTAAATCCCAATCTAAACCACCTCTGGAACAACTTGAGGCCTTTTCCTCTTGTCCTGCCCCTTGTGCCCTGGGAGCAGAGCCTGACCCCCACCTGCCTGTTGTAGAAAACAATAATAACAATAAAAAAAATAGTAAAACAAGATTTCAGAACATTTTCTACATGGGACATTTCATGGGGGGTTGTTTCAACACAGCTGCACCATCTGAGCCCAATCATTTCAAAACTTACCATTCTAATGAAGGAAAAATGTTATTTAGATGATCCTAAACACTGTAATATGAGATTTGAAAGATGAGACAATATGAATTATGAGATAATAAAATTGATCGAAAGAAATGAAGCACAACAATAACACAGGGGAAAAAAATGCAGATTTACTGTCTTGAAACAACAGATTTAGGACAGCACTGAAATGAAACAATTCGACTTCCCATGGAAAATGTCCTGTAAATTGGTGTATTTGCACAATGTTTCAACTCTGCAGGAGAAAACTCCCCATTTTAAGCCAGACATAAATAATCAGGACCCAAATTACGTGTCCAGGACTTGCTGCAAATCCCTAGCTTTGCACGTGGAATGAATTGACCTGAAAACAGCAACACCCTGTGGGGCTGGGGGATATCACCTGCTGCTCTGGGTTAGAAAACTCAACCCCACCAGCAGCCCAGCACAAAGCTGAAATCCGTGGAAAAAACACCCATTAACTCCTGGGTGTTGCTGTGACTCCTCTGAAGACTAATTGGGAATATTTTAGATATCTATATATTTACAAAGATATAATAAAATATCCTGCAAAGTAGAGCCCTGTCCACCTGAGTATCCCCATCTCTGTGCTTCCCCTTCCATCTCCCACTCCCAATTTAGCCCTGCCCTCCTCAGGAGCTGAATTCAGCCTGGAAAAGCCTTGGATCAATCCCTGTTGAGGAGCTCATGGCCCAGGCTCATTACACTCCCACCTCTCAGTTTTGATCACACAAGGTGCAGAGATTCTCCTTCCTCTGAGATTTCTACTCCTGTTTTTTAGATTCTGGAAGTCTGGATGGTTCAGAGAAACATCCAGATGTGTGGTAAGAAGAAAACTCCGTTTTCGAAGCTTGGGGGGATTATTTAGAGATCTGACAACCTTCCCCTGGCTCACAGAAAGAGCCTCCCCAGAGTTACCTGCTTTTCCTGCAGGGGACACTGACAGCAAAGCTCCAGGGAAATAAAGCAAATGAAATCAAGAGGGGGATGTAAAGATGGAATAAACACAAAGACAGCAAATTTAAAAATGAAATGTAAAGGGAGAGCTCTCCCAGAGACAACATCTCATGGACAGCACCACTGGTCCCTCACAGTCACAAAGTTTGTGTCTGCCTTCCAAAACTCACCAGAAAATGAGAGAGGCCAGGAATGTTTATATTTATTGTTTAGTAGAAATGTAGAGTTCTTTGTTGGGTTTTACCCCACGTGTAATCAAATAGAGGTTGAGGTCGGACTTGATGATCTTAGGGACTTTTTCCAACCTTAGTAATTCTATGATCAGGAACAGTTTCCCTGCTTTGCTGGCTCTTTTTAAAGAGAATTGTGAGCTCTCTTGATGATTTGAAATACCCAGGGATAACAAAGAGAGGGGCAGTCTCAGATCCTCAGCCTGCTCTGGAGCTGCCCATGTTTCCAGGCTTGTCTTTCCAAAGGCTGCAAAGGTCCAGTTTGTTTTTAAGGAAAAGCTGAGGCTGCCTGAACTGCAAGGGTGGATGTTGTGGCTGGAAAATGCTCTGGAAGGTGAACAGAGCAGCCAAGAAACTCTCAGGTGATAAATGTGTTTTCCCATCAATTGGTGGTGACAGGAATTGCCCAGAAGGAGTGAAAGGAAAGCCTGTGCCTGCAGGTTCAAACAGGCTGGGACAGTGAGGAAAACATGCTGCAAATACATGTGAGGAAGGCAAAGGGGAGGGATTGGAATCATCACTGAGACTGGAGGGAGGCCACTGATCCCTCTTCCCCTCTTCTCTCTTCTTCCTCCCATCCCTCTTCTTCCTCTGATGTCCCTTCTGCCTCTGATGCTTCTTCTTCCTCCCATTCCCCTTCTTCCTCTCATCTCTTTTCCTCTCAGCCCTCTTCTTCCCCTGATCCCTCTTGTTCCTCCCATCCCTCTGCAGTCCCTGACTCCCAACACTGGGCTCTGCTCCTGCTCCATGAGCCCCTGGAGCAGCATCTCCTGCACCCTCTGTCCCTCCCCACCCTGTCCCTCCATCCAGCACCATCTGGGAGCCTTTCCCCCAATCCTCTGGAGCCAGCCCTTCCCACTTTGGCTTTGGAGTATCCCCATTAATCAATTACCATTAATTACCATCATGAGGTTTGCGCCACCTTGGGGTGGCATCTTCAGTGCCATTAAAAGCAGGAAACAGCACCAGGGGCTCTGCTTCTCCTCCTCCCCCCTCCCAAGTCAAAGCCCTTATTGGAGACTTCTCCAATATTTCCTTAATTCTCAGACATATGTTCTGGGAATGTTCAAACATTAGGATCTTCTGGAATGAAGGAATAAACAGAACTAATGTGGAATTAAACACCCAATTACCTGGAGAGCCAATATCCTGTATTTGGGTGTAGGTTACTATAGTTACAGCCCTTGGCTGCACCTCCATCTCTGAATTTTACCCAAAAAAGCCAAATAAAAACTCAAATGGAAGGAAAAATAAAATGTAATAACCTCAGGAAATGTGTGTGTTCTCTGTGCCATTCACTGGATGTGCCTGGCACGTCTGGAGAGCTGATTTCAGCTAATTATTTGTTGTGTTTATATTTATTGGCTGTGATTAGTTATGCAACAAAGACTGTGGGAGAACAAATCATGTCAGTGCAGCTAATTGGAGATAACACGAGTGGCAGCAAAAGCCCTAATTTTGATATTTTACGCATGAAAAAGAGACCTGGTCCCGCTGGTTGTAAATCAATAAAGGGCTGGTGAGGTCTCCATTTGAGGAGATGAACCCAGGGCTGAAAAACAGCGAGTTATTCTTGATTTTTTGGGGGCTTTATTTATAAAGCTACTGAAAAGCACAGATTTTGGTGGAGTGAAGCCGGTTTGTGGTCAGAACTGAGCTGGAGTAAGATATTGAATAAAGTGAGATATGTGGGGGTTTGCTCCTGGTGTGAGGCCATCTGACCATGAATTTTAGGACTTTTTAGGAATTGAATATGAATTTTTTCTGCTCACGTCCAGACCACCAAGCCAGAAATGTCTATTTTCACACACCCTCCAAGGCTCTGCAGCCCCAGCTCTAGGCAAGGCAAGGGCAGCAAATGAGCCTGTGTGGAAAATCACAGCACCTGCCTTGCTTCCCTTTCCATGCAAAACTCCAGGCAGTCCTTTGCATCTGGCAGTGACAACCTGGGGATCAGTTCCTGCCCTTCCCTCCCCGTGCAGGCACATGGTGACAGTCACACTCCATCTCTCCAGCACTTCTCAGCCCCAGGAATGTGCTGCCAACACATTTTGCACCCTATCACATGCTCACATCCCCCTCTGGAGAAGGGCAGTGCCACCATGTCCATTTTCCAATGAGGAATCAGCCTCTGGAGCCTCAACAACGAGGTTTGTCAGGTGCTGAGACACCTCCAGATGCAAACAGATGCCTGGTGTTACAGCCAGGATGTCAAAGCTGCAGGTGCTCCAGCAGCCCTGGATATCAGGGATTCTCCTGATACCTCCTGGTTCTCCTGATTCCAGATTCTGCCTGGGATTCTCCTGGCATCGGGCAGGGGATTGGTGAGATGCCACACTCCAAAGGCTCCAGCCTCTTTCACATGACACTGAAGAAGGTGAGAGTGCTCAGCTCTGATTTAGAGCTGTTTTCAAATATCTGGATCCAGGTGTGATGAATCCAAGCTCTGCTGACTCTCCTTGTGCTCCGGGCCTGACCCAGGGAATTCAAATGCATCACCCAACACCTCCTTCCCCACGTCCTATGAACCACTGAGCCTTTGCAGAGGCTTGGATGCACTTCCTTGGCTGGATGCAGTGTCCCAGCATGGCAGGAGGAGAGAAAACAACTTCAAGTTGTGCCAGGGGAGGTTTACATTAGGTTGGAGGAAAGATTTCTTCATGGAAAGAGTGGTCAAGCATTGGAAGAGGGTGCCTTCAGGGTCAGCCTTGGAGAAAGTGAAAGGTTCTGCTCAGACCTCTCTTATTTTTTTTTTTCCCTTGAAGAGAAAACCCTCCTTTCCCACTGTGATGGCTCTGGATTTGCAGATGGACCCAGGAATTTGTTGGCCAAGAGGTCCCAGGGAAGGTGAGATCACCTGGGGAGGGGTGACCTCAGTGCTCCAAGGACACACCACCCTCCTGCTCCTTTAAGCAGCTCAGAAAACACAAATCCCAAGAGTTTTGGGGGCTTTGATTGCTTAAGAGTTTTTAAAACCTCGAATCTACCATGAGAGAATTTGTTTTACCAACCCGCTACAGCAGGAGCTTTTATCTTCTGCAGGGATTAGCCCAGACGTGGATCAGTGCAACAGAGATCAGAACTTGACCACAAAAACCTCATTACCTTGAAAAATTCCCTGTTTTATTTCTGTCCAAAGGATATTTTCCTTGGGTGCTTTCATCTCAAAAACGCTGCCTTCTAGAAAACCAAGTTTTAATGTCATGTGTGAGTTTGCTTGCTTTGAGGAGTGGAAAATGCCACATGCTGTTGGCATATGCTCAGCACTGAGTCACCAGGGAAAAAAGGAACAGTTGCTTTCCTTGGTTTGATCCATGTACATCTGTTTCCTGGGAGAGAGGTGAAATGGGATATTTACTTGGGTAAATAGTACAAACCCGCTGCACCTCGTTGTGAAATAAATCAAAAATGATCTTCAAATTAACTGATTAGAGGGTGGGATCTGGAGAAGGGATGTGGAAGGGGCCTGGAGTTGGGTTCTCCATTGGAAACTGGAGTTTGGGGGTATGAGTTACATGACAAGACTAGGAATATTCTCACCTCTGAAGCTTCCAAGTTGGTCTCATCAGAGATAAAGCCAAAAGTTGTTGCTTTTAATGAGACTGGGATTTCCCTCTGTGCCTGAGGGGCTGTTGCACTGTTGGCCATGGTTTGGGGGGAAACCAGAATCCCAGAACATGCTGAATAGGAAGGGACCCCCAAGGATCATCCAGTCCAATTCCTGGCCCAGCACAGGCCCATCCCCAAAAGTCACCTCATGGGCCAGAGGGGATCATCCAAGGGCTTGCAGGCTGGGCTGGCACAGGAAAATCCCAGAGTATCTCATCCCTCCCTGACTGCCTGGACAGATGGACACTGACCAAAGGCTCCAGATGCAGCCCCAGCACCTCCAGGTCATGTCAAAAACCTCTGTGGGCACATGATGTGTTCTCAACCAAGACATGACTTGCATGTTGCTACTGAGAGCAAATTGTGACTTAACCACCATCCAAAATCAGCTGTATCATAGTCAAGGAATCATGGAATGGTTTGGAAGAGATTTAGAGTTCATCCAATCCCACCTCTGCAATGGGCAGGGACACCTTCCACTATCCCAGGGTGCTCCGATCTGGCCTTGGACACTTCCAGGGATGGGGCAGCCACAGCTTCTGTGGGAGGAGAACAACCTGTGTCAGATGCTGCTGCAGAAGCTCCCTGACCCAGCAGAAGACGTTCAAAGATGAATATTAGAAGAACTAAAGGAGGAAATAAATAGCCATGTTTTCAGGAGACAGGTGATTTATCACTACAGGGCTTGCTGAGGGCTGATGTTCATTCTCTGTCACTTGGTGTCTTTAAATCAGGATGGGATGTCCTGCTAAGAGACACATTCTGCTTCAAAGCCGTGTCATCAGGCTCAGAAAAGGAATCGCTCTGCGACATTGTACAGCAGGAAATCAGACTTGATGGTTGTAATTGTGTTCCTATCTGGCCTCAAAATCTATTGATCTGTGAAAATAATTGCCACAGTTTACTGATTTTCCTGAATGTTTGATGGGAGGTAAGAAATACGTCTGTCTCCTGTGGCTTGAGCTGCCCTGCAAGAATTTCCTCTTTGCACTGAGCAGGAATTAGGAAAAAAAACCTAAAATTGATTCAGCATAACCAAAGACAGTTTTAAAAGAGATCTTTGTTTAGTTTGATTTTTTTTTTCTCCTGTACTTGCTCAGTGGAATCTGTCAGGGCTGCTCAGCATCATCCCGAGGGTGGGCCTGGGAATGCTGGTATGTGGAGAAACACTTTCTGACTTATTTGACTTAATTGCAAACCCTCACCTCACTCTCACTCAACTGATGTGCTGAAAAAAGTGGACTTGCACCAAACTGTGCCCTAGTCAGGACTGAAGAGTAAAAATAGAAATATGTTTTGACTTCACATTCCAAGAAAGGCTCTAACGTGTGGAATAGAAGAGATTTCTATAATTTTTCTAGGAAATGGTGCTGATCCTTCCTGGCTGATCCCAGGCTCTTTCAGGCTTTGCCTTGTGCCCACATTTGTGCTTCACCACCATTTTCTGGGTGTAAATGCTATAGGAATGGTGAAAAAACCTGGGATGGGTCAGTAGGTATCTGGGAAATGTTTTTCTCTATAGCACAGACAACCCCTCCTACCTGGGCTGAAATAAACCCCTTCACTTTGGCATTTTTTAGGAAGTTTTCAGGAATTTTCCAGGCATTTTTCAGGCAGACAAACCATTCCCCTCCTGTGCCCCCAGCCTGCTCCTTGCTCTTGCCAAGACCTGCATGTTTTCTCTTCCCAGTTACGGCTGTGCAAACTCCAACATGATATTAGTTTAATTAGAGATCAGCTCCTTTTGTGGCATGCAAATGCCCTGGCTGCCTAAATCCCCCTCCTGAAGTTGGCAGATGCAAATTAAATCCGGTGCACTGAAGTGGAATTTGGCTCTGAACACTCTTAAAGGCCCTCAGTGATTCAGGGGGTGGAGGGGAATTAGTCTTAAGCTGCATTTGTTGCTTTCTCCTCCCTTAATTTGTTTATGGGAATACTACTGGAGCAATATTGAAGGGAGACAAACTGCCAAGCGACACAAATGAACTAGAGCCAAGGTTTTACTGTTGGCTTTTTGGAGCTGTAAATAACACAGGTCCAGTCTACCTGAAATAATGGTAAATAATGGGCCATCTGCCACTTCATGTCCCATCATGTTCCCAGTGACCAGCGGGCTCGGAAGGGCCAGGAGGTCCCTCCTGCTGTCACGCAAGGGCAGCAGTGCTGGCCTGGGCTGATTCCAAGCACTCTGAGAGCCTTGTTTTTCCAGTGAAAAATCTTTGCTTTAGCTGTCACATCCCAGCCCTGATGAGTGGCTTTGGAATCTCCACCCCACTGAAGCTCCCCCAGCTCAGGCACTGAGCTGGTTCCTCCACACACTCCTCGTGTTCTGGGGGTGTGTGTGTGTGTGTGTGTGTCTCTGAACACTGCAACAATTTGGGTTAGGATTGGAAAAAGGAGCTGTCACAGTGAGGATGTGCAGGAGACTGTCCTGTGAGGAAGGGCTGGGAGAGTTGGGATTGTTCAGCCTGGAGAAGGGAAGCTTTGGGATAACTTGGTTTCCAGGACCTGAAGGAGCTACAGGAAAGATGGAGAAAGACTATTTCCAAGGGTCTGGAAGGATAGAACAAGGGGAATGTCATCAAACTGCCAGAGAGTTTGAAAGAGATGGGATATTAGGGATAAATCCTTCCCTGTGAGGGTGGGGAGGCCCTGGCCCAGGTTGGGCAGAGAAGCTGTGGCTGCCCCATCCCTGGGAGTGTCCAAGGCCAGGTTGGAGCCACCTGGGAGGGTGGGAGGTGTCCCTGCTCAGGGCAGGGGATGGAACTGGATGAACTTTAAGGTCCCTTCCAACCCAAACCATTCTGTAATGTTTTGGTTCTATGATTTTATTGAACAAATATTTCCCACGCAGCCACGGAACAGGTTCACTTCCAATGGCCCCTTTTATTTTTCCTTTTCTGCCTTTACTTGGAAGCTGCTGCCTGTGATTCTGCAGGGCCAAAGCCCATCCTGTGGGTCTGCTCCCAGCCTGTCAATCCCTTCACTCCATACATTGCAATTTAAGCCAGGAGTGCTTTAAATCAAACCCAACAGATTAATGACAGCCCATAATCAGCATTTTCCTTCATTGCTCTTAGATCAGACAAACACCCAGCCCGAGTAGTTGTGCTTCACTGCAATCTTTCTGTGGCTTTTATTTTAGAGTCTCTGTTTCCTCCCTGTTCTCCCTGTCTCTGGTGATTTATTCTGGGTCTGAATTCCAAGTCTCTGCTCATCTCAGCAGCAGGCAGATGATCACACCACACAAATTGCTTGTGGCCCACACTCACCAAATGGTTTTCAGCCACTACCTGCAGGTTGTTTCTTCACAAGCAGTGATTTTAGAGCCTCCCATGTGCTATTTTGTAGGAATGAATCAAACAGGAGGATCTGGAGGTAACAGGCACTTCAATCCTTGTGCTGAACATTCCAACAGCTGAGCAGAGAAGTGCCTTTCAATTACAGCTTGTTGCAGACGCTCCCTGCTTATGTTTTATAACAATGATTGTGGATCCAGGGGTTTGCAGCTAAAGAGATAAACATTTAGCCCAGATAAGCAGATTTGTAGAAATTGTTGTTATCCTGAGCTGGTTTGATTCATTAGGACCCAGCAGTGGACAGCTCTGCAAATCTGACAGGGAGAAATTTATCTCCCCAACGTGAAATCTGCCAAGGGATGAGTCTGAATTATGTTATATTCATAATAGCATTTCCTTCTGGTGTTTAGTGTGGCAAAAATAACCGTGGGAGGGAAATGACTTTCTCCAGCAGCCTCCATGCCCTCAGCAAAGACATTTTCAGGGGGATTTTTGAGTCCTCCCAGCAGCAGAAAGGGGGAAGGAAGGATTTGGGATCAAAGTGCAGTGAGATCCTGGACATTTACAAGTGTGGACAAGGGGAAAAGAGATGTGTGAATTCATGGGTGATGCTGATCTCAAAGCTCTGGGATTCTCAGGGCAATTTGGTAACATTTTGATGCAACCCATGTTTGCACAGAGACTTCTCTGACCTGGAGATGGGCTCCTGTATCATGTTTCAAGACTCCTACCTTTAATATTCTGACATAGCAGCTCGTTTTTATCTCTTTCTCTCTCTATTTCTCAGTCTTCCTCTCCTCTCTACCTCTGTCTGTCCTTCTCTTTTCACAAGGGATTTTTTTTTTTGCTTAGAGGAGCATTAGTTTGGGAGAGGAGTGCCCTCTGTCCATCTCCTTGGGCAGAAAGTCACCTGGAAAAACTTCATCCATCAGACTGTTCCCAGCTTTTAATCTCTGGCTCAGCCAGAGGAGAAGGCCACTGAAATAAAGCACAGACAAGGGTGGGCAGCAAAGCATGCACTTATCCCAGAATTAGTGCCAGAAATATATGGGTGATCAATCCCAGTTATGGCATGTTCTCCTTGTGGTTACTTGATATATAATACCCTCAATCAATAACTAAAGAGAGGGGAGAGAAGAAAGGGATTTGATTTAATATTTGCCTAAGCTTTGTAGAGGAAAAAGATTTATTGCAACATAAAAAACCCAAATTTAGCCTCTGCCTTAATAGCAATTGGTCCCTGTGATAATGCTGGAATCATATTTACTGGGCATCCTCAGAGAGGGACTTTAATATCCATGTACCTGCCCAGCCATGGCATCCTGGATATCAGCACACATTTGGTCCTGATTTGGGAATAACTTGCCTCAGGAAACATTTTCTTTGTTGCATTTAACATTTTGAGTCCACCAGAGGTTTGCAAACAACAGTTGACACGAATAAGGAGATCTCAGGACCTGGTTGAGCTTGGCCTGGATCTGGATGTGCCAGAGGGAATTACAGGCAGGGATGTGAAATGGATCTGATGGATCCAGAACTGCCAGTGACCACTGGAAGTTTCTGTTTGGCCTTTGCTGTTGTATTTGAGACATTACATTCTGAAATGACACAAGATATTCCTTTCTCTCTTGCTTTTCCTGGAGTCATCACATCCAGCTCCCTCCTCTTCTGGGCCATGGGAGCCCATGGGGACCTTCCCAAGCTTCACACCCAGGTCTCACATCTTGCCATAACTCCTCTCCATATTGCAGGGAATGATGCTCCAACAGAGAAGGCAAATGATCCTGTTCCAATAAAACTGTCTTCCAAAGGTTGGGCAGAGCATTGCAGAAATTTTATATGATGTGCCTTTTTATGCACAATAAACTAAGGATGGAAAAACCAAGCCTTTAACTTCAGCTACTAATCCCTGTTCTTGGCCAAAAAAGGATGAAAACCTGTAAATATTAATTAATTCAGGACTTAGTTACAGCAGATCCTGACACAGGACCAGGTGGTTTGGTCCTGATTTCAGCAATTAGAGGATTTAACCAGAGGTGGAATTGCCCCCAGAGTTACTTTGCTTTCAGATCAGTGGGACTTCACTCCAACCTTTACCCAAATTCCCGACAGATCAGCTGAATCTGCAGAATTTGATCAGTTCTGAGCTTTCTGACGCTTTTGAGTTCCAGGCAGGTCACAGAAAAGCAAAAGGTGACACCCCTGAGGGTATTGGGACGCTTGGATTCACAACATCCTGAATCCATCCCTCACAATCCCAACAGAAATGTGTGGGATTTGCATTCCCGTTTTGCCAGAAAATCAACAACCACCTTCCCCTCAGCCCTCTGCCTTCCATGGACATTCCAGACCCTCCTAAAAGCCCTGGCAGTCTGGCCCAGAGAAAGGAATTGGCTCAAGTGCTGAGGAAAATTTTCGGATTTATGACACACACTCAGTTCACTGAAGTTTTCTTGCAAGATCCCAGTATTTCTTCCTTCTTTGTACGAGTGACATGTGAATTTTTTTCCTTTTGAACCAGTACACCTTGTTTAATGGGAAGACTAATGTCCTGCAGCTCAAGAATTACTCCATGTGTGACCTGAGCTATGGAGGAAATCACCAAAATAATTCCTGTGGTATCTCCTGCCCTTCACCTCCATTGCCCACATTACTCACTGGCCTCAAATTTATGCCATCAATTTGCAGCCGAGTGCAAAGGTGAGTGCAGACCATCAGGGTTCTCATTTAACAGCTCTTTACACCAAATTTGTGAAAGCACAGGTAAAAATGCAAAAGGCAGAACAAAGGTGCCTCTGAGACACGGATGGAATTTCACTTTTTACTCACAGTCCACTGGTAAGAAACAAATATATCCACACCAGGAAAGCTGCTGAAGACAGTTCAAAAATAAATATGCTCTCTGTCACCATGGGCCACTGACAGATCCTTCACAACAAGACTAATCAGCTCATTTTTCCTCCCAGCAAATGTCAGATGTTTTAGGAATGGTTTGTTCTGTTGATTATTTCTCTTAAATGAGTCCCATTATAATTACAAAGCCTGTTATCAAGAGTTAATCCCTGGCTCCAATCTACCCAGGCTTTGGGAAAAAAGGTTGATCTCAATCTTGGCATGAACCATTGTGTCGAGTCTCCTAAAAATTCAACTCAGGGGAGACAAAGCTCCATCAACATTCCTGAGGTCGGAAATGAATGTGTATTTATTGCAACAATAGTTGTATTACCAGCCTTTCACAGCTCCAAGAGCAAAACACAGAGGTTTCTTCGGAAATCAAACCCAACAGATGTCCCCCCTGAACAGTCGTGATATCAGTAGAATATTCCTTTCAGTCATCTCCCCACTAATTAATTTTGCTGTTATCACAAAAGCCATTTCTGGAAGAAAAAACCTGCTTTTCTCACCAGCCTCCGTGGTGATCCCAGGATCTCAACCTTTCTCATCCAAAGGCAGATTCCAAAAGGAGAAGTCACTTGAGACACCTCTCCTGGACGAGGAGAGCAGCTCCCCTCGTCCTCCTGCACAGACAGAGATAATAATGTGGGGTTTTCCCCCATAAAAGCGAGTTCAGAATGGCATTTACCTGTAACAACAAAAGCAAGAAGATAAACACGGAGAAGGCACACGTGGTGTTTGGGATAACAGGCAATTAAAGGATTAAAAATTCATACATTTCCTTGGGAAAAACAGCCTTGAAATTGCTGAGCCGTTAATGACTTTGAATGAAAAGGAGTTATCTCTTCACTCAACCAGAGTGTTCAGAACCCTGATAGACCTTTTATCGTTTGTCATTGTAATTCCTGCCAGAGAAGTTTTTGTTATTCCAGGGACTGAGGGGAACTTTCCTACCCCTGCTGCTGTTGCCATGGGAGGAAGGTCAGGAGCTCCTGGAGGTGTGTGAGCCCCATCCACAGCCCAGCTCCCCAGAGCCTCATCTGGAGAGGTTTGGTCCCGAGGGATGGTACCAATCCTGTGTCCTCACTTCAGTTCCTGAGCCCTTCTCTTGCCATAGGGGTTTTCCAGGAGAAAATCATTCTTTACAGCAGGACCAGCACTGAAACTAAACCTTTTCACAGAATCTTAGAATCAGTGAGGTTGGGAAAGCCTTCCCAGCCCGTGGAGTCCAAGCTGTGCCCCATCCCCACCAGAGCTTTGAGTGTCACATCCAGCCCTTCCTTGGACACCTCCAGGGATGGGCACTCCAACCCTCCCTGGGCAGCCCCTTCCAAGGCCTGACCCCCCTTTCCAGGCACAAATCCCTCCTCCTGTCCCCCCTGCCCCTGCCCTGGCCCAGCCTGAGGCCGTTCCCTCTCCTCCTGGCCCTTGTTCCCTGGGAGCAGAGCCCGACCCCCCCCGGCTCCCCCCTCCTGGCAGGGATTGCAGAGAATTCCAGGGGCCCCCTGAGCCTCCTTTGCTCCAGGCTGAGCCCCCCCAGCTGCCTCAGATTTACTGAAAGGCTCAGACAAGATTTATGGGATGCAAAGTCTTCTGCTGAATGACTGTCACTCTTCCTCCATCACTTTTTAAGCACATCTGTTATTTTTCCCAAGACAGAGAGTCCATCAGCTCTCTGTGGACAGGCAGCGATGGATGCACTGGGGAAAGACAAATTCAAACCAGCACCTTGTTTTCTGTCTCTCTTTAAGCAGCAGAATTTAAACATTATTCTTTTCACAGCCATAAAGACTGATTGAGTCCTGTCTGATCATAAATGGCTAGAGAGGAGCTCTGAGAAAACCCTCAGCTTTTTGGGAGGATTGCACAGGATGGCAGCTGGACAACAGCCAGGTCCCAATTCCAGACAGACCTGAGGTGGGGGGGATGCAACACAAAAGTCTGGCAATGCAGAGCTCTGTTTTCACCAAGTTAGAGATTCTTCTCATCTCTGGAATGTGATGGGAACCCTTGATTTATAATTTGACCATTGCATTGATAGAGCTTGATGATTCTTTTATAATTGGGACAAAAATAGTTTTTTGCTTACAGAATTTAAAGTCATAAACTAAATAACCTCCCCAATGAATGAGCTGATGGAAGGGACCAATCAGTAATAATTACAGATGGAATCTTTGGGAAGCAATGAAGGTGTGAAAGGAGGGAATTGGGAAGAGTTTTCTGAATTTAACATTTGGTCAGAGAGAAACTCTCTAATATAATGATGAAGTTTTCTCTAAACAGGGGACAAGAATTAACCACCAGTGGTGTTTTCTGTGGGTTCTTTCAGTGCCCAGCATTCCCACAGCTACAGTGCTGCCTTTAAGTGGGATTTTAATGGAGTTTTCCCCCTTATTTTCATCCTGTGCTGCTGATACGGATGAAGAAATTTCAGAATGATGTAAATCAGTGTAAATAAGTGCAATCTCACAGAACACAACTGAGCTTTTCCCAGCAACAAACCTTTGCAAAGGGCACAACTGAGACCTGGAAGCTCTGCCCTGTGCTCTCTCTGCAAATCTCTTAATTTGTTAGGCTCATCCCACAGAAATGCTTCAAATTTAGTTAAGCCCTTAAAATTAAGGGTATCACTTCAAAATGGGGCTGTACCTTCCCTGAATGCTGCAATAAAGACCATTTGTCTCTGAATTTTCACATGCAGATGCAGCACATCTCTGTTATTTCTTCAGTTGCGACAGCAAAATATCAGGAGGGGATTTTTTTTTTTAAATTCCTTTTTTTATTGACATTTTCATTTTTTTAAAGATAAACATCATCTGCTTCCCATTACTCAGTCGGCCACGCAGGAAATGGTAATCAGTTTTTGTTGATATTATTTTTCTCCGAGGGATTAACAAGGATAATATTTATACAGGCATCAGGAGATTGGTGCAAACCCTCAGGCAAAGAGAATAAAAACTATGAGCAGGATCAAAACAAGTTGCAGGTGGCTGGCACTTGGTGGAGCAGGACCAAGGGCATGGAAAGGGCATCACTAGGCAGTGGATTATTCTGAGCTAAATCATCCTGTGCAGCTCACCAGAAAGGGGACAGTATTCCAAGGGATATTCCAGCAGAGTTATCCATGGGATCAGCTGTTGTGGGCTGAAGTTCTGGGAGCAGCTGTTCTTCAGCAGGGAGAATGAGGGAGAAATTCCCTCTAGGGGAAACACTGGGTTTCTTTTCTCTTAATTCTCTGTCAGTCTGACCTGGTACATGTTTAGGGTGATGAAAATCAGTGTATGGTGCTATTTGGGGATCCCAATTCCAATCAAAAGTCCTTTTGTCAAGCACAACCCGCACCACCTGCATCATCCACTCCTCAAAAGGAGTTTTGGCCCTCAAGTTTCTAAATGAAAGGGTCAGTCAGAGTTGGCCTCTGTCACAAACGAGATGGGGACCTTCACACAGGGTCAGACTGAGGACCTGACCTGGCCTCTGTGGGGCCTCCTGACATCTCTGGCTCAGGAGGGAACATCTGGATTTATCTCACTACGTGTTAGGAATGTGGTATCCAAACCTCAAATAGTTCTGCAGGTCCTGTCTGTGCCTCCTTTCACAAAACATGTCGTAGAACCATAGGCAGGGACACCTCCCACTGTCCCAGGTGGCTCCATCCTGGCCTTGGACACTCCCAGGGATGGGGCAGCCACAGCTTCTCTGCCCAACCTGGGCCAGGGCCTCCCCACCCTCCCAGCCAACAATTCCTTTCCAATATCAAATCCAAACCTACTCTCCTTCTGTTTAAAACCATGTAATTCTCACCATTTAAAATCAAGGAGAAACTTTGTCCAAGAATTCAAATCAAAACTAGGGACTGAAGGGGATGGGTGAGAAATGACAGACAGGGGTTCACAGAAGGGCAGAAGCCCCTCAGGTCTGACCCCATCCCTGAATCCTTGGGGCTGCTCGAGTGAAACACAAGATAACCATAAAATAACATTCAGATTCTAGCCAGTATTTTGCTCTTTGCACACCCAGCTGACACCAGGCCTTGACCATTTCATCTTGCCCTGTCCTTCCAGTTCCTCCACAAGCCACAGCTTCTCCAGTCAGGGTGTGTGTAGGATGGGGAGCAGTGAAGGAAAGAAACCTTGTGGCATGAGGGACTGGAGGGAAAAGGCAACTTGGGATTGATGCCTGAAACACCAAGTACAAAATCTCAGGGCTCAGTGAAACTCCTGGAACTGCAGGGAGAAAAGAGAAGTGCATCATGTCACATCTGATGGCTCTTGGAATCAGACAAATATTATGCAATCAGTTTAGAGAGCAGAGAGGCCCCACACTGAGATTATAAACACTGTGGACCCCAAACTGTCCATTCCCAGGTCTGGCTTCACAGCACGGAGCAGAAACAGGGAGCAGCCTCTGCCCCAGAGACTCCTCAGAGAACACACTGAAAGGCAGAGCATCTCTCTTGGATTTAATTGCTGTGAAACATCTTCCATTCTTCCTGCACAAAAATTTTATCTGAGCCAACCTCCTTCCAGGTCAACAGGACATCAGCTTTGTGACTGACTTTGATGAGGTTTTGTCCACGCTCTGGAAAGTGGAGCCTGCACTGAGTAAAGCCTGAATGCTCCTAGTTCCCAATTAGTCTCACTTCAGATGTAGGTCCAGCCCCTGGACCCTGTGCTGAGGGGCTCCCTGGCCAGTTTTGGATAGGAAAACAATCACCTGCTCCCATCTTTAGTGCCTGGATACCACTGTGACTCTTGGATAAGATCCTGCAGGTGGAGAAGCTTTGTATTTGTGACTCCCAGAAGATCTAAAGCCAGGTTTTATTGTCTTTGTCAGCAGAATCTCTGAGCATTTAATCAGAATATTGTCCCTTCTCTTGTACCAAGAGAAGCCTCACACAGGAACACGGGAGGTGGATTTAGGATGGACTCCACCTTTCCCAGTACTGCTGTGTGGGAATGGGAGTGGAGGTACTGAGGTAATGTAAGAAAGAATAAAGTTGTTACAGCTTCCAAAGGAGACCTACAAAGATGGTGAAGGGTCTGGAGGGGCCACACAAGGAGCACCTGAGGGAACTTGGCTTGTTCAGCTGGAGAAGAGACTGAGGGCAGAGCTCAGCAGGGGCTGCAGCTCCTCAGAGGGGCAGCTCAGATCTCTGCTCTGTGGGGCCCAGGGCCAGGAGCCCAGGGAATGGGCTGGAGTTGTGTCAGGGCAGGGGCAGGGGGGATCTCAGGCCAAGGGTCTCCTTTGCCCAGAGGGGGGTTGGGCACTGCCCAGGCTCCCCAGGGCAGTGGGCACAGCCCCAAGGCTGCCAGAGCTGCAGGAGGGTTGGGATGATCCTCTCGGGTACAAGGTGGGATTGTTGGGGTGTCTGTGCAGGGCCAGGGCTTGGACTGGATGATCTCTGTAGGTCCCTACAAGCTCAGAACATTCCATGATAATCTGGAAAACCTTCTCCTGGATCCTGCTGGGGTGGAGGGTGGTCACTGCCCTGACACAGGTGAGGGGAGATGTTGCTTAGCACAAGGAGGCCAAGGAGGGGGAACTGGGCTCTGAGGGACAGAGCTGCAGGGGGAGGGTGCAGAGCCCTTGTTGGCAGCAGCTGGAATGCTCCTGGAGGAGGCTGGAGGAAGGGTTGTCTCAGGGCCTCGGGGGCTGGCGCCTGGATCTGTTAATCAACTTTATGAAAACCTTTGAGGTCAAGAGAGTAATAAAATAATGGAGGACAAGCCCACGCTGCCTCTTTGCACTTTCCACCTTTCTAGTCATTTTAGCCTTCCTTCCTACAAAATCAGCTCACTTTGGCCTGACCTTGCAAGTGACAGCTCTGCTCAGCCTGGTGAAATTAAGATGATTTGTCCCCCTTCACGTTGCTGCATTTGCTTTCCCGGTGCTCCTCGGATCTGTTTGCTCCCAGCTCAGGGCTCCCTAATTATATTGCAAAGGAGGCAAACCTCATGAATAAAACTCAAGCACGAGCCTATCCAGGCTCCAGCAGCACAGGTGGCAGGGCTCCCTCAAATTGCAAACTCAATCTTCCTGATGGATTTAATTCGGGGATCTCTTTTGTCACCCTTGTGTTGAGCGCAAGAGCAGCCCCTGCCCCTCCTGCCCCTCCTTCTCCCACTCCCCCTGGCAACCTCCTCATTGCTTCAAAATATTCAGGAAGGCTACATCAAAGTGAATATTGTATTATTGTTGCCAGGGGTGACATTAGATGAGAATTATATGAAACAATAAGGGCGCTGGAGTATAATCCATTTGACATTTGGAACATGTTCCCAGTGCTCCTCAAAACACTCACACAACAGAAGCGTCTTCATTTTCCTCTCAGTGTTTGTGTGCGTGAGGAGATTTAGCTCTTTATTTCTCTGTCTGGTTGTTCTCTGCGAGGCCAACAGCAAAGCTTCACTTCTGGAGCTGCTGCCCCTGTCCAAGAGTCATTTTTGCTCATTTTCACCAAAAGGTTGAGGTGGGCAGTGAATTGTTGGCAGCACAGGGCAGCTGCAGACATTGCTGCTCTTTGAACCCCTGACTGGGTTGGGTTGGAAGGACCTTAAAGCTCATCCAGTGCCACCACTGCCATGGGCAGGGACACTTCCCACTCTCCCAGTGGCTCCAACCTGGCCTTGGACACTTCCAGGGATGGGGCAGCCACAGCTTCTCTGGGCAGCCTGTGCCAGGGCCTGCCCACCCTCCCAAACAGGAATTTCTTCCCAGTATTCCATCTCACCCTGTGCAAGCCATCCCCCTGCTGTGCCTGCCCATCCTGGGCCAAGATTCAAATTTTTGGGACACCCTGGGAAGCATAGCCAAAGAAAGACCCAGAATGAAGCAGTTTTAGTTCAGAATGGCACCAGTGTTTGTGACAGAAAGACTCCTGCTCTCCTGCCTCTGTGAGCCCACAGAGCCCCAGAGACGAGTAAAACAATGTTGATACCTGGAAACACAACTCAGGCACAGAATCACCCACTCCTTGGCCTGGGCACAGCGTGGCACAGACAGGGCTGGGAGTCTGAGACCCTCTGAAGCAAGGACTGGTGTTCTTTTTGCCACCCAGGCCTTACTCCAGGAAATCAGAGCCACTAAGGAAAACCTATATTCTTTTGAATTTCCAAAGTCTTCAGAAAAATGTTCAACTTCCAGAGCATGTCCAGGAGGAAGAATTTTATTCTGATTCTCATCTACATCGCCATTATCCCATTTGCAGAGGAGCTCCTTCCCACTGGGTGGTGGTGAAGTGGGCACTGAGCCTTTCTCCTTCCTGAAGTCCACTTTAATTATGCCTCTACCTCCAATATTATACACAAACACCAACAATTTCAAGGATAAAAGCCTGAAACCTTTAAAAGCATCATCACCAAGTTCAACCAAACCAATGAGTCAGCTCCAATATTCCTGTATCCACACAAACAACATGAGCACACACACAAAAGCTCCTCCTCCACAAACTCAACATCCAGATTCCAAGTAATTATCTCAATTACTGATTCAACAGGATCATCTCCTTTGCTTGCCAGGTTCCCCCCACACCAGATCAGCACTCCCAGCCATATGCTCAGCCCTGACGCAGCTCAGTTGTTTTGCCTTTTGACCACGGAGCAAATCAGCCCTGAAATCCCCCTGTACAGCAGCAGATCACTTTTCATCTGGAAAATGTGCAATATTGCACCTGAAAGAGATAAAGCACAGCACACACAACACGGGCTGGGCTCTGCAGAGGGTTTAAAGCACTTGGGGTTACTGAGAATTTGGATGAGAATTGTAAATTTTTGGTAATTGGGCTCGGGAGAGAAAAATGTGGGGACTGTGTGATCAGAGAAGGCAAATTTACATTCCAGCATTCCAACAGTATAGTCTTGAGCATAACTGCATTAAAAATGTGTTTATCACAGTATCACAGAATGGTTTGGATTGGAAAGACCTTAAAATTCATCCAGTGCCACCTCCTGCCGTGGGCAGGGACACCTTCCACTATCCCAGGTTGCCTTGGACACTTCCAGGGATGGGGAATATAATACCCATGCTTTGTGTTATTTTCACTTTCACATCATTACCTTGCCCTCTTGGCTACATGTTGTGAATTATTTCCTCTGAGAACTGTGATCTATCCTGAAGATTCAGCCCAGTTTTTTTTAAAGATTCCTGGAGGTTCATGAACTTGTTTGAGTGTCTGAGGTGATTTATGGGGCTGAGGTGAGAACAGGTGAGACTCACTGGTCTCTGCTTGAGATTCTGTGCTTGTTCTTGCTCAAACCTCAAAGTGAAGCTTATGGAACATAAACCTTCCTAAACTGACAATGAATCAAACGTTTGTAAAAATTTTTGTAAAATGAAACAGCCAGAAATCCCTGCACTGCTGGTGTTTCCATCCTGACAAGCTGAAGGACAGGAAAAGGCAGGTTTGATTATTCAGGCTGGGTTTTAACTTGCTTCACAGGTTGGGTCTTGAGTGTGCATTATCACTTGGGCTCGGGGGTTTGTGTCCCTGAATCTCCTGGCCCAGGAGCACTGGCTGCTGTGTTCCCTCTGACCAGGTCTGGCCAGCATCCACACAGGCACTGATTTCTGGGCTGCTTCTGACCAAGAAGGGGAAGAAAAATCTGATCCGATTTCCTAAGTCCTTACATAGACCAACAAAAGAATGAAAGCTGTCCAGATGGCCAAAGTTATATAAAGAACAAAGAGGCAAAATAAAATACCCTTTGGAACACAAGGATTAACAGTTTCTGGTTGGAAAACCACAAATGATTCTTGAAGATGATGAATTTTTTTCTCCCAAGATGGAGATGTGTTGATGTGGTTCCTTTTCTGCCAACAGTCTCAGAATGACAAACCTGTGCTTCTCTGTGGCACAGGGACTGTAAAGACCATCTTGTCTCATCTTAAAGGCCCTGCCCTGGGCAGGGACACCTCCCACTCTCCCAGGTGGCTCCAACCTGGCCTTGGACACTCCCAGGGATGGGGCAGCCACAGCTTCTCTGCCCAACCTGGGCCAGGGGCTCCCCACCCTCCCAGCCAACAATCCCTTCCCACTATCCCATCTCTCCCTGCCCTCTGGCACTGGGAAGCCATTCCCTGGGTCCTGTCCCTCCAGCCCTTGTCCCCAGTCCCTCTCCAGCTCTCCTGGAGCCCCTTTAGGTTCTGCAAGGGGCTCTCAGCTCTCTCTGGATCTTCTCCAAGCTGAACAATGAGGTGAAGGATTCTCCCATTGAAAAGTACAGTTGAGTTTTTTACTTGTCGTTTATGGGAATGACTCCAGAAGATACGGGATATAAAGGTTGGCTTTCTAACCCTCACACCAGGCCCTGGCTCTGAAACCTTTGTACTGTCCTTTTAACTAAGTATGAAGATAATTAAATTTTGCACTGTGGTTACACCTCAGTAAATATTGTCTATAAAAATCAATTGGCATTTACTGTACTTTAGGTATAATAACGATTCTTATAAATCTAAATTATCCCCATAAATCTAAATTAAATGCCTAGGTTTAAATGTATTTAGGACATTTAATTAATAAAGTGTTACCAAATAACCATTACTAATCTGTTTACTTCAAGCCTGATTTCCATTTCCAAAGGATTTATTTCTCAGCAGTGTGTGTGGGAGGGTGAAAGTATGTGAAAGGGTTTTAAAAAGCTACTGCAGGTACCAGAAACATTGTGAGATTGCCCAGGAAATTCCCTCATCTTTTCCCCCATGGAGAAATGCTGATGTGCTGCAGCCAGAGCTTTTCAAGTCAAAAAGTCCATTTTGACTCATCTGGAATTTTAAGTGTTGGAAAAGTTCAGAAGTTTGAAACATCTTGTTTTGACACTTCCTTAATTTAAAGCTCTGCTTTGCAGTTTAAGTTGATTTTCCAATTAAAAACTTAATTTAACTTATAGAGGAAACAATTAAAGATGAAAAGGTCAAAATCCCAAAGAACTGATCTAAATAAAACCTCAGATTGGACAGAAACAATTTATGGATCAGCCATCTGTGAAAAAATAGGAATTTTCACTTCTTTTTCCCCGGGACTTCTCCTGAAATTGCCTTTTTTTAAAGTCTAAAAGGCAAAGTGGCCCCTTTCAGGTCCAGCAGGGAGCCTGAACCAGGCAAGGATTTGAGGTTCCTCCTCCAAGGACAGCTGGGCTCAGCTGGTTTAGGCTGAAAAAGCCCAGATTACATAAAGTGGAGCTGAGTTCATTCACTTCAACTCGTGGACTCCCTTCCCCCACCCCAAATTCCCTTATCAAAACATTGTGATGTTTTCTTTTGAAATGGGCTTTTATTACTCAGCATCTTTCTAGACAATTGAACAACAAAGGCTTCCCAATCTCCCCCAAATGAAGCAAATGTTTTGTTCAGGCTGGAACGATTTCTTGGTCAGTTTTTATTGGTTTTATTTTTGCTAAAAAGCTGGAAAAAACACAATTCACATTAAATCAAGCCCCAAATATTTTTCAACAGCCAGCAGGCCCAGCTTTGCTCCAAAGCCCCAGCAGGACATTAACCTGTGAGTTATTCCTTCCTCCCCCCATAATTAACATCATTAGGTTCAGCTCATGGAAAGCCAGAGGGTCAAACTGAGACTAAGTGTAGCCTGGTGCATTTTCTGTTGAACCAAATACTGGATCTACCCCAGTGATTAATTTAGCTAGGAACATATAATTATAGGCAATAAAAAAATATTTCTTCTGCTGCTGGAAAGTGGTTGAGACTGTTCCCTGTATAACAGCAACACCTGGCAGCCTCCAGGCTGGGCAGCTCTCCCAGCACAGCCCAGACTGGCTTAAATGATTAGTTTTAGAGATGTTTGGTGCCCCATAAGATGTAACTGGATGATCCCAGCCCAGCTGGGAGGGGAGAGATCAGGACCAGACTGAGCTGTTGGTGCCCACCTCAAGGGGTTGAAGATGAGTCCAAGTTCACATTAAATTCACTCCTTTGCACAGGGAGTAAAGCAAGGCCTATGTGCTAAATGAGCTGGAGTTGAAGGTTACAGTCAGATACCTGTGGGGAAAGGCTGGGAGAGCTGGGGGTGTTCAGCTGGAGAAGGGGAGGATCCAGGGAGAGCTTGGAGCCCCTTGCAGAGCCTAAAGGGGCTCCAGGAGAGCTGGAGAGGGACTGGGGACAAGGGCTGGAGGGACAGGACCCAGGGAATGGCTTCCCAGTGCCAGAGGGCAGGGAGAGATGGGATAGTGGGAAGGGATTGTTGGCTGGGAGGGTGGGGAGGGACTGGCCCAAGTTGGGCAGAGAAGCTGTGGCTGCCCCATCCCTGGGAGTGTCCAGGGCCAGGTTGGAGCCACCTGGGAGAGGGGGAGGTGTCCCTGCCCAGGGCAGGGGCTGGGACTGGATGGTCTTTAAAGTCCTTTCTATCCCAAACCATTCCATGTTTTTATGATTCAGTTAAACTTGTACTGGAGCATTTTAATGAATTAACCATTCACACAAGTTGGTTTCCCACTCCCAGTGCAGGCAGGGGACTGATTCCATGGTGTCCTGCCATGCCAAGAGCAGCTGCTTTCCTGGTGAGGGACACCCTGAATGCCACAGACCTTTCCCATGCCTCTCCAGCCCCATCCCAGCCTCCAACACACACCAGGGTGATCTTCAGTTTCCTCTTTAGCACCAAGTCTCAAATTGGGCCCCAGTGCCCTTTACTGAGCCTTTGTCAGCAGAAATACAAATGCAGCATGTCCAGATCCCAAGGGGGGTTTGGAGCCACTGTCAAAGTCAGTATGGAAGAGTAATGCAAAGGAAAACACTTTCCAGGAAGATGAGGTATTTTATAGGCTGTCTATCTTTTTCCACTTGATTCAGACTGAGTTTGGCAGATGGAAACAAGCTCAATCCTAAAGAGGTGGAGAAAACATTCCTTAAAGGGAGCTTGGCATCTCTGCTGTAGCAATTGCTCATCTCTTGGAGTGACATCTGACTTCATCTGTCTAACAAGGCTGATGGTCTCTCAGTGGTTTTTTTTTTTCTTTGATTGGGCTAATTTATTTGTTTTCATGCTAAGTTTTATTGCTTATTGATTTTCCAAGCCACTCTGAACCTTTGTCAGTTTTTATCTGCTCCCAGTAATGGGAATCGCTCTGCAGAAGATCCACCGTGTCAAATCTTCCTGCCAGCCAGCCCAGGATCCCCAAACACTGTTAATTACCGTGATTCCAACCCTCTCAGATGACAAATTCAGAGCTATTGTCCCTCCACTGCACCACACTGCTCCCAGTTTACAGAATCCATGTGCTCCAGAGTCAAAGGATTGAGGGCACAGATCCCACATCGAGGATGAGGAGTGAGCAGCATCCAAGCTGTCACTTCCAGAAAGTCCAGAGCTTTGGATTCCCCCAGCAATCCTCTCAGGCAGCCTGAGGGAACGTGACAAACTCTTCCTGCCTTGATCCTGCTCACACTGCTCCAACAGGCTTGTTTAGTGATTTCCAATTATTTCAGCCCACTCTGGATAAAAAAAGTAACAATAAATCAAAGCAGAGTGAGAATCAGTAGGGCCTTCATGAGTCTGATCTTGCTCTCCTGAGCATGGGAGCCCACCTGGTTTCTTTTGGAGATGCTGGATCCACAGCAGGTGAAATGTGTCTCTCACTTGAACAGCCTGGAGCTCCTGGATAACAAGGAATAGGACAAGAGGAAACGGCCTCAAGTTGCATCAGGGGAGGTTTGGATGGGATATTAGGGAAATTCCTTCACTTTAAGGGTGGTCAGGCAGTGGAACACGTGGGAAAGTGGTGGAGTCTCCACCCCTGGAGGGATTTAACAGCCAGGTGGATGTGGCACTTTGGGGACATGGAAGAGTGCTGGGTTTGGCAGCACTGGGCTGATGACTGTGATCTCAGAGGGCTTTTCCAGCCTTAAGGATTCTGTGCTTCCATGTTTCTATTCCACCATCCTCACTGTGTGATGGGTCTGCTCTGGGCACGACCTGACCCGCAGTGTGTCACTAACCAGAACCTGCCCTCCTGTTTCCAGGCTGGCAGCCAAACCAAGGGAAAGACCGTGGCTTTTTATTCCCCTCCTAGTCCTGGCTGCTCCCTAAGCTGTAAGGTCTGTGCACTCCTCTGGTTTTGAAAGCTCTGTGCTCTTATTCTCTGCCCATTGATCTGCTACAGGAGCTCAAACTCAACCTCTCGGTCCAGATGAAGCCAAGCCCCAAATTTCTGCTCTGGCCTGTGCTGGGTGGGTCACATGTGCAGCTGATCCAGCAGAGTGAACACTCTGTGCTCCTGCTCAGGGTGTGTATGGGAACAACATTCCTGCAGCTGGGACAGGGGAGAGCCCGAGGGAGGAAGGATGGGTGGGAGGAGCTGCAGTCTGATCAGTGGGGGGAAACAGGAGAGAGGTTGGTTGGTGGTTACTCACTGCTCCATCTCCTCCCTCCTCTCCACAGTGAGGGCAGAGCCCCAGTTCCCTCCTCACCTGGCTGGAGGAGCAGCTTCCACAGTCGGCTCCAGGTGGGAAGTACTGGAGCTGCACCATCCTGAATCTCCCAGTGTGTGGGGAGGAGGAGAAGGAGCAGGAAGGAGGAAGGAGGAGGGAGCAAAGGGAGCAAGGGAAGTGGTTCTCAATTTCAAAATAAAGCAGCCTAATTGTCCCAGCAGTGCCAGGCAGAGGGAGGTGAGCCCTAATTATTGCACTTGGCAGCTGCCTGCTCTGCTGGGAGGGCTGGGGGGACAGGGGAAGGCTCCTTCCAGCAGAAGGTGAGAGAGGGAAGGGTGAGGGGACTCTGTGCTCCATCCCACTGCCATGGTGGCTGAGGCAGAGAGGGAGGCACACGTTGCTCAGCAGCATCAGGTGGGATTTCACTGATTTCACTCTGCCTCCAAATGGAGGGCTGGGAAAGCAGGTGACTCTCCAAGGTTCTCCTGAAGGAGGAAAGGCATGAAAAGAAAGGCCAGTGTGGGAATGGAGGCCAGTCCAAACTCTGTTAGAAAGGCGAGACCTTCCAGCCACATCCCAGTTTGAGGTTTCTGACCTTCCTGAAGCCCTTCCACCTCCAGTCAGCTTTTCCTCCCTGTAGTCTGTGCCTCCAGCTCCAGAGGTGTCCAGGTTACCTTCTGGCTGCTCAGGGCCCCTGATGGGATATGACCTTGGGAACTTCTGCTCAGCAAAGACTAATGCACACAGTTTGATGCAGCTCTGCCTCCCTTTCTGCTTTTATCCCCTTCCAGCAGGGGGAAGGACAAATGTGATTGGGATGGTTTGTATTTCCATAAGAACCGAGCTTGATTTTCACTACCACCAAGATCCCTTTCCACCATAGACGTTCTGGAAAAAGATCCTGAAAAACAAGGCAAAAATAATTTACATCTGCCTGAAAATCCTTCTCGCTGTCAGAGGGATGGAAAAGAGTTTCCAGAGAAGTGCAAAGAAAACCCTTCATTCTCCCATTTCTCAGCTCCCCACAATGACGCCAGAATCGCTGATTAGCTGACATCCAACACTTAAATGCTACAAGCCTTTATTATTTATTTCTTGGGCAGAGAATTACCACTGTGTGTTATTTTTATTTTACACATCCAGCTTCTGAAACTACTTAAAAAGCTTTCGATCAAAGCTGTACATGGTGCTGACAGAACACAGACGAGTTTTCACTGGGGAAAGCCATCATTAATTATCAGACTGTAAGTAGCACTGATAGTGCAAGCATTTGATTTTGATTTAATGTCTAAATAAGCTCGCTTACAATGGCAAAGAGCTTCCTGTTTAATTGAAAAGCACTAAGTTTCCTATCTCCCCTTCTTCTTTTCCATTCTGGCCACGATCCAGGTGTAGAAATAGAAAGAAACATGAACAGAATGCAAAAAGTCAGTGTGAAAATGCATCAGAGCCACAGGAGCCTGCTGAGCCTTCTGCCAACACCACTGCTGAGTTGTCTGGACCGTCTTGTCTCATCAAGGCTGCCCTTGTCCTTCAGCTTTCCCTGCATTCCAGCCCTGCCATTCCAGTCCTGCCAACCCAGCTCTGCATTTCCAGCCCTGACATCCTGCCCTTGCCATTCCAACCCTGTCATCCCAGCCCTGCATTCCCAGCCTTGCATTCCCAGCCCAGTGCCTGCCCACTCCCATCCTTTCTCTTCCTCTGTATCTCCCCTGACACCACACTTTGTGAAATCATGTTCCCACAGGTTTCACCCGCTTTACACAAAAATGAGGGTTTTCATCTCGAAAAAGGTCTTCAATGACAGAAAACTGAGTTGTTGTCCAGGAAAACAGAGATGCTGCTATTCCAGGAAGGGAGGAGGGACTCTGGAGAGCCTCCCCTGGCTGGCACAGGGTGCCTGCAGGGTGCCCTGTGGTCCTGCTGCTCTCAGACAGTGAGCACAGAGATTTTTAGTGCTGCCAGACACTCGAGACCTGCCAAGGTCACCGTGTGTGTGACAGAAGGGATGATGAGCCAGTGTGGCAGTGAGTCCCAAACCCAGTACTTCCCAGCAATGGGTTTGGAGCTGTTCAGCTTCTTGCCAAGAGAGATGCAGCTGGGGCAGGACCTGCAGCAGCTGCCCCTGCCCCGTGTGCTCTGCTCCAAGTGTCAGGTCCTAAAGCAGCAGCAGGAGGTGCTGGACTGTCTGTGCTGGTGAGGTCTGGGATCTGTGAGATTTGGGAGCAAGAGCTGCCAGATCTGTTTGGGACTGAGAGAGGGGATTGTCTCACTCTGCTCTGACCTGGGGAGGCCTCACTGGCTGTTTGGGCACCACAATGTGGGGAAGAGATTGAGCCTCAAAGGAGGGAATGGAGATGGGGAAGGGCCTGGAGGGGAAGGGTGTGAGGAGCAGCTGAGGGCACTGGGTGTGTTGAGGTGGAGAAGAGGAGACTGAGGGGAGAGCTCCTTGCAGGGACAACTTGGTGGGGAGGGGCAGAGGAGGGGCAGGGCCTGAGCTCTGCTCTGTGGGGCCCAGGGCCAGGAGCCCAGGGAATGGGCTGGAGTTGTGTCAGGGCAGGGTCAGGGGGGATCTCAGGCCAAGGGTCTCCTTTGCCCAGAGGGGGGTTGGGCACTGCCCAGGCTCCCCAGGGCAGTGGGCACAGCCCCAAGGCTGCCAGAGCTGCAGGAGGGTTGGGATGATCCTCTGGGGATGGGGCTGTGCAGGGATAAGGGTCTGTGGCTCTATAAATCCATCAGTCATTTCACCCACAGGGAGACAAAACCCAGAGAAACGTGTGAAAAACGTGGAAAGCTTGGCTTGTTTCTCCCTGAGCCCTGTGTGACAAATGCCACAGAGATACGTTGGGGTTGTTATCACTGAAACCATTTTCCCCTCCTTGTTTCCACACAGCCAGGCCCAAGGATTGCTCTGGCCACCAGGCTGGACTGGTTTGTACAGCAAGTTTGTTGTAGTCAGTTATTTATGTCATTCCCTTCATGGACAGTCTCCTGGTGGATTCTCACTCTGTTTAGGCAGATTAAAATCAGTCTGCAACGTTAGAACCAGCCCAGGGTGGCTCAGGGTGGGAGTTCCAGCCATGTCCATGTTCAGACACTGCAAAAAGCAAACTCCAAATGGAGGTGACAGTTCCAGGGTAAGCAGGGAACTGCCACGCCAGCTCTGCTGCACTGCCCAAACCACACACTCAGAAAGGATTTTCCACTTCAGGTGCCTTCTACAAGTGTTAATGAACTAACCCTTCTCATAGCCCTGCTGGCACAGGGAGGAGGTGAAGGCAAGGCTGTCTGAAATCCCAGGAAGTGTCCCCACCAGAGCAGGATTCCCAGGCAGCAGAGCCACCCTCATCCCCCTCTGCCTGGAGCTGGTGTGTGTTTGCACATGTGTGTGCTCATCTCCATGTGTTGCTTCTTGATACAGCAAAGATTGGAAGAAAATCAGTTTCTTCAATTTTTAAATAAAATTAGTAGGTAAGAAAGGTAAACTGAGGCCCAGATTCATCACATGAAGATCTTAAAGCCTCAAGTGCCAGCCCACAAAAGCTGAAAGCCCGGAACAGACAGTCCCACCCAGATGCAGACTAATGCCTTTGCTAAATGACTTTAAAGCTAATGGCATGTGACATGCAAAGATCAGGCTGTTCAGTATTGCAGGACAGATAAAGATAATGATCATTTCTGAAAAACAAAGCTCAGGAGGACCCGATGCCACCCAGCAAAAATGTGACTTTGGATGGGAAGGGATGTGAGGGCACAGAGAGTTCACAACCCTGCCAACATGGAAAAGCTGGACTGGCTATTTAGGAAGAAATAACAGTAGCAGTGTGTCTAGACAGAGGTTGGACTGACTGAAGAAAACAAGATTTAGACATTGAAAAAGTCATTATTTCAAGATGAAAACCACAGATTTATATCTCAGCCCTCATTTTCTCGGAGTGTGTGATTGTGGAGAGCTGACAAGCAGCAAAGCTGCACATTTTTGCAGGCCCTGCAAAGCAATTTGCTTAATAAAAGAGTCTTAGTTTGACTTGCTAAGTAACAGTTCCTGAGTATTGACAGTGAGTGCCCAGTTCCCTCCACTAAACCAGCTGGGTGGCAAGGTTTGGAAATACCCAGGCCAAGGAGTAAAACTGCAGCCTCTGCACTGATAAAGAGCTGGGGAGGGCAGTGAAACCTTCCTGCAGGGAGCTCATCCCAGCACATTCCTGCATCTAAACCAGGATGGTTTCAAACACAGATGAGATATTGAGATCATAGAATCATGGAATGGTTTGGGTTGGAAAGGACTTTAAAGACCATTCAGTTCCAACCCCTGCCCTGGGCAGGGACCCCTCCCACTCTCCCAGGTGGCTCCAACCTGGCCTTGGACACTCCCAGGGATGGGGCAGCCACAGCTTCTCTGCCCAACCTGGGCCTGGGCCTCCCCATTCTCACAGGGAACAATCCCTTCCCAGTATCCCATCTCTCCCTGCCCTCTGGCACTGGGAAGCCATTCCCCCTTGTCCCCAGTCCCTCTCCAGCTCTCCTGGAGCCCCTTTAGACTCTGGAATTGGCTCTCAGTTCTCCCTGGAGTTTATCCTCTCCAGTGTGATGGACCTGGAGTAGCCAAGGATGGAAGAAGCTTTTGAGAGCTCACAGATCTCATCCCCCCAAAGTCATAAAGGCAAATCCAGGACCGATGGGAGGATCCTCCTTCCTGCTCCCTTCTATGGGACGTGTTTGCTGTGCCCAGGAACTGAGCACTGCAGTGATGGGGAGAAGAGCAGCTGCTCCCAGCTCTGAAAAGCAGCTTTGGAAGCCTGAGCTGGAGCAGATTCCTGCAATCCTGCTTAGTCATCCCTCTGTCACTGGATATTTATTGATTGAGATGGGGAGCTCTGACCATATGCCAGAAACCCCTTTTTATTCCCTGAGCATTAGGAAACAGGAATCCAGCACATTTGCATCTCCAGGGAAACATCTTGCAGGAATGGGATGATCTGAGCACCAGTGCTGGTTCCCAGGCAAAGGGAAGCAGATGAGGTGCTAGAAATTGGGATACAGGAGGGCCCATTTTCTCCCCCATGTTTCTGGGTAAACAAGGTTTTCAAATCTTCCCTCCCCTTCCTGGAGCTGTTCTTCCACTAGAAAGGCAGGATTTGTCCTTTATCACAGGAGAAAGCAAAGACCTGTTGGAATAATTGTTTTCGAGCTTTTTTGGTAATGCTGCATAATTTAAAATAGGAAAGAAAAAGATTATGTTTAAATTTAAAAAAGAAACAAAAAAACCACCTAACTTTTTCTTTGGAAAATTGGAGGGGAAAAAAGTAATTTCAGACCCAGGGGAAAGTTTTACTTCCAACTCGAACATTTTCAAAAGTGATCATAAAAATAATGGTGAATTCTAAGCAAGGCTGCTGCAAGCTGGAAAATGGAAAAGTTTCATTTCAGCACTTTCCGAGGGGACACATCAAACTCTTCCCAAGCACAGGCAGCAAGCACCAGCTACTTACCAGGAGAGGGATAAGTCTGGCAAAGATTTCAATCAGGAACTCGGTGCTTTTCAGCAAAAAAAGAAGGTTTTACTCCATCAAATCATCACAGACCTACCTGTCGTGTGCTGAACATGCACAGAAGCTGTGGATGTGCCAAGGAACGGGACACTGCCTCCACTACTTGTCAGGAGATGCCTCTGATCTGCTTAAGGGTGAGCAGATCAAGCTTGTCTTTCCCAGCCACACTCCCTGAGCTGCCACGGAGCCCATTTCCCTGTGGGACAAGCAGGAATTCTGTGCTCAGCCAGACAGGGCAGAGAGGGAACCAGCACCTTTTTTTCTGGGGCATCTTGCTCCTTAATGGGATGTAAAACACGGTGTCATTATTTTCATTTAATAAAGTGGAACAAACTTAAGATGCTTAAGTGCTGATTAGAGGCTTTGATCTGTGTGAGCACGATTAATGTCCTTCTGTGAGGGGAGTCACTCTGAGCAGTGGAGATGCTGATTCTGCATAATCCCCCCAGGAATTCTCTGCCAGACATTGTGTTTATTGCAAACACACGACAAGCCTTTTCTTCTTCCCTTTCCCTCCCCCCTCCCCGCCTCCTGGACAATTCTTGACCCAGAATTTTTAGGAGCCACACAGGAGACAACATGGGCATGTCCCATGTGGGACTGGGCTGTGCAGAGGACACAGCTCTCCTCTGGCCATGGAGCTTCCAGGGGAGGGAGGAAAGCCAAAATCAGGAACACTTCCCATCCCTGGAAGTGTCCAAGGCCAGGTTGGAGCAACCTGGGAGAGTGGAAAGTGTTCCTGCCCGTGGAAGGGGGTGGAACAAGATTTAAGGTCCTTCCAACCCAAACCATTCCATGATTCTATGACTCAGTGAGTGGTTACACTGATGATTTCTCTGTGCTGTCACAAGACAACTATACAAACTTCTCATCCTCAGGGACATGGTTTCCAGTTTGGTGGAAGCTCCAATTCATTCTGGCACATCCCTGTGCAGAGTCTGCTGGCTCAGTATGGAATGAACTGGAAATCATGGAATCTTTACAGAATCACAGAAAGGTTTGGGTTGGAAAAGGTCTTAAAGCTCATCTTGTTCTTGCCTTGAGCAGGGACACCTCCCACTCTCCCAGGTGGCTCCAACCTGGCCTTGGACACTCCCAGGGATGGGGCAGCCACAGCTTCTCTGCCCAACCTGGGCCAGGGCCTCCCCACCCTCCCAGCCAACAATCCCTTCCCAATATCCCATCTCTCCCTGCCCTCTGGCACTGGGAAGCCATTCCCCTGTCCTGTCACTCCATGTCCTTGCAACAAGTCCCTCTCCAGCCTTCCTGTCAGGCCTCCTTTCAAAGAGCTTTCCAATCAAACAGCTTCATTTCCATTTCCTAAGTAAAAATTGAGTTGGATAAAACAGTCCCAGAAAACTGTCCCTACAACTCTGACAAAAAAAGCAGGAAAGCTAAATGAATTCAGAGATTTCTATCACTGCAGCAGCTTTGCTGTTGAGAGTGAACATCTGGGTTTATTGTTCCACAGCACATAACAAAAATACATTCCACTATTAATTTTAGATGGATATTGGAAGGGGCTTTTAAAAGGAACGTGGTTTCTGGTGAACATGGAGACACAGGGCTCATAATCTTTGTGTTTTGTGACAGCTCTGAAAAATTAAAACCAAAAAGGGATTTTAGGACTGTTTGGCAAATAGAAAAATGAAAAGGCTTCTGGTTTGAGTTCAATAAAAGACATCACTGATGCAGTAAATAAGTGAATAGGTCCTTCTTTCCCACACGCAGCTTTGACAGCATTTAACACACTGGAAAGGAATTCCAAAGCCAGGGATTATTTCACATTTCCGAAGTGATCCCTGTTGTTGGGGAACTCTTGCTGGAGCTTTCACTCTCATCATGCAGCACGCAGGCAAAACCAAGCCCAGAGAAAGGAGTAATATTTCCACATCACCAAATCCACACTTTTCTCCCTCTCATAAAGCTCCAGCTTAAAAATCATCCCCAGTTGCTCTGAACCCACTGGAATGGTGAGAGGGACCAAACCTTGGGCAGAGGCGCCCAGAATGCCAGGAAAAGTGGGAGAGGGAAGGGGTGACCTCCATGCTCTGCTCACCAGAATAACGTGGGCACATTTCTCCAGAGGAACAGTTTCTAATGTTCCTCTGGCTGCCTCCTCCCAGCCCAGCTCTGATGGATGCACCTTCCATCCTGTCTTTCACTGCTCTTAGGAGAATAATGAGGGAATTTTCCCGTGATTGCCTCACTTACACACCCCCGCTCCTGCTCCCCACTCTGAGTAGCTAATGGTGAGAAGATTTAATAGCCTGATATCACTTTAATGTGGAGACCATAAATAAAGCTCTTATAACTCTGAAATTACGTCTGCATTGCACCTATTAACCATTCATCTGCATACAGGGCTCTGTGCAGTGACAGCCTGATTCCAAAGGTTTATTCAGGCTACAAACTAAAATCTTGGTTTGGAAGGGAGGAAAGAAGAAGGCAAGAGAGAGGAAGAGAGGTTTGGAACTCTGGCTCCAGCCCTACTCATCTCCTGGGGATGGAGTGCATAATCCAGGAGCAATCCTGACACTTAACACTAAATGGTGTCTGGAGTTTTATTATGGGAAATAAAAGGTTCCATCTATTCCCACTGTCTGTGGCATCACTTGGGAGGCTCAGCTGATCCCTGGGATGGCAAAACTTGGGCTCTGCCATGGATCAGCTCTGGAGGGAGTGTGGGGGGCTCAGCCAGCAAGGTCTAGTCTGGAGGAGTGATGGGAGCTCACAACAATCTTTTCACAGGAGAACAAGCTCCGTCACCTGAAGCAAAAAAAGAGCCGCGTGTTTTTGATGAGTTTAACTCCATGTGCATTCCAGAGGACAAGGATTCCTGGTTCCCACAACCCTGAGCACACCGTGTAGATCAGACAGAGCCGTGATCACAGGGACGGTGCTGAAAGCTCTGCCCAAGTTTTTTCGTTGGTAAAGCCGAGCTGGGAGATGGTGTTTTGTTTGCACAAAGGTCTCAGTTTTCACACTGGTTTCATTCAGTGTCAGAGAGAAAACAAACCCCCAAAATGCTGCCACTGGCTGCAGGGGCCGGGCTGCAGAGCTGACTTTGGGATGATGTAATACGTTATCACTTGCCAGGCAAAAATACTCTTTCAAAACGAAAAGTGATGCAGAAAGGAGCAAGTGAGATGGTGCATTTAAAAATATCAGCATTGTGACTTTTTCTGAACTCTGCTCCAGTTCTCTGCAATGACAAAATTCCAGGGAAATCGGGATAATTCCAGAAAACACTTCCATCTCAGCAAATGCTTGGTGAACATGCCAGGTTTAGAATCACAGAACATCCTGAGGTGGAAGGGACTCACAAGGGTCATCCAGTCCAACTCTTGGCCCTGCACAGACATCCCAACAATACCACCCTGTCTCTGAGAGTGTTTGATTCTATTTAAAGCCTTGAATATGAACCACATTCCTGAAGTAAAAGGGGAACACAACCTTTGTTTTTTTGGGACAATTACCTGCATACTGCATGGCATGATGGAAAATTCTCCTTCGCAGCTCCCTTCAGCAGGGAAAAAGCTCCTCTTGCTGCTGAGGAGCTTCTGCTGAGTTGCTGTGATGCAACAGCTGTTCCAGGGTTGCTGCAGGAAATTCAGAGAGTAGTTAAGAAGAGGCTGTCAGATGATTTGCAAAGCACAAGAGCTTGTAACCCGGAGGATAATTTTGCCATTCATGTTCCTCTGTCTTAGGAAAGAGCTTTTGAGCTCTTCTCAATGTACAAAATGCCCTGTGACTGTGCAGGCTCTGCTGCTTCTCCATGTGGAGTCACGGAATCCCAGATTGGGGCAGGTTGGAAGGACCTTGTGGCCCATCTGGTGCCACCTCCCTGCTCCAGCAGGGCCATCCCAGAGCACCTGGCACAGGGTTGTGTCCAGAGGGCTCTGGAATATCCCCAGTGAGGAGACTCCCCCCTCTCTGGTCTCTGCTCAGGGCTGGGTCACTGCCCAGCCAACAAGTTCTTCCTCCTGTCCAGGGGGAACTTGCTGGGCCTCAGTTCCTGCCCCTTCCTCTTGTGCCATTGCTGGGCCCCCCTGAACAGAGCCTGCTCCATCCTCTGCCCCCTCCCTGCACACACAGACACCCAGGGATGGGGCCCCTCTCAGGGGCTGCTCTGGAGCCTCAACAGCCCCAGATCCCTCAGAGATGCTCCATCCCTTCAGAATCTTTGTGAGCTCTGCTGGACCTGACACTGCAGCACATCTCCAGCTATAGTGAGATGAAGTGGAACCATCAGAGATGAAGTTGAACCATCAGAGAGATGAAGGAGAACCATCAGAGGCGAAGCTGAATCATCAGAGATGAAGCTGAACCATCCACCTCTGTGTCTGTAAGATTCTAGACCAGTCCTAGAGCCTTAAGTTTTGTTAAACTACTGTAAATCAGGAAAAGAGAGACCTGACCAAGGGATGAAAGCAGAAGTGTATTGATGGAAGATACAGACACTGATATTTATCATTTTAATTTTAAAACCTTGGATTTGAAAGGGTAGACAAAGCTAATGTGGGCAAAGCCCACACTGACGCTGAAGCAAATATAGGTTGTGATGATTAGTAAACAATTAAGACCAATATTCCATCCTAAGTAGCACCATGGAAGCTGGATGCAGCTAATTTCCAGCACTGGGAAAAGGGGAACTGGGAGGAAAAAAAACAAAACAAAACAAAAAAAAAGGGATTCTAAGCACAGAGCCAACAAAATTAAACTAAGAATTAATTTCCTCCATTATAACTGATTGTTGTAAATTAAAACTAGAAGCAAATAATTGGTAGCATGGAGCTTTTAGTGTTTCATACAGATTAGGGGAATTAGATTTTTTTATTAGGAGCACTAAACTCATCTGCCATGCCCTGGTGTCTCTAGTAATATGCATTTTTCCTGTTGGCACAGTGGGCTTTGGGACCAGGAGCATTGGCTTCATGGAGACCTAAATCCTCAGCCAGTCTTACAATCCAGAGGCTGAGCTGGATTTAAATGGGTTTCCCAGTGGGACAGGAGAGGTGTTCCCTGATCCCATGGCTCCTGCAGAGCCATGTCATCATTTCACCCCACTGTGGAGTGTTCAGCATCTCCAAGGATGGGCCAATATCCAGGAAAATACCTTGTTCCTGGGGAGGAGGGAGAGCTCCTTGAGCTGTATTTCTGCAGCAGGGACTACTGGAAAGTTGGGATAACCATGTTGGCCTCCTTAAATTCTTCTGCTTGAGCAGCAGTCCCAGGGAGCCCTTTGCCAGTAAGCTCAGCCTGCAGGGAGCAGACAGAGCTTGGTGCTGATCCATCCTGTTGATCCAACTTCCCTTGGCAAAAATCCTTCGGGTCCGGCTCCTCCTTCCTTAATTCCTTTATATTTTACAGGCACTCAAGAACTCAGAGTAGGAAGCTGTCTCCAAACACAGAGAGGCCAGAAACTCAGGGGTTAAACTTCTTCTCCTCTGCCTGGAGATATTTCCTACAAGGTGTAAAGCACTGGGAAGATCCAACTTTGTGCTGTGGCAGATTTCTGAGTGTGGCAGGAAATTAAGTTATATTCTGGCTGTTCTGTTTTCCTGAGACGCTATTTTTATGCATTTATTTAATTAATTCCTTTGGTTTATATAAGAGTAATAAGAGGGGTTTTTTTTGTTTTTTTTTTTTTTTTTTTTTTTTTTAAGCATGTCTACAGCTCCCTCTTCCTCAGGAAACTCAAAACCATTGTGGAAAAACAGGAGCAGCCTTAGGAGCTGCCCCCCTGTGCTCGGTGGCAGCCACTTCCCACCCAACCAGAGCACCTGGTGCCTTCCCACGGGCAGAACTAAAGGCCACCAGCACTAATTAAAACCTGAGAGAGCTAAACTGAGCTTATTCTAGTCGGAAATGTTGAGTTTTGCACCTTCATTTTAATTTTTGCAGAGGATGCTCCGGGAGGGTGAGGGAGCGCAGGTTCAAGGCATCACATTCCCACCGTTCCTGAGAGGCAGCAGCTTTGGGAAGGCAAAGATCCTTCTGATCGTTTCCGAACTGAGGGAGAGGGAGGAGTGCCACCTACTGAATCATCCACACTTGGCTGCCTTTGAACGTTTCTGCTCGCACCAAAATAGAAACTTCTTGTTTTGTAGTTGGAAATATAAAGGAAAGGGGAAAAAAAACAGAGCCGGAGTGGGGAGGGGGGGAGAGAAGCAGCAACCTAAAAAAAGGAATTTGCTGAATGGCATTTTGTGCCAGCATCGTGTTTATAAATAGCCCAAATGACACTGCTCTTTGCAAGATGAATTTTGGAATATATCTGATCAGCAAAGAGTTCGAGCTGCAAATAACAATAAATGGGAGAAAAGTGTATAAATAAAAGGCATTAAAAACCCTTTCTGTGTGGGATCAGCAACTCATCTTAAAGCCTCCATCAAAAGGACTCAATTAGCAGACACATTTTCTAATTACATGTTCTAATTTACAGCAAATCTGGGTTTTTAATGAAGCTTTGATTATTGGTCCAGATGGTAAGGACTGGACCTGGGATTCTGATATTCCAGCAGGATGCTGCAAGTTGCCAAGACATCCCTTGAAGCTCCAGAACCAGCTCCATCTCCTTGTTTGTCCAGACACCTTCAATCTTTCCAATGTCCCAGGAATCTCCCCAAGCAGCCCCTTTGCCCAAACGTACCTGAGTGAGCAACTGGTGAAAGCAGATGCAGACAATTGTTATTGTGAGATGAAAGAGCAACTGAACCACCTCCCCAGCCAGTCAATCCATGGACTATTAATAGTTTCCCTTCACAATTTTGACTTGTATTGCAGAGACAGGGAAAAGGACTTTTTTCTACCAGAAGCCTCAGGAGGTTGCCAAGGCGTTATTTTTAATTACAGAAAATGTTCCCTCAAAACTTCCCAGGGGTATCACTGGCAGTTTTTGGTATTAATCACTGCAAATGAAATGAACACTGTGCTGGAGGGTTTATTTCCGATCTGGTGGCTGGGATACAGCTCTGAAGGGAGCAAAGAGCCATTCCCAGAACTCGGCTGGGGAGCAGCACCACCAGTAACTGAGATCTTGAATCCCAGACTGGTGTGGGTTGGAAGGGATCATAAAAACCATCCAGTCCCACCCCCTGCCATGAGCATGGACACCTCCCACTCTCCCAGGTGGCTCCAACCTGGCCTTGGACACTCCCAGGGATGGGGCAGCCACAGCTTCTCTGTCCAACCTGGGCCAGGGCCTCCCCACCCTCCCAGCCAACAATCCCTTCCCACTATCCCATCTCTCCCTGCCCTCTGGCACTGGGAAGCCATTCCCTGGGTCCTATCCCTCCAGCCCTTGTCCCCAGTCCCTCTCCAGCTCTCCTGGAGCCCCTTTAGGCTCTGCAAGGGGCTCCAAGCTCTCCCTGGATC
Source organism: Serilophus lunatus (assembly GCA_013399895.1). Taxonomy (NCBI): domain Eukaryota; kingdom Metazoa; phylum Chordata; class Aves; order Passeriformes; family Eurylaimidae; genus Serilophus; species Serilophus lunatus. Next base: position 803,032 of record VXBA01000125.1, read on the forward strand.
CTTCCCTTCTCCAGCTGAACACCCCCAGCTCTCCCAGCCTGGCTCCAGAGCAGAGGGGCTCTGGCCCCTTTAGGCACTGGGAGGTGGATGGATTCAATTGCTGGGTCATTTCCTCACCCCCAGCAAGACCAGAGCACCTCTGCCCTCTCCCCACCCTCTCTGACAGACTGTCTCTGCCCTGGAGACCTTTCAGTCTAAACAGACACTGCAAAGTGCTGGAGAAAGGAGGAACCAAGGCTTGGAGAGAGCCCAGACAACCTGGCTGTTGTTTATTTCCCTTCCCTCCTGATGCAAAGATAAGAAAATCTTTCCTTCTCGTTTTTTTTTTATTCTTTAAGATGCTATTATGGCTCTAACGGAGCCTTGCTCCATTCTTCATGGCTGGGTAGCTCCGTGTTATCTTGGATCTCACTCCTGAATCCCATTAGCTTTTAAACCTGCTAAATCAAAAATGCAGCTCACAGCTCAGAGTGCACAGACTCATTTCAAGTCTCCAGCCCAGGAGCTGCCCCCACCTTCAGCCAGGATGGAGCCCCTTCCCAAAACACCAATACTGCAGTTATATTTATTGTTTTAATACTCTACAGACCTGTGACAACCCCCCAAAGGAACAGGCTGCAGTGAGAGAAGAACTGCACATTTACAGGTGAGTTCAGGAGGTCTGGATTGAAGAAAAAGACAACCCCCCCTGCAAGACTCTCATGTTAAAATCCTAATCACTCCAAGAGCCTTTTTGTCTTTTGTTGCCATTTTTAATAACATGGTCTAATAAGCCAGGTCCTAAAATGCACAGAAATCCAGGATAAATATGAACAAAATTGAATGGGAAGTGAGAAGCACCCAAACAAAACTTTGGCTGTTGAATCCCATTGTCTATTCCTGCAGTCCTTGCCTAAACAGACAACTCATCCTAAAGGAACATGCTGCCTAATATTGTTGCCTGGCTTGAAAACAGCTCCGAGGGAAATTTCTCTCCAGCCCTAGTTGGACTAAACTAATACTAATAAAAAAATAATGTCAGTAGAGGATTAATTTGAACTAGAAACAGCTGCTCTAACATGGTCAGCAGGGCTCCTTTCCTATCACAGATCCATCTCTAGTTCCCCTCCAGGACAGGATACATTTCCAAGGTAAGTGGATCAGACTGTGCTTGTTTGTTCCCACAGTCTATAAAGAGCTTAGGAAAGATACTTAACTTGAGGGAGGCTTCAGTTAAGTAGAATGAAGTGCCTGATGCATAAAACTCCAGGAAAGAAAGGTCAAGGAAAAAGAACCTGCAAATGTGGAGCATTGTGATTTCCAAACAAATCTCAGCACTGGGGAGAGCCTTGGTTCAACTTTTACGAGCTGAATGACATTTATACATCTCTGGCAGCAGGATTTTCTCCCTGACCAAGGAATTACCTCTGACCAAGGTGTTTCCCTTGACCAAGGAATTTTCCCTGACTGAAGTATTTCCCCTGATCAAGGAATTCCTCCTGCCCAAGGATTTACCCCTGCCCAAGGTGTTTCCCCTAACAAAAGAATTTCCTCAGACCAAGGTATTTCCCTTGATCAAGGAATTACCCTTGACCAAGATATTTCCCCTCCTCAAGGTATTTCCTCTGTCCAAGGAATTTCCCTTGATAAGGTGTTTCCTCTGACCACGGTATTTCTCCTGCCCAAGGAATTACCCTTAACCAAGGTTATTTCCCCTGCCCAAGGAATGTCTCTTGTCCCACAAACTGAAATACAGGTTCTGCTCAGTGCCCAGTGCCATGGCCTGCCCTGCCAGTCCAACTGACACTTCTGCCTCTTTGGAAATGAAACAATTATTGAGTGACCACTAATTGGAAATCCTACAAGCCTTTGGTGGATTAAAGGAGATTAATTGAGAAAGAGGAGATGGCACATTTACTTGGGATAATGCAGCAGCTGATGTCTCTAAGTAGCTACACTGCCCAGCTTTAAACGTGGTGCAACAGCTTTTAGAGAGTATTTTGAGTTTTGTATTTATTTTACAGGTAATGATTGCTATTTAAAGATAAAAGACTCCAAGGAAAAGTAACATTAGCACAGGACAAGAGCAGCCAACTAGAGGCCCAACACACTCCAGCCTGTGCTGTGTGATGGAGATCAGTTAGATACCTCTCCCCTTCCCAAGGGATTTTGAGAGAGCTCTGGCTCAGGATGTGCACCAAGGTGTGTCTGAATTTCTTGTAGCAGTAAAGGTGTGAGAAACCACTGGGAACAAGTAATGCAAGAACAAGGGGACAGTGGGATCACCCAGGGCCGGGCTGAAGGATCCCAGGTGTTACCCTGCTGTCCTTCCATCTGGAGACCAAACCCCCAAATCTCCAAAGTGCCACTGACAAAAGAAACTCCGTGTCCAATGTTGAACTTTATTCCTTGTCCCAGTTATTTGTTACACTGAGATGGAGTCACTGCTGGGAAATAACTCCATGATAGGATCCAGGATTCCCCAAGTGGTAAAATTAGGATTCATAGCACAAGGGAAAAATGCCTCTTGGAGTAATTTCCAGGCAGGTTTGGGGGTGGGGAGGGGTGGGAAGCAGAACCAGAGGCCATCACAAGTAGGACAGGAGAAGAACACAGATAGGGAGGAGAGAAGAGAGTCAGATGCTGGATCCTGTCTTGCCTCCCTCCCTGCTGTGCCTGGGATTCTTTTCCCACCTTTTCTCAACTCATTAAAACCATAAAGGACCCAATTATGGACGAACATACCCAGGGAGCTCCTGGTGGGACACAAAGGTGGGATGTGAGGAGCAGGAAAAGTGCAGAGGTGAGAGCGTGGTTGGTCCTCCATCCCCAGCACAGCTTTAATTCACTCTTCTGCCCCTTCTGGCTCTGCTATTCTGGAGTAAAGGGCCAACACCAGCCCTAATTAGTGCCAACTGTTGTGCAGCTTTTCATCTTCCAGGAGCTGGGCTGAGAATATCAACTAATTTTCCTTAGGTTTTTCTTCAGCTGCTGACAGGGCTTGGATTTCAACCTGGGGAATTAGACTTGAAAAGCTCCATATCTCATTAATAATCTGTGGAGCCATTAACTGCACTCAATTGAGATTTTACCACCATTTTTTTGCCATTGCAGGAGTGAATTACATGACCTTCCTCCCAGCCTTGGGGTAATGGCACAAGTGGCTTTTCCTGCAGTTAACTAAGGAAACAGCCAGGTATCCCATGCCAAGGGCATCATTTAAAAAACACTTATCAGGGACTAGATGAGAAACCTTTTTTATCTTTGGCCTTGATAGCTTTTCAAAACTGATCCCTTTTTCCTCCCATCATTTCATTTACATATCAAAATAATTGCCTTCTAAATTCCACGGATTGATGGAGTTCTGGGGGTAATCTGCCTCTCAAAAGCTACTCAGGCTCCCTGGATGAGACCTGGGCACATTTTGCTCCATGACAGAGTGCAGAAATACTTCAGCAAGGATCAATATCCTTGTAGAGGAGCTGGCAGGAATGTGGATGTTGTTACTACAGTGACACAAACCCCCGCAATATCCTTTCTTTTTATCACCTCAGATCAATAGCAAAAAAACCCAACCAAACACCCAAATCAAGGCTTTCCCTTTATTCTACAGTGAAAGTTGATTTTGATGTGCTTCAGTTTTGTTTGTCACAAGGAAAAGTTGGGTTTTAGCTCTGCCAGAAAGAGAATTCTGGTGTGTGTGGTTTCCATCTCCACCCCAGGTCACGATGGGGATTCCATGATCCTGGTTTTCAATAGGTCACAGAGTCTGCAAACTAAGGGGCAGGAGAGCTGTTTAAATCCCACACAGAGAATCATTTGGGAGTTACAACTCTTCATTTCAAACAGTTTTCACTCTGCTTTTCGCTTGTATTTTGTACAAAAATAGAATAATTAGGAGGAGAGGAAGAGAATGGCTATGGAAGATGGTTCCTCTCCTTTGAGGAAAGGTTGAGAGAGGTGGAGTGGTTCAATCTGGAGAAGAGAAGGATCCAGGGAGACCTTATTATGGTCTTTCAGTCCTTAAAAGAAACCTGTGAGAAAGATGGGGATGAATCTTTTAGCAGGACCTGTTGCAATAAGATGAGATGTGATGGTCTTAACAAAAAGAGGGGAGATTCAGCCTGGATATTGGGAAGGAATTTCTGCCTTTGGGGGTGGGGAGGCCTGGCATGGGTTGGGCAGAGATGGCTGCCCCATCCCTGGAAGTGTCCAAGGCCAGGTTGGAGCCACCTGGGAGAGTGGGAGGTGTCCCTGCCCAGAGCAGGGGGTGGAACTGGATGGGCTTTAAGGTCCCTTCCAACCCAGCCCATTCCATGATTCTGTGAAGATGGATAAAGCAAGGGAGAGAGCAGAGGGAGACAAGGACATTTCACAACATTCACCACTTCCATGTGATTTTGCAAGTTTCCCATAAACAAACATATTCACAACAGCCGGAACATTCCACACAATGGCCTGAAATCCCACAAGGATTAACCTTTGGATTCCTTGTGCAATAGTAGGAAAACCTCCTCTTTTCTCTGGAGTTTTGGAATCTTTATTAAATCTTACATTAAAAAACTTAGGCCAGCAGGTGACACAGTTAACCCTGCTGTGACCTGGCTGGTTCATTCCTGGTCCTGGAATGCTCTGATCCAGGGGTTTTTCTGATCTCCCTTTGCCCTGACAGTGTCAAGTCCAGGGATGCCAAGGCAGGACTGACCTCTGCAGTTGTTTGAGAAAAGAGCCACAGATCCCAAATTTTGTTGCAATCTGCCAAGTCCATGGAAGGCAATAAGTGGCCCAAGTGCTCTGTGAGATCCAAGTCTCAAGGAGAAAGACAGAAATTCCAGTTTCCAGGCTGACACTGCCCATCATTGTCACCTCAAGGCAGTCACTGCTCCTTCATGGCCCAATCCATCCTTTCAATAGCACAGAAATAATCTCCTTTCTAAAATGTCTCAAGCTTTAAGCACAAGAATTTACCCAGGGGAAAAGATTTTATGAAGTGGGGAAAGGGAGATTTAAGAGGTCTCAAATGTTCTATAAAATGGCGTTTTTTTCAGGTGTGGATTTTCTCCTTAGTTTTATCCCATTCCTGTTCTCTGACTCTAAAGGGAGTCTGGACACTGAGCTCAGGTACAAGTGTCCACACCACAGATATGATTCCATCCAAATCCTGCACTTGCCAGATGTATCTTGAGCTGAGGACAAGCTCAAGTTTAGGCCTAACACAGAACACAGATTTATGTGGTTTCTTTGTCTCTTAAAGGAAATAATAATAATCTGTGCCTCATAAGGCTGCTGAGGAAATACCCATGGTCCTGAAGACAAACTGCTCTGATTTTACTGATTCACTTGTGAGGAATCCCCCTTTCTCCAGCCTCAGGAATATCATGTGCTCCTGAAGTTCAGCAGCTAATAAAATCACATTACACTGTCTTGCCTGTTTAGCATGTTGCTGTTGCCCCAGATTTCTGTGGGATTGCAGATCTTTCCCAAATAATACTGTCTCCATCAGCATAAAATGCAAATAAAATATTTTATGCATTTTTCCTTTAAAAAAACCAACCAAACCCATTCCAAAACAACACAACAAAAAACCCCCACAAAACAAAACCCAAAAACCACCAACCAAGACAAACCAAAAAACAACCAAAAAACCAGAAAGAGAGAAATCCAAGCCCTACAACAGCCCTTCAAAGAGCAGCAGTTCAGTGAATCCACATGGGTTTCCCTCTTCCTCTCCCAGCAACGTGGGACTGACAAGAAGAGGGATGACCTGACTGACAGGTTCCCTGACAGCAGAAGCTCTTGCAGTAAAGTGAAGAAAAGAGAAATCTCTCTCTCCATCCATTTTTAAAACTGTTTTCCCTCCCTCTCCACCAGACAAATTGCAGCTGATTCTTGTGCTCCCTCCAGGGAAGGAGCTGCCAATGTCTCCAGACGCTGCCTGGTACTGCCAGGGCAGCCCTGCCTGGGGAGGCTGCTGGATGTTTTCACCCCCAGACCCTTTTGCTGGGACCCACTTCACTCTTACACCTCATCCCAGGAGTTTTCAGCTGGTAAAAATATCATTCTTCCCATCAGCAATGCTCCTTTGGTGGAGCTGAGCATCCACAGAGCTCTCCAAGGGTTTCCTTCAATAAAAAACTCCTTGGTGTTGTCCCAACAACCCAGCAGGGATTTTCCACCTTAGCACAGACTTGAGGCTGCCTAAAGGCACACCAATCCCCAAATTAGAGCTGCTACAACAAAAGATTAACAGAGTAACACAAAGAGAACCTGCAACTGGTGCAGATGTTCTTTGTGGGACCAGTGGAAAATGCTCCATAATCTGTGTGACAGGGAAATGTTGTTGTACAGCTGGAGTTTGTTGGGATGTGACTTGATTTTCTTTCTTTACCTTCATTTCTTACTGTCAGGAGTTGGCAATGAAAGTTGGATGCAAGTTATTGTGTAAATCAGTTGTTGGGGGCTAAAGCAAATGAGCTGATTCAAACCCATTAAATGGGTTGGTTAAAACCCACTCAAATCAAAACTCCTTAAAACCAAACATTAAAATCAAATTTTAATGGGTTCTTCCCATTAAAAAAATAACACCTTCTGGTGAAACCCGTGGTCAATGTAAGCACTTTCTCACCTCGTTTCCAAGTGACCAATAACACAAATATTACCGCACTGCCCATTTTTTTCCAGAAATCCATTGGTGTTGATGTCTCATGTGGGGAAAGAAAATCCCAATACAGCCATGCAGGAGACAGTGGCTTTATTTTTTTGGTTAGCAGAGCAAAACTGATAAAAAAGAAGGTTAAGTTCCAGAGCTGAATAAAAATAACCCCAGCTAAGACTGAGGCAGTGACTCTCCTTCCAGCTGTCACCCAGCCAAGCCAATTGTGTTTGAAGAACCTGTGACTACACACGTTATAATTTGAAGGAAAATAATCCTGTGACCTATTACAGGCAGGGAAGCTGGAGGGCTCCTGGGTCACCAAATAAATGTGAGGCAGAGCTATGGATATAATCATTTAAGACCCGAAAGCGAAAGTAATGAACGAACACTGGATTTCAATTATCCTTAGATAATTCAAATTACTTTAAATAGATATCTGACCTACTAAAAACTGCCTGGTCCCTCATCTTGCTTTTGCTGTCCAATTCAGATAATGACTATTTGATCCCATTCTTCTCTTTTCATGGAACAGTAAAATTGTTAATAGCACTGAAGGGTTTCTTTTTGAGCTGAACTTGCAGTAACCTGCTGTTCAACATCTCCCCATGTTAAATTTGGTTGTCACAGCTCTGACATTTGCAGCTGGGTAAGTTCAGGCTGCGTTGGTGGCATTTCTCAGGTTCATTTGCAGCCTGGGCTGAAGGGAACAGCTGGATGTTTTGCTCCAGGACTAACTGGGATGCCTATTTTCCATCATTTTGTTGGCTATATTAAAATTAACCTTGGGCAATCTCAAAGAAGAAAGAGGAAGAGGGGGAAAAAAAAAGGTTTAATTGCATGACTAATGAACACTGGGGATGCAGCCTGGATCTCGCACCTGTTGTGTTCCACACCACTGCTGGAGTTCAGTGTATTTATTGTGGGATTGCCATCATTTGTATTGTGTTAAAATACAGGAATTCTACTCATGGATTCAAATCCTGCAGTGCCAGGTAAGGCACTAGCATCCAACACAAAGGTCATCTGCACTCTCAGAGGCACAGGGTGGCTTTGCTGTACTCAGGCTGCTTGGAAGTTAAACAGCTCATCTCCTCACTGGGACTGATCCTGCCTGAATCCAACACCTACCTCGGGACCATGGAGGATCAGATGAGATGACTGACAGCTCAGATTCCATGAGAGAAAGTCCTTCTCCCTTTAAAGCCTAAGAAATGGCCCTGTCCCCATTCAAGCACCAAAAGGTTTTCTTGGTGCACACAACCCATGTCCCCACAAGGTGGGCAAAATGTTGGAGAAAGAAAACATCCATGGTTGGACATGGAGCCAAAAATACAGATGTCTGTATTCCAGACAGGATTCCAGAGGGTGTCTCACATCAGTCCTGACTGGCAGACTGAGCTGAGGGGATCCCCAATTAAACGCCTAAAGCCTCGTTTGTGGAACATCCATGCAGTGAATTCTCCTTTGGAGGGGGGTAGAATTGACAGGAATTTAAATAGCTCTACCTGATCTGACCATCACAGGACCTCTGTGAAGGTACATCCCAGAGGAAACACAGGCAGTGGGACTGAGGCCACTCATCCCCTTCTTCAGAAGCCTGTGTGGAAGCGGTGATGGGAATCTCTTCCCCTTCCTGCCCATGTCTGTAAAGGGACCCCCGTGGTGGTTGTTTCCTCTGCACACATTTATATGTTGATACTTCACATCAGCTGAAGTGAATCCAGATGCTAAATCCCAAATTATATTCTCCAAACTCTTCCCCAGCCTTGCCTAAACTCTCAGAGCTGTTTAATTATTTAATCCTCACTGAGGTTCTCCAGATGTCACACTGCTGGTGTTGGGTACACACAACCCCATGAAACTAGAGCAATACCCAAACACCCTGAGATCTTGCCCAAAACAGCCAGAAAACGTGGAATTCCTTCTGCCTGGGGGGTTTCTCAAGTACCTGGTTTCCTCTGTACATTTTCCATGACCTCAAATGCAGAGTTCCAAACTGGAGAGTGCCCAAAACACAAAGGCACTGACTGCAAATCTCTTTGGGGAGTGTCCCCATATGAGTCTCTCTAAATTCAGTGTCATCCTCATGGTCTGGGAAGAGTTTTTTGTGCTGGAACCTACATCCTGAAATATTCCAGCCATTTTCCAGTGTATTTCCTGGGCACACAGGGAGCCCACACCTGTGCTAGAGCTGGAGCATCCCAGTGCATTTTCAAGTTGAACATTAGGAATGAGAAGATGGGATGCACCTGGTGGTGACTCTTCCAGCTACATCTGCTGCTCTGCTAAATGTCCCAACAATCTGCTACCAGATGATGGATTCGAGCAGTTTCCAGAGTCAAGGGAGATGTATGGAGACAAGATGTGACTTTGCTGCCTTTATTCATCACTCCTAATTGCTGGGCAAACGAGGAGTGGGGAAAATATCCTCAGTATTCATTCTTGCTCCTGAGCAACTGGCTACTGAAGCTACAGATTTTATTTGCTGAGGGAAGGGAAGGTGGTGAGAGAGGAAGAGCCAGATTTAAGGAAATACTGAGGCTGGGATATTGTTATGGCCTGTTGTCAATGCTGGAAGTGAGGCACTGAAGCTCACAGGCAAGCCAGGGCTAGTTTTGGACTAGTTTGCTGTAGGAGCATAAAAAAAGGCTTCTCAGGGTGAAATAAACTCTTTTATAAATCCCCCCAAAATTCCCACAGCTTGCTGCTTATATTAAGATGTAGATTAATATAATTGCATTATTACAAATCTCAATGCTTGCATGTCTAATGAGACATCTGACAAGCTCTTCATTCAGATACATGAAGTTGCTACAGTCTCAGAGCTGACCCTGGTTATCCCATTTAACCATATTTTGAGGGAAACAAGCTGTGAATCAAAGAGCTGACTGTGGATTGTCTGTGCCACAAATTGGCCATGAGGGTTTGAACTGGGTTTTCAGGCAGCCCAGACTGACAAGGTTCAGATGGAGCCACAGAGCAGACAAGTAAACAAGCACAGGAAAGAAAACCCCACTAATTAAAATCACATAAGAAGGAACATTACAGCAGGTCTTTCTTGAGTTGGCAGTGAACTTCTTGCTAAAGCAAAACTCAGTGTTGCCATTCCCAGCAAAACAAGGAAAGCTCATGTGAGTCATTGTACCTGAGCAGGTTTTGCCCAGAAATTAAACGGAATAATGAGAAGCAATGAAAAACCTTGCTCTGAATGGGGATATTGTGGAAGGAATTGATTCCATCCTGGCACCTGAAGATGCCTCCTGCCTCTCCAAACCAGCTACTGGGTTCAAACCCACCCAGCCAGCACCAGATCCAAGGCACAAACGTGGTTTGATGTTGGAAGCAAGGCATGCTTTAATTAACCACTTCTAATTATGCTGCAAATTGTTCCAAAATTGTGTGTAATAATTTAAAAACCAAACCACAAGTCTGTACTCTCAGTTGCAGAGTTTGTGAGCATCTGGTGCCCTTTGAAAGATGATGAACAGCCCCATTTTCTTCTGATCATCTCTTTACTAACCAGAGGGCCTTCCAGGCTTGTATTGGTTAATATTAATAGTGGAGTCTTGTGTTAATTGACTAAGAAAAAGAGGAATGAAATGAGTCTTGGAAGAGAGAATGATTCTCAATGCTTCCACTGGGGTATCTTCTACATGGCCACAGCCATTAAGTTACATATAATTTTATTTAGCAACCCATCCTAGGAAACATTCAATCCACTGGCTCTGCAAACACCCCCTGAACCCATCGGAAAACATCCCCGTTTTTTCACATGGGCTCTGCAATATTCATTCTGGTACAAGTCCAGGTACTTTGATGGTAATTTTCTTTCCTTTTCCTGCCTCAGAAGGAGCAGTTCATGGACTCTCTCTGCATTCCCATTCCAAGATTAACTGCACAGAAACAGCAGAGGAGTCTTCAGTTGTTTCTGACTTTGTGACACAACGATGCAGTGAAATAACAATGAAAAGCAGCAGGAAAAGGGAGACAGGAGAGGTTTGACTAAACTAAGAATTCAGGTTCCTGAGCTGCTTTGGCTTCTCATTAGACCACCATTAGACTTCTCTTAGACCACCCAGGGCAAATCTGCACATCCATCCCCCCTTGGATTCCTCCTTTGCTAGGGAGTGACTGACCAGGGATAGGATTTGCAGTGGGTAGAAGGGATGATGAGCTCTTAATTACATAAAAAACAACCACTCTTGTGCTCAAAAATTAGTCACGGTGGGAAAGAACAGCACAACTGAAAGTTTCAGTTTTTCTCTTATCCACAAACAGCCCCTGTGCAGCTCCTGAGCCTTCCCCTGAAACCTTCAGGGCAAAGAGCAACAGGGCAGGAGAAGGTGTAGGTCCATGCCCTCGACACTTCTTTTCAAAGAAGGAAGGGCAGGAATCCCAGCTGGAAAGATTTTGTTGATTTTACTGGTTGTTTTTTTTTTAATTTTTATTTTGAGTGACCTTTGCAAAGTGAACTATTCGCTTCATATTTTCACAGAGCAACTAAATGGAAGGAAACATGAGTCTTTCACAGCTCACTGACCTCAGGAAACGGTTCCTGCCGGAGCTGTCAGGAGACACATCGTCCTCACTGGCCCATTCTGTCGTGTTTAAAGAGGATATTTAGCAGCTATTTTTTTACATTTCATGTGGAGCTGTCTCAGAACTGCCTGTTTCTTTGTTTCCAGATTGCATCAGTCATGTACTCTCCATAAATAAATTCGCCTTTCAGACTTTGATTCAGAGTATTTAAGTCTAAGACAGCCAGTGAACAGCACAATGCTCTGAGGGGGTGGAATATTCTCATATCCTGGAGAAAACACCTTGTCCTGAAGCCCTGGAACCTCATCCTTGACCTCCTCCTGCAGTGTGAGACTGGATCCCCTTCTCCAGGTGACCACATTCCAGCATTAACTCATCCTCAGGATGAACAGGGACATTCATACCTCTCACACCTATTTTTTAAGGTGTCCACTCAGCCTAGCACAGCTCTGCCACTGACATGGGGATCATCTGATGAACCTTCCCTTTGCAGCCAGGAAATCCAGGAAAATCTGTCATCATATAATGAAAAATTACTTCATCTTGTGTTTTTCTACAAGAAATTTTAGGCACAAGCCTCTTTTCTCTGGGAATGCTTTCAGGCCTTTCTCACAGGTATTTTTTGATCACAATAAATGTTGACTGATGATACTTTAAGGCCTCAGCTGAATTTGAGGTGTAGAAAGTTTCTTCATCCCAACAATTCAGTATTGCAAAGTCACTGATACCCCTCTTTCTCCAAAATCCCCACTGCCTGTTAAATTCCCAGGGGAAAAGAACATTCTTACCCTGCAGACAGAAAATCACTGCTCTATTCCAAGCTGGCAAAAGCCAAACTAAAGACAAATCACTGCTCATTTAACCCTCATATTCAAAAAAAGTGAGAGAGAAGAGGCTTTCAACCTTAAAAATGAGATTTAAGAGGTGAATTTTACCCTCTTGCAGCCCTGTGAAATACTCCCAGCAAAATCAGCAAACCTTGCAAGAGGCAGCTTTTGCATCTCTTATTGGATTTGGTACAAAAAGTACTGGGAGGTTTCTCAGGTTTTCTTTGGCTGAAGGAGGATTTTTTTCCAAGCCAACTTTCTCAAGCCTGGCTAAAATTCCCTCCTCAGCCGAGTCCACTGAACCGAGCCCTTTATGTCCCCTGGGGTTTCTGCTGCTCTGGTTTGGATTGAACAAGGAATTCCAGGATGGTTTGGGCTGGAAGGGACCTTAAAGCCCATCCAGTCCCATCTCTGCCCTGGGCAGGGATGCCTCCCACTCTCCCAGGATGCTCCAACCTGGCCTTGGACACTCCCAGGGATGGGGCAGCCACAGCTTCTCTGCCCAACCTGGGCCAGGGCCTCCCCACCCTCCCAGCCAACAATCCCTTCCCAATATCCCATCTCTCCCTGCCCTCTGGCACTGGGAAGCCATTCCCTGGCTCTCCATGTCATTGTCCAAAGCCCTTCAACACACACAGCAACTGCCCCAGCTCCCGGTACTTCAACTCCTTCTGGGACTTAAACTTGAAATTCCCAATGGAACCAAGTTCCAAGGATGAACTTTCATAAAATCCATCTGCTCTTCCCTCTTCAAACCTATCAAATCCTTCCAGTCAAAGAAAAGCAGAACATATGTGCACTGGGAGCAGTTCCACCTGGGGCACAGTGAGCTCTCCAGGTACAAACTGCTCCTCTCGACTCTTTCGTGGTTGCCTTTGCTGTGATCAACAAAATATGTCAAGTCTCTGACAACAATCTAATCTTATTCCTGGCTGCAGAGGCTTGAGCTCTCTTTCTCTCTCTCTCTCTCTTGCAGAAGAATGTTTCTTCCCAGAAAAAGCAATTTTATTCCGGCTGCCGTATCAAGCCTCTGATATTAGTGCTGAGCTCCTCAGGAACTTTCTCAGCCTGAACATTTCTGTTCTGGCAGATTGTATCAGGGAAGTAGGGAAATATGATGCCTCTCTGCCTGTGCCTTGGCTATTCTGAATAAAGGCAGAGATAGGGAGGGAAAACAAAAGACAGAGGCAGAAATCCAGCAACACACTGTGGTTTCTGTGGAAGGGACAGATAGGGAAGAACCTCCTGAATCCAGAGTTGGGGAACAGTCTCAGAACACCATTCCCTCCTTTCCTTCTTTTTCCCTTTGAGATAGTGATCTATTTTCCAGTCAGCTAGTGCTGTCCCTGCTTTATGGAGGGTGAGATGATGGGACAGAGTGATTGTGGCACTAATGGTAAAGAGACAGGGGCAGGAGACTGAGCAAAATGCAGAAATGACTCGAAAACTGAAGGGGAGGGAAGGCAGTGACAGAAATTCCTGCCTTTTAAACACAATCAATGGCCTGTTGGTATCAATCACTGCCAAGCTCTGGGCTCTGACTGATGATTCCACCCTGTCTGCAGCCAAGATAAACGGGAATGAGCAAGGAAAGGCTTGGCCAGGAGGCACAGGAAGGCTCCTCCAGGCTGGGAGGAATCCGAGCATGGCTGGTCCAGGACGGCTCATGGGACTGTGACATCATTTATTAGATACTTTCCTAATTAATTTTTTTTTTTAATAATAGAGATGGCTGCTGGAAAGAGACTATTTGTCAAAACAGGTCCCTTTTTGCGGGAAGAGCCCCACTGCAGGGAAAGCTCCAAGCTGAGCATTTCCTGAGGTTCGGGAAGGCCTTTGATCAACCAGCAGCACATCCAGGTTCCCCATCAGCCCTGTCCTGGCTCCTGCCCCAGCAATAGTCATGGTTTAGCTTGAAAACCTCTCATTTGCACAAGAACTCTTCCAGCAAGAGTGCAGAGGACTCCCCAGAACAAGATCCTGCTTCTGACTTATCAGAAATGTGTCGTTTTGTGTTGGAAAATACATTTTCATCAGTGCATGTCTGAACCTGAAGCTATAGGGCAAGTGAACACATTGCTTGTTTACTCAAAGAAAACCCAACCAAGAACTGATCTCTGATTCAAAAACATTAAAGGAGGCTGCAGAGCTCTTTGTTTCCCTAACAGTGCAAAACAAGGCAAAAAAATTCCTTCTCTCCCTCCTTTATCCACACTCTGGTTTATCTGAGTTTATAGTGACAGGAGAAATTCCCCCAGAGGTACCAAGACATCAAACGAATCAGAACCTGGAGTAAAAGACAGTTTTCTTGCTTTAAGTCTGTTGTGGGACCATAGTTCCAAACCTCTTTCTTCCAGGCTAAATAAATTCCTACCACTGGAGCCCTGGGGACTCCAAACCCTTCATTTCCTCATGTTGCCTGATGTGACAGCACAGATCTCAGCACCACAACCCCACCCAGGATGAGGTTCCCAGCAAATCCAGCCTCCAGGATTTAGGTCCTTGCTTAGCACAAGCAGGAGCTAATTTCTCTGCTTGAGATTTAAAGCCTTCAGTGGTTTCTCGAAGGTGAATTTCTAACCTTCTCTGTCTAAAGGAAAATACAAACCCCCTTCCTCCTGGAGACAAACAGCTGTGATGGGATGGAGGATTTTGTTAAACAGGGTTTGGTGTGAGCTGGGGTGTGTTTTGAAAGATGCAAAACTAGGTTTTGTCCCTTTGTCAGTGCAAAATCTCTTTGTGACTCTAACTCTGCCACTCGAAGCCATAATTCCACCCCCAGGGCTGACGTCCCTCTGAAAATCATCCTGGCTCAACATCCAGCAGCAGACAAGAAGGATGTCCATGGGCTGCCTCGCCTTGGGAACGATGGAGCCTGGATAAGAATTTAGATTCCACCACAACGTAATGTCTGGAGTTCAAATCAAGGGCTTGAAAGAAGAGAGAAAACCAAGTCTACAGTGACTAAAACAAACAAATGTAGGATAATTCTTCCTAATCACTTCAGAGGGAGCAGCTCTGATTGCAAGAGCATCTCCACTGAAACAAATCATCTGGCTGCCTTCTCCCTGCTGGAAAAAGGATGGTAGGAAGGATGGGAGAAGGGAAACAGCATCTCATGGTTCCCTTTGGTGAAGGGATCTGCTAAAGCAGAATTGGAGGAAAGCTTACAGCATTTGTATGGGACAGAGGGAAATGTCCAGCTGGGATAGACTCTCAGGACATCCCCATGTTCCAGCTCAGCCCCAGCATTGAGGGAACAGCTCTGACAACAGTCCCATCTCCAACTCTCCATCCCATGCACCCAGGGGAAAAAATCCCTTGGAATTTCTCTTTGTGCCACCCCACCACCTCTCCCCCAGGGGTCACACTGGATTAAGGATTAAGCCTTGTGATTTTTTTGCTGCCAAAACACATTCTCAGACCCTGACAAACCTCCTCCTTCTGCCACATGGGGATGACTGACATTTAACAATCCTCTCTCAGAGCAAAACTGAACCTGCAATTTTTTCCCCAAGCTGAGGCCACGAAGTTCAGGTGCTTCCATTCCAAAGGGAGGACAAAAATCGTTTGCTCTGCTGTGGATAAACAGAGCATGGCAGGAGATGCTCTGATGACAGGCTGGTCCTCCTGCAACAGAGGTTAGAACTTGTTTTTAATCAATGTTTGCTTTCTTTTCTTTCCTTGTTTCATTTTTAGCTGCTGCTTGAAGCAAAAGCTACAGTCAATTTATTGTACATACATTTTATCAGGGGTTTAAGGGCTGCACAGGGCACTCCATGGGAAGAGCATCCCCAATACCAGCACCTCACACTGGTGGATACACACAGAGCTGGGTCTCACACAACTGGTGTTTGAAGGGCCCAGGACAAGCTCTGCACAACTTTTGGGTGCATTAGGACAGAATCTGGGATTCTTCCCCTGAATAATGGGAAGCTGTGTGGAGCTGGGGGCAGGGACTCACCCAACACCAGCTCAGCATCTTTGCTGAGTTGTTGGAAATGTTTCAATGTGTTTCAGCTTTGGAAGTTGGTTTTGAGATTCTTGTGGTCAACCAAAGGCAGGGTCTTGTTTAAAGGGGCTCTGGATATATCCCCAAATTTCTCTGCTTGTTCTACATTCTTTAGATTGTTTGAAAAGGGAGCTTATCAATGTCCTTCAGGCTCTGCAGGGAGGGGGCAGAGGATGGACCGGGCTCTGCTCAGGGGGGACAACCCTGGGGCAGGAACTGAGGCCCAGCAAGTTCCCCCTGGACAGGAGGAAGAACTTGTTGGCTGGGCAGTGACCCAGCACTGAGCAGAGACCAGAGAGGGGGGAGTCTCCTCACTGGGGATATTCCAGAGCCCTCTGGACACAACCCTGTGCCAGGTGCTCTGGGATGGCCCTGCTGGAGCAGGGAGGTGGCACCAGATGGGCCACAAGGTCCTTCCAACCTGAATCAGTGTGTGTCTGTTTCCCCCAGGATACTCCTCTCCCCTGCATGGGACACCTCAGCAATTCCATGGAACAGGGCAGTGCTGTGACCACAATTACCTCCATCTAATTAAGTTTTGGGAAGGTCTCTGTACCAAAGGTCCCTATTAACACACATTAATACTGCTGTGATGTGATCCTGATGAGTCAAATCCTGCTCCCAATTCCAGGCTGGTGCTGGGGTGAGAAGGATCACATTTGGCTGCAGCCTGTCTTTTCTGGGACTTTTGAAGTATTATTTCATCCTGTGGTCACTTTTCCATGTAGGCAGCCGCAGGGAAGCCCCTTTTCCTTTGGAAGAGGCACGCTGAAGCTGCTGTGACAGCTGTGCTGCAGGGCTGGCTGCAGGCAGCCACTGCTCCAGCAAGAAGACGTGCCATGGAGAGCTTTCCACAGGTCTGAAGAAAGAAAAAAGGGACTCTGAAGTCCCTGGGAGCTTCCTACAGACAAAAGCTTCCAGGGGAAAAAAAAGAATATAAAGTGTAGAGGGAAGGAATTAATGTGAACTCGATACCTGTGCTGAATTGTCCTTCTCCAACTGCAGCTCACCGAGCCAGCAGAAGTGCCAGGACTGAATCCCAGCCTCCAGGCCCCCTTTCCCTGTTAGCAGTGGTCCCAGGGTCCCCTCTGATGGCTTTGCCATCGTATTCCAGTGGGAAATGGGAGTGTCCTGGGGCTGGGGGTGCTCCCCATGGCACGGGGCTCTCCAAGTCTGAGGCACTCTCGGTGAAAATTAGGGATGCTCAGAGGGGTGGAGGCCCCTGGAACAGAGTGGACAAGTGCACCCAGACAGATTTCTACCTGCAGTTAAGAGGGAGCCGATGGATCAGTGTGAGCAATGGAGCATCAGCATGGAGAGCAGGCAGGGAGCAGCTCCCAACCCTCCCTCTGCCTGGAAAACTGGCCCTGCAGGGACTCTGTGAATCAGCTACTTGTACCAGACCAGGGAGGAGATGAAGGTATTTCAGAGCTGAGTGTGCAAAGAACAGCAGTAACTTCCTCTGCCTTTTCCCATTTCTCCCCGGATTTATCCAGGATCCTGCAAAGCCCCTCCTGTGCCACTGCCCTCCCCTCCCCAGCAGTGCCTGCAGAGCTGCAGCTGAGCTCTCCAGCACGAGCCCCATTCCCCAGACTTCAGCCAAACACCCACTATCTCCTCATTTTCCATTCATTTTTTTTAATATTTCAATATTTTCCTGCGTTTTCCCTGGCTCCTTTCCCCCTGCCTGCGTGCACAAAATCCACCCAGTTAAACTGCAGCTGCTGCAAACCACAGGAGCCTCTGCAGCCTTTTAATTTTGTCAGTTAAAACATCTCGGCTTATGGGAATTTCCTTTCTTTCCCTCTCTTCCAACACATCCCTCTTTTATTTTAAGTGCTGGAACCAGGAGACATAGGCAGCAAAGTCAGAGAAACGGAGCCAGTTCGGCCCCGTAAGGAATTTGGCCTCGGATGCAAATCCGGAGCTTCAGCATCACCCCCCAGGCAGAGCATCCAGGGCTTGGGAGGGGGAGGAAGCAGCACCTCGGCTGAATTCACAATTTTCCAGCTTTATCCGCAGTCTCCTGCTTTTCCCTTGCTTGCTGAAGGGAGGGAAAAGCTGCCCAGCTCCTGCCCAAACATCGCTCCCGATGGTTCCCCAGCTCGGGATCTCTGTCAGTTCAGCTGATCCGAGCTGGAAAGAGCTGCTGGAGATGCTAATTCTGGGAATCAGGCTTGTGAGATGTTGCAGTGCCATCTTCAGACAGGAGGGCAGCACCCAGGGCTGGGATATGCCGGAGCACAAATAGGAGGAGTAAAAGAAACAAACCCCAAAGCCCGCCCAGGTCCAGGTCTTTGCTGAGGGAATGCAAAACCCGAGGGCTGGAAAACGTTTGGAGAACAGTACTCACAAAACCTGGGACTTGGAAAGCATTTGGACTTGGAAAAAGGTAGGAATGGCAGGAATTGAACAGTCCCCTGCTCTGCCATCCCGGAGCTCCACGGATGCAGCAAAGACCGACTGATTAACTCCACACAGTCCTGCGAAAACTCCGACTCTTCACTCTCTGCTAAAGCTCGGAGATTATGGGATTCAGCTGTATTAACCAGCTAAAGGGTTTTATGAAAAGCAAATCCAGATCCTCTCTCTCCTGTGATTTGCTTTGCTGAGTTGGGATATTGTAAAATGTGCGTTTTACCGCCTTCCTCCTCTCCCTCCCTCCCAGAGAGCTGAATAACATTATTTTATCCTAATGGCTTATTCTCTAGTAGGAAATAAAACGGGCCAGAGAACTCTGTCATTCTCTGTTCCAAGATCCTGCAGTGCTGCACAGCCTCTGCCCACACAGCCAGCATCCAGCACCCATCAGCCATGGAATTGCCTCTGCAGCCTCCTGATCCCAGCTCTGGGGTTTTCTGGGGGAATTAAATGATGGCAGGGAGCAGGGGTCACTTGGGGGAGCACTGGGGTTTACACCCCATTTAATTTAATTTGATTTAATTTAATTAAGGACAGCAGTGGATGGAACAATAGGCAAACAGGGTCTGCAGCTTCTCAGCTCATCAATCAGCCTGTGCTGGGTGCTGAGACAGCCTCAGACACTGACCCTCTGTAAATCTGGACCTTTAAGAAAGCTTTTTCTAGTAACTGTGGCTATTTGGGCCAATTTTGGGTAATTTCAGTCATTTTGGCCAGCTCACACACGTCACTGCTGCTGTAAGGCTCCCTGGAGCACAGGAAACAGCAGCTCAGCTGCACAGCAAAGCTTTGGAGAAGAAAAAGCCAATGTTCCTCAGGATTTCAACAGGGTGGAATCACTCCATAGCCTTTTGACAAGGGCATGTAGGGATATGACAAGGGGGAAGAGCCTCAAACTAAAAGAGTAGGTTTAGATGGGATATTGGGAAGGAATTGTTGGCTGGGAGGGTGGGGAGGTCCTGGCACGGGCTGGGCAGAGAAGCTGTGGCTGCCCCATCCCTGGGAGTGTCCAAGGCCAGGTTGGTGGAAGGGATGGTGGAAGGTGTCTCTGTCCATGGCAGGGAGTGGAATCAGATGGTTTTTAAGGTCCCTTCCAACCCAAATCATTCTCTGATGGTAAAATTCATCCCATCCCTTTGATGAGGAACTTCTCCATCACAGCCTCCAAAAGCCAAGTGTTACAAAACACCTCTGGAAATGGTGGATTTAGAGAGCTAGGGAAGGGAGTTATGCAACAGCTACAAAAACCTGAGCCATTTTTCAGGGAAGAAGTCACCAAAGCTGGATCCTCCTGGTAAGGTACAAGTGTTGCCTGGTTTGGAGTATTTGAAGTTTAACTTTTAAGACCCAGCTAGTTAATTGAGAGAAATAAGGATGGCTAGAGGGCAATTCATCTGACCTGCTGTTAACACTTGTCTTAACTTCTGAGGAACAGCTCTCTGGAGAGGCCTGCCCAGCCTGGCATGACTAGGTCAAGCTCTAAAGTTCAACTTGTCACCAAATCTCTGAAGGAGGAGGATGGCAGCCTGCCAGCCAAGCACACTGCCTTGGTGTGCAGAGCTGGGCACAGAACTGCCCCCAAAGCCACCAGAAATCCCTTGGCAGGATGGTTTCCTGAGAAATCAGTGAGTGAGAACTGCTTTGCATGGAAAGCTTTTGTTACAAGAGACATGAGCTCAGGAAGTGGAGAGCTCAGGCTGGGAAACCTGCCTGGTATTGGCCACACAATCCATTGCAGACTTGACCTCATCTTGTCCCACTACCCTGAGTGCAAAGCCAAGGGTCTGTAAGACACACAGACACCCACAAAGATTCCAGGCAGTGCTGAAGCCAATATGTTGTATTCCCAGACTGGCAGGGGAGGTATTACACAGCCCAAACTGGATCTGAGAGTTCCACATGACTCAAAGCCCTTCACTCCCTGTCCCCTGTGCCAGCTCAAAGACCCACTCCTTCAAAGGCTCCTTGGCAATTAACTTCTTTTAATTAATACAAACTCTGCCCAGTGGAATCTGACACCTTGAAAACAGTTTGGAGAGAGGAAAAATTCAAGAAGGAACAATCCAAGAAAGAAAAGAGGAAGGTTGAATTTCTGTGCTTGTCTCCATTGCTGCTGGATGTGGGAAACTAAACCTTGAAATTCCTCAAACCAAGCAAGGCCTTGTGCCTTTCCAGGAGGATCCAGCTTTGGTGACTTCTTCCCTGAAAAATGGCTCAGGTTTTTGTAGCTGTTGCAGAACTCCCTTCCTTAGCTCACTAAACCCATCATCTCCAGAGGTGTTTTGTAACACTTGGCTTTGATTGGAGGCTGTGATGGAGGAGTTGGAAAGCGTGGGGTAAATTTTAGCATCAGAGGATGGTTTGGGTTGAAAGGGACCTCAAAGACCATCTGATTCCAAGCTCTTGACCCCAGGCCATGAGACAAAGTGGGCACGAGCTCTTGCTGTCCCCACACTGTGCTAGGTGGGTGGGAGCCAGGAGCAGATGGAAAGAGACACCTGAAAACAGAAGAATTTTGTTGTGGAAAAGGTGGTCAGGCCTTGGAAGGGGCTGCCCAGGGAGGGTTGGAGTGCCCATCCCTGGAAGTGTCCAAGGAAGGGCTGGATGTGACACTCAGTGCTCTGGGCTGGGGGACAAGGTGGGGATGGGGCACAGCTTGGACTCAATCTTGGAGGGCTTTTCCAACCTTAATGGCCCTGTGATCTCCTAAACCCCCCTCCAGCTGCAGGGCCCTGGCCCCACTCCTTGTCTGCACATCCATCCACAGGCACATGTTCCAATAAACACAACAATCCTGCACATGGAGCCTCCTCAGTGTTCTGAGTTCTCAGCTCAGAGCTCTCCATCCCTGGAACACCCTCTGGGATGGAGTTCAAGGCAGCAGCACAGTTCAACTTGAAAGTCCATGGAGTCACCCAGGACATGAAATATTTCCAAGGTGACCTGAAGGTCAAATTCATGCCCACAGCACCTCCCCTGTCACAAAGCCATGAATTTCAGGCTCTCTCTTCCTCCTTTCCCTTGACAGCACCTCATTTCTGAACCTTGGCGAAGCATTTGCCTCTTCCCTGAGAACGAGGAGCAATAAAAGCAGTGACCTCCTTGCTGCAAAACTCTCACCTGCATGAATAACAATAAAAATCTACAATATTTTACAATCTGCTCCCTATTCATTAGGACTTGCTGAATATAATAAAGCTGCCACTGGCCCAGCCACTCTTGTAGCTCTCAACTCATGCTGAAAAATATAATTATATTGCTCTGAGGTTTGTAAACAGTCCCAGCCTTGTTTGTTGTAAACCTCTCTCTCAAATCCAATCAGATTAATTTTATGTGCAACTTAAACTGCTGCTAATTTTAGGTAATGAGATGGATATTTTTCTCTCCTGTTTCTTCAGGAAGTGTGGAAAGGCACAGTTTGGGCAGGTCTTTGAGTCCCTGTGCCACTGACCCTCAGTTTGAGGGGTGAAACACGAATGGCCAGAGCTCCCCATCCCAGGCAGGGAAGGTCCCCTCAACATGAAACACTCCTTGATTTTCTCTTTTCCAAACATTTGCTGCTGGGTTTTTTTGGGTCTGATTCCAGCTCAGCATTTTTGCACCTGTGGTTGATGCCCAGCTCAGCCCTTCCCTCAGAGCTCAGTCCTGATTTGGGATCACAGGATGCCAAAGTGATTCCAAAAAAGCAAAGGGAAGGCACTGAATACGTAAGTGGATTTGAAGTTCTCCTTAAGCAGGAGACCTTTTATCTTTTAAAAAGGTGAGGGGAGGGGGGGGAAGGAAGATTAAGTGAATTTATCAAAGAGTTGGTCAATCCTTTAATACCAGGAGGTCAGAACCATCCCACATGGATAATCAGTTTGCTTTCAATTTCTTCTTGGTGTGTTGTTGCTTTGAAAAAAAAAAATCTCATTTCAAGACACAAAGAGTGAGGTCAAGGAAGTCACAGCTCCTAATGATGTGAAATGAAGTGGGATGTGGTGGATTGGAAGCAATCTTGGCTGGGAGCATTGGTGGGAGTTTTCCAACCCCACTTTTAATGTGGAGATTGGATTGTGTCTCACCAAGGGGCTGAAGGATCAAACACTGGGACCTTCTTTCCCTCCACCTGCCAAGGGACAAACTTGCTCCAGCTTTTGTGTGCTGGGCTCAGGGAAGCAAAAGGACCTCATTGCTCACCAGAATTTAACTGAAGGACAGATTCCCAAAGGACAGTGTTCCCAGATTTTTTTATATCTTTATATCTTATCATCAGACTTCGATGATGATGATGAGTCTCATAAGGAGAGATGGAAAAACTTCCACAGAGAACTTTTGCAGGTGGATTTCTCCCCACACCTTCCTGAATTATCCTTCTAAACCAGATGATCCTTCCCATCTCCAAACTCCAGGAGCTTTTTGTGCCTTTGCTGGTTGTGGGAGAGCACAAGGAAAACTCACTTCCCTGGAAGCTTTGTGTCACTTCAGCTGTGGAGCCAGGGAGGGACAAGCTGCTGGATCCCTGCTCTGAGGAAATCCATCCGTCCATCCATCCATCCATCCATCCATCCATCCATCCATCCATCCATCCATCCATCCATCCATCCATCGGGGAAGGATGGAACAGCACAGGCTGGTGAGACCCTGCCAAAGGCATTTCCTGGGAGAAACTTTATCCTTTTCATGACCCCACCCTGGCAGATCACTGCTGACATGGAGGGGGGGATTTGGGCAGGAAAGATCCCACCACCACAAGGATATGAAGCCACAACATCCCCAAATCTAAAGGAACCAGATTTTGTATCCATTTTAAAGTTAAATTCCAGTCAAGTGAAGAGAAAAATGGCAATTTGATGGAACAGTTGGGAAATCTAAGGGTGAAACCATCAGAACTGGAGGCACTGAAGTGTTGAGATGCCATAGACTGGGAATGCAAGGCTGCCCTGGAGCTGAGTGGCCTCTCAAAAACTCAGAATCCCCCAAGTTGCTGAAAAAAACAATTCTAGGTCAAGAATTAATTTTCTAGAGATGTTCTTTTGCTCAAAGGAAAGAACACGCCCCTGGCCAAGAGGCTCCCTATG
Source organism: Serilophus lunatus (assembly GCA_013399895.1). Classification (NCBI taxonomy): domain Eukaryota; kingdom Metazoa; phylum Chordata; class Aves; order Passeriformes; family Eurylaimidae; genus Serilophus; species Serilophus lunatus. The sequence continues at coordinate 826,525 of VXBA01000125.1, forward strand.
GAAACAGCTCCATGTCTTGGGGGAAGGAGCAGCTTGTCAGGGGCTAAAAAGAAATAGAGGCCTTTAAGGAGAGAGAAAAGAAGAGATTTTTCCACTTTGGTCTTCCTTCCCTTCACGTGTCACATTTGCCTTTAGATGAAATACTCTTTTTTTTTGTAGCAAATAAGACAATTGAGCTTTTAAATGGATTAACCCCTTCAGAAAGAAGGGAAGAAAAACAACCAACTGGATCTGACACAACTTTCCTTTTCCTTTCCAACTCAAACCATTCCGTGGTCCCATGAGTTCCCTCCAGTCTGGGTTGATCTGACTTTTTGATTCAATGTCATTAATTAAGCAGAATCCAACCATATTGATTAGATGGGAAGTTTTGTGGAAGACACAGCCCTGTGGAAGGATGACAGGGGGTTCTTAATTCTTTCAGTGCATGGAAATAGAAATTTCACCTTTGAGAAGCTGAAAAACCAAGTTTAGGGGAACCTCTCTCTGTTCAGAGACCATGGATATGATATTTTCACAATCAAGAAAAGAGCTTAGAATCAAACACTTCAAAAAATTGGGATCTTTCTGCTTGTAGGGATTCACAGCACTTTCCTATGGATATGTACAAACACAAAGGCTTCCTCTGTAGTTGCTCAGACCAGAAACATGACACTTTATTTTGCTTTAATGAGAAACTCTAAACTCCAAAAATCAAGAAAACACCCTAAAGCATTTTCAAACAAAACTTGACAGCGCCACAAAAAGGATCAGCCTTTATCCAACCCTCCTGTCCAACCTGTGGCCAATCTTTTCCATCAGACACGGCAGCCAGGATGAGGGAAGAAGCCACAAATGATGTGTGGACAAGCTTTTAAGCACCTTAAAAATTTAAATGAATTACAGGTGTAAATTTAGAGTGGTTACTCCAACTGCATTAAGGCTCCTCTTTGGCACTTTGTGCTCAGAATTAGAACAGCACTAATTTGATTTAGTTTAAGTGGTGCTGAATCTGAAAATACATGGAATTAGATGCCTCTGCTGAGAGGCTACACGGGGATTTAATGGGCTCCAAGGTGATCCCAAAGCAGGGAGTTCAAGCCATAATGGACTTGCCTTGAGCCATGGCCTTGGGTGCCAGAGCCTGAGGACAGCTCATCTGAAGAACATCACGCAAACAAACACCTCTGAGAACCTGAACCCCTTGGTGGGTGAAGCTGAAACTTCACCTTTGTTGGCCTTGTCACTGGAACAGGTTTTAATCCACATCTCACACATTTGGTGCTCCCCAAAATCCCACATTCTCTGGTACTTTTGGGTTGCTCTCTCTCCTCCCAGCTGCAACTTGTGCATATCCCAAAATCTTAGAGAATAATGGAATGGTTTGGGTTAAAAGGAATGGTTGGAGATCATCCAGTGCCATCGTCTGCCATGGGCAGGGACACCTCCCACTATCCCAAGTTGCTCCAACCTGGCCTTGGACACTTCCAGGGATGGGAACAACCACTCCAGTGTTCTCAAGCTTACGTTTCTCTCACTGTTCTTCCTCTTCCAGCACAAGCCTCACCTAAAATGAGCAATTTGCAGTAAAACTTCTCAGAGTTTCTTATAATGACTCCATGGAATAACCCTGGACACGGTAATGCTCCACAGCACCAAACTTTGCACAAACAGGTGCTGGTTTAAGCCCCAGGTTCATTCTGTACCTCAGGACTGTATTTGCCTTCCCCTCCTGGGCCAAGGGAAAAGGTTTCTCTGGAAAGCACAGAGTGTTCCAAGGGGAGGAAAAGGGCTGTGGAGCTGCATCAGTAATTTTTAGTTTTAATAAGGAACATGGCAAAAAGCCCAAATGTTTGTCTTTATTAGGCTTAGGTCAGGAGTGGCTGAAATCACTTTCAAAGCTGGGCTAAAATAAGAAGATGAAATATATATATGATATATATTAAAAAATATTGAAGATATATTTAATATAGTGATGAAACACTGGGGGAGAAGCACCAGCACAAGGCAAGTGTTGGATCCCAACTGGTTTAACATGGATATTAAAAGATTAAAGGAAAAATACGAAATTCCAAAAGAAAATCAAACAAGTACCTTTATTTTTTACCAGCACTATGGAACAGCCTCACCTGCAACACCCTTGGGGCAAGTCCTGCCTCATCCTGCTTGATCCATGGGAAGGGATTGTGATCCCTTCCTTCAAATTCAGTGAACAACAGAAAAGTACAAAAGCCCCCAGTGCACAAAACCATAAGGTGAGAGAGTATATCATGTGCTGCCCTCCAAAATAAAACCAGAGAAGGCCAAAGAAGAGTCAAGGAAGGGGACTGTCCCCTCAACCTCCCCTGCAGAGCTGCTCCAGCCCTGGGAATAACAGCACAAGGATTTGGAGCTGCTGCAGAGAGTCCAGAGGAGCCCCAGAGATGCTCCAAGGGCTGGAGCCCCTCTGCTCTGGAGCCAGGCTGGGAGAGCTGGGGGTGTTCAGCTGGAGAAGGGAAGGATCCAGGGAGAGCTTGGAGCCCCTTGCAGAGCCTAAAGGGGCTCCAGGAGAGCTGGAGAGGGACTGGGGACAAGGGCTGGAGGGACAGGACCCAGGGAATGGCTTCCCAGTGCCAGAGGGCAGGGAGAGATGGGATAGTGGGAAGGGATTGTTGACTGGGAGGGTGGGGAGGCCCTGGCCCAGGTTGGGCAGAGAAGCTGTGGCTGCCCCATCCCTGGGAGTGTCCAAGGCCAGGTTGGAGCCACCTGGGAGAGTGGGAGGTGTCCCTGCCCAGGGCAGGGGGTGGGATGGGCTTTGAGGTCCCTTCCAACCTATTCCATTATTTTAAGAGAGAAAATCTCAATCCTTTGTCAAGAGCTGGTTGGGAGCTGCAACAAACCGGTTCAGACATTTTGACAAACAACTGAGTTAACTGAAAGCCTCACTTTTCACTTCTTTCTTGTTTTTTTTTCTTTAAAATGTATTTATTTTTATTTTATTAATTCCACTTGCTACAGCAGCAAAACACTGCAAAGCTGTATTTAAATTAAAACAATCCTCCAGCCTGGAGAACAGAAGCACAACAGAGCCATCCATTTCCTAGAGAAAACGGGGCAGGAAATCCACTCAAGATTTATACAGTTATTCCTCTGTAATTATCCAGAAGAGAGAGAAAGCCCACGGGTCAGCAGTATCTCATTCATTATCACACACTACCAGCTTTTTAGGCTTTAATTTTGGTTTATATTTTTGCAATCCCCTGCCTATGTCCAGATTAATGGGATGTGCTGGGAAAATTAAAGCTCTCTGCTGAGAATGGGCTGAAATACAACTGTCCCCATCCTCTCACCACATCTCCCCATGAAGTGGGAGCAAGGGCAGGAGCCCAGGTGTGACTGGAGAAAGACCAGGATATCACCTGATGGAAGGAAATTAAGAATACAATGAAAAGGAATTCAAAGAGAAGAGGGAAAAACAAGGAGCCCTTGGAGATGTAGTGCTTTAATTTGCCTTTTGCTTTAATGGCTTCATCCATCTTTTTAAAAAGCTTTTTGGGCTGGTGGTGCTGCTTTTGTTTATGGCAGGAGAAAATCACTGGAGCCCCTGCCCTGATTCCAGCTGGACACTGATCTATCACTCAACCCTGGTATCTCATCCGTGTCCTTCTGCAGGGGGATCCCTCCACCAGCAAAACCAGGGAGACCCCAGGAAATGATGTAAAAATGGGTGAGAAGAGCTCAAAACCTTCCAAATTTGGGCTGGGTGAGGCTTCTCCAGGTGTTGGAGCTGGTCCAGCATCACCCACCACCACAGTGGGACTTGCAGGTCATGATCTCCACCGGTTTTCTGGGATTTGGTCTGTTCCAGAAGGAGGGATTTTGCTCCAGATCTGGCTGATGAACTCTTGGAAGTGTTCACTCCAGGCTGGATATGAAGAAGGACTGAAGGGAAATTAGAGGAAGTCTGTGGAGGAAGGACACTGCTCTGAGGCAGAGAGGATTTGATGGATTATCCTCAAAGTATTCCTGAGAGGAGCAAAGGAGCAGCAGCAGAGATTAACCCCTGGAAGAGACCCCTGCCTTCCACCTCCCCCAAGAAATGAAGCAGGAGAGGGACAAAGACCTTCTCGAGGTTCCCAATTTAACACATTTTGAGAACAAAAGATGCTGATTAGCAAAGGATTTTTTACAACAGTGTTTAAAGCTCATTAGAACAGCTAATGGAAGTTTTTAATTTAGGGACTCAGACTTTCTAGGACACCATCACATGTGCAGACAAGCCTTGGATAAAGCAGGTAGATAGGAACAGTTTTATGATCATGATTTTCTGCTTAATTAAAGATCCTCCTCTTCAATTACTGCAACTTAATCTGGGTTTACAGGACTTTAAGTGGCATCAGCTGAGGACACAGCCCTGAGCAGATTTAACAAGTGACAGTGATTTAAGCCCTACATATATTTTCTGTCTCTCTTCCAAGCAAAGGAAGGTTTATTTAATTATTTTAATGAGTCAGAGTTGGTGTCCTTGTGCCTGCAGCTGGATTTCACAGGCACCCTGTGGCTGAGAGTTCCAATATTTCTTTTAATATTTCTGAAATCTTCAAACAGTGCAAAAACCTGATCTTTCCCCCAAAGTGCTGTAGAGAAACAACTCACTTAAGCCTCACCGTGCAAGTGGCCACAGTGGCAGCAGAATTGGTCCCAGTAGCTCAGCAGGCAAAGTTCATTCAAGAAGCCACAATAAATCAATATTTTTAATATTCTTCCATCTGGAGATTGAGCTTCAAGACTTATTCCAAGAGTCATTAATCACACTGGAAAGTAAGAATAAAAAACTGTATGTTTTTATGAATTTTGGAGATGGAATTCCAAGGCATTTAATGGGAGGCCTCTGGAGGTGAACTGGGGTGATGTGACTGTTCCATGATCATAATGACACTCAGATATTTTACAGGGAATTTTCACATCCCTTTTGCTCCAGCCCAGATGGGACCACTCTGTGTCCTACCCTATATTCTCTAAGGAGAAATTTAAGCAGAGGACTCTGGGTATATCAGCTCTGATGAGTAGAGACTGGATTGGAATAATTATCCCAGTTTAAATCTGCCCTGCACAGATCTCACCCCTACAAACAAGAACTTGGGCTCCAATTCCCTCTTAGAATAAGACAATTTTGCAGGCACCACGAAGGTAATTAATGACCATGCCAGGGCTGCTTTCCATTCCCAGAGTGGGGAGCAGGAGCTTTGCTATAAATTAAAACATCCAAGTCTTTATTGAATCTTTGTACCATAGTTCACTTACAAAGAAAAGTCCTAGAAAGCTGCAAAAATTAACTCTCCCTGTATAAACTGAGAGTCTGTATAAATCTGATAGAGATTCAGATCTTACAAATTACATTCTTCTCATATTCTGATTCTGCAAAATCTTTATAAAATCTTACAGATCTTATAAATTACTTGTTCAGTGTGGAACAAAGCAGTAAAGAAAGATATCATGGGAACCACTAGGTAACGGGACTCAGTCAGACCTTTAATGTTCATTAGAAGTGTTAGCTGGAGCTGCATTTATTATTATGTTGTCAACTAAATTTTGTTGGCACCTCAGAGCCTTTTAAACACTTTCACAATAATAGCATGAAGTGTCACTGCAAGTGTTCAAGCCCGTGACATTTTGATAAAAACCACTGACAAAATATAATCATCCCTGGAGTTAAAAAAAATAAATGCAACAGTAGCAGCAGGGAAGGGAGTAATAGCTTGAAAATTCCAGCAAGTTCCAGGGCTCTGGAAGGTCAGGTAGGGGAGGGTGTGGGGAACACAAAGGCTGGGTCATCACAGCTATTTTGGTTGACCATCAGTGCTTGAGCGTGAATTCCAATTTGGATTCTCCCCTGTAGTGGGGACATAAATGGAATTCAAGCAGAGGGTCAGGGAGGGACTGAGCTTAAACATCTGTTTCTAGCTGGACCTCAAAGAATTACTCCAGTTGTGAAGACAAACTCATTTTGTTTTGATCCACAGCAAGACTGGGCAGAGCAGGGATGCAGGAACAGCTCCCCATGGCAGAGAGGAATCCTCTGAAGGCACCAGGGACCTGCACGAGAATTTCAGCTTCCCTGACTCCCATGGGAACACAGCACCCAAAGATCTGGGCTCGTGGCCAAAGCAGACCAGTTGCCTTGGCCAAAAGCCACAGAGGGTGTAAGAAAGAGGACACAAATCCAGCTCAGGATTGTCACTGTGGCCACGAGCACCTTCTTTAGAAACAGCTTTTCTCCCGCTGTGGAAACAGGGCAGTAAAATAAAGCAGAAATCCCAGATCCTGCAGGGTCACCTTTGCCAAAGGAGCAATTGCACATCCACAGAACCACCACCCTGATGGGAGCAACTTTTTTGGAATAAAAGCTTCCAGGAAAATAATGTTCTCTAAAGGTGTCCATTATGCTAAACAGACATTTTAAGGACAAGAAATGTGGCCTTTAGCCACTCATAATTAATAATTTTTTCAGAGCTTTTACAAATTTTATTTATAAAAATCTCCCACCTTGCTTTAACTGTTTAACACGTCAAATTTCTCCTTTTGTTTTCCAGCTTATGCATTTCTATCAAAATTGTCCTCTTTATCTCAGTCTGAAGCCCATTTGCAGCACAGAATAAAAACTTTACACCTTCAAAAAGAGAAAGTAAAAAGCAGGGAGGGCAGAAATAATCCTGACAAATTACCAAATGAAATAGAGCCATCCAATTTGCTTGCCTTGCAAGTTGAAAGTACAGGGGGTTAAAAGTGCTTTCTGTGCTGCAGAATGGTAAAAATTAAGCTTGACCTTCAGCTTTTCAATTCAGGCAGGTATTTGGGAGCCTCCAGCAGATTTTGTCCTGCTGTGACACGTAGCAAATGGATCCTTAAGTGTCCCAAACACCAGTTTACCATTTGTCCCAGTTTGAAAAGGCAAATGGTTCAAATTGCAGCACATTGAGGTGATCTGTATCTTGTTCTCCGTTAAGAGTAAAGGTCATAATGTACAAAGTGTTTGTCAGAAAAATACAAACTCTATTACTGATTATGCAAAACCACACCTGCAAGGATGTCCTTCCACAGGAACTTGGGGGCCTTCAGTTAAACCTTGAGTTTTGCTTTTCCCTTGAAGAAGAACTTGGGGAATCCAGTGTAAGAACATCATTTTGGGATAAATATGGGTGAGTTGGGTGTTGATTTTGTTGGCAGAGTAGAATCCAAAAAAGACTAGGACAGATTAAGACAGTCGTGTTTTCTATCTGGACTAAATCACATGAAAGGTGATGGTGAGGAACAGGCAGATCCAGGTCTAATGAGGGAGGGGAAGGTCTGATTAAAGCATATGGAAAAATGGCAGCTATTCAGGGAAAGAAAGGTGTACTGTGCAATCAGCCACGATCAGGCATTGGAGACAACGGGGACAATGCCCAGAGAATGGAAACCAAAGGATGGCACAGCAGGAGCAGAGCTGGAATTCTCCACTGTCCCATCGTTACAAGGATCAAAATGAAAGCAGGCCCAGAGCAAAGCTTTTCTCCAGGTTGTCAGGGACAATCAGTGATTGTTCAGGTACATTTTTCAGCCCGGAGAGAAGCTTCGGGGTCACTTGGCAGCTTTTTAGTACCTGAAGGGACTGACAAGAAACATGGGAAGGGACTGTTTATAGGGGACTGGAGGGACAGGACCCAGGGAATGGCTTCCCAGTGCCAGAGGGCAGGGAGAGATGGGATAGTGGGAAGGGATTGTTGGCTGGGAGGGTGGGGAGGGACTGGCCCAGGTTGGGCAGAGAAGCTGTGGCTGCCCCATCCCTGGGAGTGTCCAAGGCCAGGTTGGAGCATCCTGAGAGGGTGGAAGATGGCAGGGGTTGGACTGGCTTATTCACTCAGGAATTCTCTGATTTTTCTTTATTCAATGGTTTGGATTAGAAACAAGTTTGAGACAAGCACTGGAGGGCACAGCTCTGTTCTTTGGGGCTGGAGATGCTTCCTGTCCATGGTCCAGGAAAGGATCCTTCTGCTGAGCCCAGCACCTGCACCTCAGGGCTAAATTGAGCAAAAAAAGCCCCAAATTACCATCCAAGTCATGTTCAGGTTGTAGCTGGAGAGTGAGTCAGGTCCTACCACGACATCTCACCCAGGTCACTCTCCTGCACAGAGTTGTTGGGCTCCAGTACCCAAACTGTCCCCAAACTGTGATGTTTTGTTTCTAATCATCTTTACACAAGCAAAGCAACCACCACTAGGGAACAGCCACAGTCACACCTCAGTGAGAAACTGCTTTTAGACACATCTTAAACAACTTCACAGGGTGAAGATATTAATGACCATGTGCTCAGAAATCACTGCCATGAGGGGCACAACAGGTAGATTCAGTCATTTAAATCAAAACTTCCAAGCACTGTAAAAATCTCCATGGGAAATGCCCTCACAGCCTGCCCTGCACCAGGTTTGAAAAGAAATTTTGTATTATTATCATCACCTGCCCTCCACTAAATTCATCTTTTTGCCCCATACTGATGAGACTTTCTGTGCTTAATAAATCCTCACATGTAAGAAGTAAGAAAACAGAGGAGGAAAAAAGCAACTCAGTAAGAATTGAATATTTTCTTTCCAATCATGTAGCCTTGGGACATCTTCCATAATTTCTTAGTTTGCATTTTAACTGGAGAATAACTTCCTATCACTCCTTTGTATTTTCTAGCTATTAACCCTCTGATATTATCCAGGGATGGCTAATACTTGAAGAGCTTTTAGTTTAAGGGGCACAGCTCTCCCTCTACTTCTAAAAGCCTGCAGCACTGCTGTGTAACCACTGGCCTCCTAAAATGATTTCGGCTCTGGTTCTGTAAGTGGTAAAACACTCTGAACTGTTCACTAAATGTCTTTAAACACTCCACGCCCCCTGCAAGCCTTCAACACTCCCATTCCCTTGAACAAGCCTTCTCCACTTCAAAAAGGAAAACCAGTGTTGCCTTAATGGATTTTTGGCTGTTTCATTTCACTGGAAAACATTAAATTTGAGTACATTTGGTCTCTACAACTGAAGGGCTGTTTCTGAGTTACCTCCTGAGCTCAGCCCTGTACACAGCTCACAACGAGCAGTTACAAGTCCCTTGTGGGCTTTCCTGCAAGGAACTGTCAATCCTGGTGCCTAAACACATCTAAACAAACTGTCATGGAATTTACTCAGCCTTGGTGGGAAAACTGAAGTCTCCTGTTATCACAGAGTGATTTCAAAGTAAAAGCTTGATGAAACCTCAACCATGGCCTCCTCCCTTGGCACCTGTCAGGCCTCTCCCAGCCAAGGAATTTTCCTGTTTTTAAAACAAATGTTATCTTTGGAATTCTAGTTTTCACTTGTTTCCCTTTCTGTGTTGCCATAAAACCAACATCCAGGGATAAAAACCCTCGTCTTTATCTCCCTTAGAAATTAATGTTTCTGAACCACAGCAAGCCCAACTACAGGGCTCTTAAAGCAAGAGGAGATGTGTTTAACACCCCTACAAACCTCCTGCTTACATCTTCCCAGTTGTTTTCCTGATCTAATTAGTGGTGCAGAGAATTAAACCTCAGTCTTCAAGACCAAGAGCTCCCCAGGAGAGCAATCCAGCTCTAATACTATTTAAATATGGAACAGCTCCTGTCCTCAGCTAGAGTTGAGGAGGCAGAAACCAGAGGAAGTTGTAATTACTAGGGGTGATTAAGAATTGCGAGTTATTGTCAGGAAGTGCAGAGCTGCTTTATGAAATCCTCGGGAGGCACCAGGAACATCTCCATAGTTCAAGGCAGGGGGAAGAGTTGGTTCTGGAAAATGTTATTTACCAGAGGTTCTAAAAGTGTAGCAGCAGGAATGGAAAACCCCCAACAGCTCATGGGGTGTCAGGGCAATCCCAGCCCTGTCAGAGCCACACTCACATTATCCATATCCTAAAACCTCTGGGAAGGACTGAGCCAGGAGCTCTTGAGAATCCCAATTATCCCCCAACCCCTCTGCAGGTGCTGCTCACACCAGATCTTTTAAACAAGCACATCCACAGCTCTGGCTTTGTGTCCCTTTTGAACTTGGCTTCTTCTGAACTTGTTTAACAGCTCCCAGCTCTTGGGCTAGGGAAGAGTTGTTGGCTCCAGGAACACTTGGCTCTGCACAGCTCCACCAGAGAGCTCTGAAGAACACCTTCACCCCCAAATCCTCCTTGGCCAATCTGAGCCCAAGCCTAGATGTCTCCTGTAGAATGAAACCACTGCAGACCATAATCATCCCTCTTTTCCTTCTCTTCCTGAACTAACATTCCTATTTAGGAAGGACTGTTAAGCCATGAAGACAAAGCACACAAAGAGTTCCAAGTGTGAGCAGTGACACAAGATGGTCTCTATTCCATTACTCATGTTCTGAAGCCCAACATTTCAAAGTCTTTTAACTCCTCCTGGCCTGAGCTGATGCTCCAGCTACTTCCAAAATCCCACTTGACCTCAGACAGTCCAGGTTTCAGGCCTAAAAGTGTGCAGGAATCATGTAATGCAACATCACTGATCCAAAATCCACAAACCATAAAGCTCATGAACCTGAAGGCAGCAGCAGAGCCAGGCTCTGAATCCCCAGTTCCCAACCTTCCTGCTGGAGTCAGGACTAGCCCAGCACTCATGTGGACATAGGGAGCTGCTGGATTCCATAAATCCCAGTTTCCAAGTGAATTGCTTGTTCCTCAAGCTATTCTGCAATCCATGCCAGCAATGCAGAGCTGCTTGAGGATTAAGCCAACAATCCTGCAAAGAACCCCAGGCAAACTGCTGGCTGCTTTATTCCCAGATTTCCACCTGCAAAACAAGGCTAATCCTTCTAGATTTAGTAAGACTACCACCTCCTGAGGCTGAGGAATTGCTTACAGTGGGTATTTACAGACACCAGGACAGCACATCCCCCTCCTGAGTACTGTGAGAGAAGAAAAAGAAAATCCCAAGCAAAGTCTGGATTCATAACTGGAGTCTGAGTGGGATTTATGCCCCAAAGGTTCTGTGGATTTGGTCGCCTTCAAGTAAAATTAAAAATAAAAGAACCCCTTTGCATGTGCTTGAGTCCGAAGGGACTGATAAAAGCTGGGAAAGAGCACATTTGTATCACTATCCTACTCCTCCCTCAGAGAGCCAGCACAACACACCCGGATTCCAGAGGATTTGCATCTTTTAGGTGACTCAGCCAGTAAATGCAATTTAATGCAGACAAGTGTAAAACAGCCAAGTCCAGAGGGACAAATGCCAGATGAGCAAGTGCAGCTTAAATGGAGCAGGGATGCAGCCTGATGAGGAACACAGCAGGATTTATGGATCCCTGTAGGCAAATCCCTGCAGTCATGACACCCTCCCCTTCTCCCCAGAGTTCAAATGGCAACAGAGCCAGAGCAGGAGCTGAGCACTGCAGCCATCCCTGCAGAACTTGTTCCAGCTCTTTTCCAAAAAAAAAAAACAAAAAAACCACACTTTTCATTAGGATTTCTCTTCACCAAGGAATTTTTAACACTGGACAGTGGATGATGTGACAGCTGGGGAGCCTTGGTTTGAAGGCAAGAAGTGCCACCAGCCCTAAAAGCACAGCAATGAGGGGAGGGGGTGGTCAGCACTAGGAAAGGATCCAGAGTTGGTCACTAATTCCTTGAATTGCAGCTCAACTGCTTGAAAAATGGATGTGGAGATCCAAGAAAAAGAAAGTATCCTGATTCCCCAGCCTGCCCCTACATAGGTCAAGGTCTTTGGACCACATTCCCTCCCTGGTCATTTCAGGATCTGATCCAGCTTCCAGTCAGACATTCCTGTGGCTGACTTTTAAGATGAGGAAACTGGAATCACTGTTTTAACTAAACAACCTTGAGCTCAATCAGTCCTGTGCCTTGAGGCAGCTCTGGAGCAGAGGAGCACAAACAGGATATTGGGATTTCTGAATGGACACAGGGCTCCATGTCCTGCTCCATCCACTGCAGATGGAGCAGCTGACACCTCTGCAGAGGCAAACTTAAATCCTGTTGCCTCTCACTTGTCAGTCATGACAGATGAACCACATGGGAGCAAAGGGACACCTTTGTCTTGTACACTCGGTGTCCTTCATGATTTCCAAGGAAAGATACACTTAAGCCATACCCAGTCATGGGCTTCCCCACTAATTCATCCATAGTCCAAAAGCCATAGAGGCCCTAACGTTGGAAAAGCCCTCAAAGGTGGAGTCCAACCATTAACCCAGCACTGCCATGGCCCCCAGTGCCACATCTTAGTGCTTTTGGACAATTCCAGGGATGGGGATTCCACCACTGCCCTGGGCAGCCTGTTCCAATGCTTGGCAATCCTTCTGTGGGGAAATTAGTCCAATATCCAACCTAAACCTCCTCTGATGGGGGTCATTCCCCCATTTTCTGTCCCTTGTTCCCTGGGAGCAGAGTCTGACTCCTCCCAGCTCCTCCCTCCTGTCAGGGAGTTGGAGGAGCCAGAAGGTCCCCCTGAGCCTCCTTTTCTCCAGGCTGAGCCCCCCCAGCTGCTCCTCCTCAGATTTTTCCATGTAGCTGAAACATGAGTGGCCACAGTCTGGGAATTTACCTCCACAAGTCCCATTACCACCAATGATGCTCCTTGTGTGTTTAGAGAAGAGGAACATCAACTCCTTACTCATCATTTTGCCTCCTGAAGTGGCACTTGAAGCTCAAGCTTTGATACAAGCTCCTTAAAGGCTGACACTTGATTTCTTAAGAAAACTTCAATTAATAAAAACACACCCAGCAACAAAAAAGCCTCTTCAGGCTGCTAAATTTATTACCTTTCTTTTAATAGAAAAGACACAGGTTGCTGCAAGAGCTGCTTCTTCCCACCCAGCCAGGCTTTCACAGCTTGGATTCTGCCTTGGAAAAACATCTTTGTACTCCCCAGGCTGGGACATCACACAGCTCAGGATGTCCCAAACTGGTGGTGCCACATCATCACTGATGGCCCCAACCTCTGCTTTCCACTGAGAGTCTGGGAAAGCCCATTAAACTCATCTTATAAGTCCTAAGAACAGTCTTAGTGGTACCTATATCAAATCATACCCTACTCTGTCACAAGAACAGACAACTCATTTAATACTTTACTCTTTGCATATCACAGAATCATGGAACACTTTGAGTTGGAAGGACATTAAAGCTCATCCAAGTTCCACTCCCTGCCATGGGCAGGGACACCTCCCACTCTCCCAGGTGGCTCCAACCTGGCCTTGGACACTCCCAGGGATGGGGCAGCCACAGCTTCTCTGCCCAACCTGGGCCAGGGCCTCCCCACCCTCCCAGCCAACAATCCCTTCCCAATATCCCATCTTGTCCTGTCACTCCAAGACCCTGGAAATAGTCTCTCTGTCTTTCCTTGTAGCTCCTTCAGGTCCTGAAAGGCCACACTTAGGTGGCCCTAAAACTTTCCTTCTCCAGGCTGAACAATCTCAGCTCTCCCAGCCCTTCCTCATGGAAGAGCTGCTCCATCCCTCTGATGACCTTGATGTCTCTTCTGGACTTGCTCTAACAGAGGGTTTCCCAGTCGGATCCTCTGCTCCCAGGGGAGGTTCAGCAGCCCTTGGAGTGCCCAGACAGATTCCTGCTTTTCAGGAGCCAACACTTCCCTGTCTGCCCTGAGGCATGTCAGGAATGTCCTGGTTTAACCCCAACCAGGACCTGAGCCCCACACTGACACTCCAACCCACTTCCAAACCCCTCCAGTGGGGGAGAACCTGAAAAATCCAAACCTTTTGGGCTGAGGTAAGAACAGCTGGACAACATAATCAAAAAATAGTAATGAAAAGGAGAGAGGAATAAAACTCAAGTGATTCACCACACAACCACTCACCACCCCCTGAGCCAGGCCCAGCCATTTAAACTCCAGTTAAAGGCTCCCTTAGGCAAGGCCTTTCCCTCACTACCTCTCCTCCTCTTTAGGGAAGTTTCTTCCTCCTCCTTTTCAGAGCTGGGAAGCTCAGCTTGGCCCTCACACGGGCCATTAATGATCAGAACAATTCAATATAAAACCCTTTGCATTTGTGCAGCAGCTGAGACACTCCATCATTTTACTCTAACCCAGAAATGTTGAAAGCAGCTCTCTCATGAGCAAAATCCTTTTCCAGGGAACCTGGACTGGCTGCTTTACTTTAGACTTGCAGATCAAGATTTCCTCAGGAAAAGGGAGCACAAATCCAACGGTCAACAAGAGATATTTAAACCTCTCACAGACACTGAAACCAATCATAGACTGGTTTGAGATAGAAGGGACCTTAAAGATCATCTCATTCCAACCCTTTCCAAGGGCAGGGACATCTTCCACTGGACCATCTGATCCCCCACCCTCTAAGCAGCAAACTGCAGGTAGAAAGCACCTTATCCCAAAAGAATGAAGCCAATGGAGTTGGCAACACTTCATTGTTATTTCAGACTATTTTTCCCCTCCTCCTACACAGGGGACATTGACAGATGATCCATGTTGTTCTCAGGGAAAATTCCACAGGACAGAAAGACTCCAAATCCCCCAAGTTCTCCATAGAGGGGCCTCTTTTGTTAAATTACCAGTTATCTTCCCTCTGAAATGTTACCTAGTGACTTGCTGTTTTCTGTAAGGAGCTGCAGGGAATACCTTAAGTATTGTGATAAGCAAAACTGTTTCACCGGGGCTAAATTGGCATCTTGGCTGCAGCCCTGCAATTTGAAGCCAAAGGGCTGCTCCATTCCCAGGTATCTTTTATTCCAAGATTAGGGTTAGAGCTGCTGAGCCTGAACTTCACCCTGGCAGGGCCTGGGATGCACCGTGTGAGTGCCATTAGCACTTCCCAGGACCTGCTGCAGGTCTCAGAAAACATTCAGATCATATAAATAGTCAGATATGAAATAAAGTCACTGTAGCTCAACAAATTGCCATACCAAGTGAGCTGGAAAAGAAATTCCTTCCTGTGTGTGAAGAGAAGTGAGGGAGAACTCTCAGAGAAAAGGGCTCTGTGTTACTGAATTTTGGCTGTTTGCTGCAGGATGACCCTCCACTGGCAGAATTCCTAGTGTAGGGCTTCCCAGGATTTACAGGATTGTTTTGGGGGATCAAATTTGCATTTTGCATTGCCAGAAAAGCAAGATTTTACATCATATTGATACCACAGGATCCCCAAAGAGCTGCAGAGCTGGTGAGAGGGTGGATCTGGGATGAAATGACACTAAATTTCCAAAACCCCATGAGATCTGATGCTTTTGCACCCTGAGTTTCACTTATAGACCTTATTTTGCCCGTGACAGGCTAAAGACAACTGACAATTTTTGGGCAATGATGCAGGTACAAGCTGCTCCCACAGCTGCATCCCCCCAGGGCTGCCTTTTGCTCTTCCCATGGATGCTGGAAGCATTTCCTCCCACAAGACCATTTTTAGCTGAGACACCACAAATTGTTTCTGCTACAGCTTTTTCCAACTCTTTAACAATTTCAACTTCAACTTTTCCTGTAGAAATTGCCCCCTTCTGACACCTCTAACCAAGGCTCCTGTGCTGCCACAGCAGCTGGTCCTCCTTAGAGGACTTAAAGCCCATCTTCCAGCTGAAAGAAGCTTTGATCCTGAAGGCAAAACAGGATCCACCAGAAGCCCAGTGATGGCCTGACCTTACCTTAAGCCTCTGGCAGCTGGTTTTAGTTCCTTGCTCTGCTGAGGGAGATTCAAACTCCTGGCTTCCTTAGAACAGCACAAAACTTCCTAAATTCCCTCTCAACAAAACAACCACAGACTCACAGGAGATGGCAAGTTAGGAGCCCAACTCCCAGCCCTGCACAGAATCTCCCAATCCCTCATCACCTCCTGGGTAGGGGAATTTATCTCCTCTGAGCAGCAGCACCCACCTGACGACTGGGATCAGCTGAAGTGATCCTGGTTTAATTTGCTTATCTCAGAAGCAAAGAACCAAACTCTGGAATTTCCAGAATGAACTTCAGCTGCTTATTTCATATTGTTCCCCTGTCCTCAGCCAGTATTTATTGGTGTGTACAGCTCAGCTGCTCCAAGTGAGTTTAATTTACCTGCAGATCATATTACCTGGCCCACATTTGCAGATTTATATCTCAAATGGTTTCTTCTTGCAGTGCAGGGGGATGTGAGTGGAGTCTGTTGCTGTGATGGATGGGCCTCAAACACTTGGTTCAATTGAATAAGAGAATCATGGAAAAATGCAAGTTGGGGGTTTTTTTTTGGCTTCTATGTAATTGCTCAAACTCATAGAAGTCTACAAATCTTGACTTGCAATATCAGATCCATGTATGATTTACTTAAATATCCAAAGTCAGCTGCTGGAGAAAGTATTTTTCTCTTTGAGTACAACTTGAGAAAGCTTTGCTAATACACACAGCCCCTCCTAGCAGGGAACAGAGCCATAACATTAAACTCCTTATATTTCCCTGTTCCCTACATTTTTGCAAGGTTCAAGGGAGTGTGTCAGTTCAATCTGAGCATTTTGTATTTCTGTTGAGACAATGGAAGGTAGAAATGCAAACTAATTCCTTATTTTAGCAGTGGTGCTGTTATTTAAGTACTCCCACTCTCATTCTTCCTGCCTGGCTTTCATCTCAGAGCTCCCATGAGCCCCAGCACTGAAATCCTGCTTGGATTAGAACTGAATTTTATAACAATTATTATATTGTGTTCTATTTAACTGTTCAAAGATAAATTGTACAGCCTTGGCAGTGCCTGCACCATGAGCTGAGGGGCTTCTTGTGCTCTTGAAGAGGTTTGGGATTGGCCTTTGAGGGCACAGAATTTAGTTGACAGGTTTTCGAGGCAGGAATTCCGAGCAGCACAGGCTTCAAGCAGAAGGAATTCCAGCTGCATGTCCACTTAGGATGTTGCCTGGAAGCTCAGAGCTCTTACAGAGAGGTTTGGTGTGCCAGGTGAGAGGTGCAATGTCACCCAAAATGAGGCACTAGAGGGGAGGGAAGAACCAGTTCAAGTGCCCCTGTCCTGCTGGAAGATCTGGAGAACATCCCCTCACCTCCTGTGCCTTTTCCGCCTTGTTAATCCAAGTCCAGGCTCCTGCAGGCAGTAAATCCCCCTAAAATATGCTCACATTGAGCTCTGCACTCCAGGATCCCTGGCTTTATCCCAGATCATGGAATCATGGAATGACCTGGGCTGGAAAGGACCTCAAAGATCATTTATTCCAACGCCCCTGCTGTGTACAAAGACACCTTTCAGTGGAACACTGATGTCCAGCTAATTCAGGTAAAATATTCCATATTTGGATGAAATCCTGCAGCTGTTCCCAGCCTGGGACACCAGTCTGGCATCCAAAGGGCTCTCCCAGCCCAGTGCCTTTGCTTTGAAAGCAGCTCCCAGTGTTGGCCCTGCAAAGAACCTCCTCCTACCTGGAGACTGGAGTTTGGACCCTCAGACAGCCCAGTCCAAACCTTGTCCATGGAGAGTACTTGAATCAGGAATCTGGGTGAGAGACCACCCCATCCAGAGGGTTTGCTTTGGCAGATCAGGGAATGTGGGACCTGCACAGCAGGATCCACCTACAGCTCCTGCTGACAGCACTGATCCCAGTGTTTTCCAGCAGCACAGACCTGCAGGAGGCTTCCTGCTTAATTTATCCTCTGAGGATGACTGTTCAACCCAGGGAAGTGAAGGTTTTGAGGCCACCTAATTGTGGCCTTCCAGGACCTGAAGGAGCTACAGGAAAGATGGAGAGACACTATTTAGAAGAGCCTGGAGTGACAGGACCCAGGGAATGGCTTCCTACTGCCAGAGGGCAGGGAGAGATGGGATATTGGGAAGGGATTGTTGGCTGGGAGGGTGGGGAGGCCCTGACCCAGGTTGAGCAGAGAAGCTGTGGCTGCCCCATCCCTGAGAGTGTCCAAGGCCAGGTTGGAGCCACCTGGGAGAGTGGGAGGTGTCCCTGCCCATGGCAGGGGATGGGACTGGATGAGCTTCAATGTTCTTTCCAACCCAAACCATTTTATGACTCTATAATTGTCTGAGTATCAACATGAGTTGTATCCACACACACTTACAAAAGTAGATTTTGATGCCCCATTTCAGATAAACAACATCATTAACACAGCAAACCCCACATTTTAAACTCTCTTGTACTATCCTGCTCAGAAAAACATCCAGCACAGGGCCACGGTGTCTCTTGATTGGAGAGATGTTCTTGTGCAGTTCAAGCTGAGTGGTTTCTATGATTTTCTGTTATCTGAAGGAGGAAGATGAAAACAGATAAGAGTTTGGAGTCAGGACGCTGAAACAGACCCCGCCAATCACTGCTACAGAAGCTCCATCTCTAAAAATGCCTCTTTTCTGTCTCAAGAGAGCCATTACTTCCCCCTGTAGAGCCTCCATATAAAAATCAGACCTGGAAAAGAAGCAATACTGGGAAAAGGATCAGTGGGATGAAATTAGAGACTGAAGAGCTCCAGTGCCAAACTGATGTTGAGAAAAGTGTGTGTATTATTGAGAAGAAAATCAAGTTAAAAGCAAGTTTTCTGGGGTTCATTAAGCCACACCAGCCAGAGGCTGAACTTCTACATAAGTTCATCCTCAGAACAATTCTGCCAGAGATTTCAAAGCATCCTCAAAATAAAAAAGGGCACCAGGTGCTCACAGAAACCTGTGCACGTTCCAGATGGGGAAGATGTGGGAATTCAGCAGGAGGGACAAAGAACCCTTGGAGATTCCTCTGAGCAGGATTTTGTCTCCTCTACACTTCAGAAATGGAAGCTTTTCTGGAAAATCAGAGTTTTCAGCCACTCTGTGAACACCCAGAGCTGCCTAAACAGCTGTTTAGCTGGTCTTGACTTCTCTGTCCTGGCCTGGAAAATCTCATGAATTTGTGCTTCAATGTCACCATGACATCTCACAACACCCTCTCAAACTGCATCTTGGATTAATGATTTGTAGCAGGTTTTTATCAACCAAAGGATCCATACTGCAGAAATGGGAGGTTTTATAGGTTTTAATTTTCATCTTGCTTTATGGAAGGGACAAAACAAGAATGGAAAATTGGAAAAATGATTGAAAAATATAGAAGCTGTTGTGAAAAGTTGGGGGGGGGAGGTTTAGGAGTCAACGGGAAAAGTTGTTGTTGGACTCAAGGCCTGGAGGGGAATAAAGATTCACACGACATGATTTCACATTGTTTCTATAATTTGATGCAAAAAAGGGTGAAAATAAGACTTTAAGTAATATTTCCCACGTATCCAGCAGGTAACTGCACTCAAATAAATCTGCCACCATCCAGAAGTTGGAAGATATAAATATTGCAGCTCTTCCACCTTCTTCCAGTGACAGTCAGGGCTGAAGCCCTCGATGTGTAGATCCCAGGAACTGCTGATTAAGCAAGGAAACACCCTCAGGAGTAGCTGGATTAAGGGTTGGGAGGGCAGGCACAGCAAGTGCTGTGTGAGTGGTTTTGTTCCTGGTGTTAATCCCAGTACAAGTGGATTATTTTTCCCATCTGTGACTCCCACAAATAAGATCTCCCTGCTGCTCCTTCCTCAGTGCTCTGCTCATCAAGGCCCTTTGTTTTCCATGTCACGCTGGCCATTTATGATGGAGGGAAATGGCTTTGCCTTCTGGCAGTAATTTTTTTTATTCATTTGATTTTGGTTTTAAATGCATTGAACACGAGAACTTTTGGAACTTCATGATGCCTGAATGCTTCCAGCACTCATTAAACATTCAGTGTGTTAAGGGGGAGGGAAAGTCAAAGAAAACAACAACCAAAAGCCCAGATGAGGAATAAAACAGTGGAAACAGAGTTCAGTATAGACTCTGTTCAGGAGCAGATTCCATCCTCTGCTCAAGGATGAAGGAATATCTTCTCTTCCATATTCAGTGATTCCCAGGGCCTGGAGAGCAGCAGTATCTCTCAGGGCTGTTTTAAATCGCTACCCTGGCACAAAGGCAACTGTGGGGATCTGAAAGCATATGGAATAATAGGAATGGAGAACAGCCCTCAGTTTCAAAGAGCCTCAGTCTTGCTCTGGCATTCCCCACCTCAGGGTTTGCATCTCTATTTGCTCTGAGTGCTGCAGGAGTGTCGAGGCACAGAAATAAGGACAGTCTGACACGGAAAACGTGGCCCAGAGTGGGCTGGTCCCAGTATGGGTGGTGGCCTGGGACAGTGGTGGGTGATGAAGTGAGTGCCCAGAGCTCCCTGGAGGTGCAAATGCAGAATGAACTCCTGATGGTCCATTTATGGGAATCACTGGGCTTGGATTTATAGGAATTTACAATGACAGGAATCACTGCTGAAAGCAGGAGAGGCAGAAGAGGATTTTTTTTCTTTAGCTGATGTGTACAGAGCTTACAGGGAGCACAGAAATGAAGCTTTGGGGGGACCTATTTGTGGCCTTCCACGACCTGAAGGGAGCCTGCAAGAAAGATGGAGAGGACACAGAGGATGGCTTCCCACTGCCAGAGGGCAGGGTTAGGTGGGATATTGAGAAGGAATCCTTCCCTGTAAGGGTGAGGAGGCCCTGGGATGAGTTTCCCAGGGAAGCTGTGGCTGCCCCATCCCTGGAAGTGTCCAAGGCCAGGTTGGAGCCACCTGGGAGAGTGGGAGGTGTCCCTGCCCATGGCAGGGGGTGGAACAGGGAGACTTCAACTCCCAACCCAAAGCATTTCATGATGCCATGAGCACTCCTGGACAGTTGTACAGCATGGATATACACGATTAAATCCAGCATCCAAATTACCTGTTAAGCATGAATCCACCTGAGCATTCAATGATAAAATCAGCACAGAGTGAAGTTTAAGGGATGCAGCCTTTCCTGGAGGTTTAACTCTCATTTCAAATGCAACCCCCTGTATCTGCAAGAGTTGAAATAATTTCACAGCGTCTGGAGTGGTAGGTTATGGATCATGATCCATCAAAATCATGGGTGAGCCATGAACAAGGTTGAGGATGGGTGATTTAATAACAAACAAACAGATAAAATATCCCATTCCCATGGAGTGTGGATATTATTTCATTTTCTATTTACTGTCAGGACCTCCGTGACAAATAGTTCTTCATAACTTTGATTCTCACATGTTAGAGTTGTTAAACTTAATTGTGTTTCCTCCAATGTTTTATTAGAGCAGGGATGAATTTTCATGATTCATCCAACATCCATAATTTGTTATAATCTCATTGTTTTGCTCTTTATCTCAGCAGCTGTAATATTAACCCAGGTCAATAATTCTGTCAAGTGGGAGTGATGATACTCGAAATAGGGAATTTAAAACGTGGAACTACATCTTATCTCAGAGATGCAAAAAAGGAAATCCTGGATAATCACTGCATGGATGTGCTGAGAGCAGTTGGGTGCAGAAAGCCAGGGAATACTTGCCTACTGTATATTTATGATATATATAAAGTCCTCTTCCATTAGGCTTTGGTTTGGATATGACTTCACACCATAAACATATTTTCCTTTCCACTTCTGGTTCCCATCTAAAAGAATGTGCTGAATTATCCTGAAAAGTATTTGAAATATCACCATCTCCTGGGAGAATTTCAGGGCCCATTTGCAACCCAGAGGAGACACAACTGTGTCCTGAGATTCAGTACATGGATTCAGATATTGAACTACAGAATATCCTGAGCTGGAAGGGACCAATCCAACTGCTGGCCCTGCACAGACACCCCAACAATCTCACCCTGTCCCTGAGGGCATTGTCTAAATTTTCCTGCAGCTCTGGCAGCCTTGGGGCTGTGCCCACTGCCCTGGGGAGCCTGGGCAGTGCCCAACCACCCTCTGGGCAAAGAAGAACCTTGGCCTGAGATCCCCCCTGACCCTGCCCTGACACAACTCCAGCCATTCTCTCAGTCCCATCACAAGACCCAGATGTCTCATTAAATCTTTTCATTTGGACCTGCTATTTCTTTCTAAAGGCTGGGCTTCCTGGATTTGGTGTTGATCCATATTCCATCCAAGAAGGAATTTCCAAGGAAGTTTTCAGAGTATTCTTACATATTTCACTTTGCCAAAGTTAGATCTGAATCTCCTGAGATTCATTATACTTGAATCAGCTGCTACAATGACCAGGGTGTCACAGAGCACTGAAACAGAGATCTCAGAGCCTGGAGCAATGTCCCTGTGCTGGGAAGAGCTCTAATATATTCATGGGAGGCTGTATCCCCAGGTCTAGAATTACACAGCCCTGTATAATGCATAAACCATTCATTTCCTATTGTGTTACTGGGACTGTAATCTCTAGAAAGCCAAAATTACCTGGAAAAGAATACCATATTCAAAGCACAGTTTTCAGCTTGTGACAGAGTTTCAAGTGGCTTCTTCTGTGGGAAGAAAAAGTTCCCTCAGTCCTCCAGTAATTTGTTAAATTGAGTCTTTTAAAGCTCTGAATTCCCAGAGCACAAGATAAGAATATGCAGTGTCTTAAGCATTTTGGGTCATATTGCCAAGCTCTGCTCTGGAATCAGAACAACCTGAGACTGAAAAAACCCTCCCTGAACACGTGCACATGTATTGCTGTCCCTCTCCTCACTCCTCTCAATTTTGCTTTTCCAATCTCAGGGAGCAGCAGAACTGAACAGACTTGTGTCTGCAAGAAACTCAGGTTGGTCATGTCACAGAACCATGGAATGGTTTGGGTTGGAAAGGACCTTAAAGTTCTGGTTCCATGCCCTGCCCTGGGCAGGGACACCTCCCACTCTCCCAGGTGGCTCCAACCTGGCCTTGGACACTCCCAGGGATGGGGCAGCCACAGCTTCCCTGGGCAACAATCATTCCAAAGGGGAAATCCTGTTGTTACTTTGAGTGGTGGAGAGGCCTGGGGAGGATGAACAGAGGGGAGGAAGGTCAGTGCAGGAGCTCCTGGAAGTGTGTGAGCCCCATCCACAACCCAGCTCCCCATGGACAGAGCCTGATCTGGAGAGGTTTGGTCCTAAGGGATGGTACCAATCCTGTGTCCTCACTTCAGTTCCTGAGCCCTTCTCTTGCCACAGGACTCTCCCAGGAGAAAATCATTCTTTACAGCAGGACCAGCACTGAAACTAAACCCCTTCTGGTCACAGAATCCCAGAATCCCTGAGGTTGGGAAAGCCCTCCCAGCCCGTGGAGTCCAAGCTGTGCCCCATCCCCACCTTGTCCCCCAGCTCAGAGCACTGAGTGTCACATCCAGTCCTTCCTTGGGCACCTCCAGGGATGAGGACTCCAAACTTCCCTGGGCAGCTCTTTCCAGGGAAATGTTTAACCACCCTTCCCAGGGAGAAATCCCTCCTCCTGTCCCCCCTGCCCCTGCCCTGGCCCAGCCTGAGGCCGTTCCTTCTCCTCCTGGCCCTTGTTCCCTGGGAGCAGAGCCCGACCCCCCCCGGCTCCCCCCTCCTGTCAGGGATTGCAGAGAATTCCAGGGGCCCCCTGAGCCTCCTTTGCTCCAGGCTGAGCCCCCCCAGCTCCCTCAGCCCCTCCTGGTGCTCCAGCCCCTTCCCAGCTCCGTTCCCTTCCCTGGACACGCTCCAGCCCCTCGGAGGGCCCAGATCTGGACCCAGCACTGGAGCACCACACTGTATTTGCAGCCCTTTCATGGATCACAACCAGCTCAGGACCCTCCTGATGAACCTACACAAAGTCCTGGTTTCTGTCGCACTCCCTGGGACTCATCCCCACCAGCCCCAGCCAGCCCCTGGTGCCTGGAGCAGAGATGGAAGGTGGAACCTTGTTGGAGCACATGAGACACCGATTCTGCCTTGTCCCATCTCCACCAACTCATCACTTTCTCTTTCCAAACTCTGCTGGGTGTGGAATTGGCTTCTGAAAAGCTCAGTGTTGGCATTGGTGGTTTTGCTCCTCTGGGACAAGAGAATCTTGCAAAGGGTGTTTTTATGGAGACATCCTGCCTTGAAAAAGAACAAGGATTAACAAGGTAGGAAGTGTGAAAATCCTTTCATTTTAGGTAGTTGGAACATCAAACTAAAACGTGTCTTATCATGAAACCCGTGGCTGTTGGTGGATATTTATATTCCATTTCTGGAAGCCACATGATCTGAAATTTTCTGTTTTCACAGAGAAATAAATAAACCCCAACTAATTTTCTGGATCTTTAGATAGTTGGAAAAAGAAACTGGAAGACTGACTTGGAAGCATCCTGATGACTCCAGACAAAAAAACCAAAAAACAAAAAAGAAAAAAAAAAATCTAAATATTTGCTTGCATTCCATGGTTTTTAGTCTCTTATTAATTTTTCAGCAAGGCCTAGTTCACAAATTTTGACTCTTGAAATGAAAAGTTCAGCTGCCTGTCATTCCAGTGGCTCAAGAAGCATTCACAGTGAGCTGCTAAAAACTCTACTTTTCCTTTACAACATCCTCATATTCCCAGAGTGATAAAGCCCAGCTTATATAGATATAAATATATAAATAAAAAGCTGGTCAGCTGTACTTAAAATATTCAAAGTAATTCTCTACTTAACACTTCTATCTTTAAGTTCTAAAGCAAGGTTCGCTGGCTGCTGACATTGTTGAATTTCAAATAAAGGGACTCAGTAAGGCTCAGTCGACTTTTTCTGCTGCATTCTCTTCAAAATGCCTTTACAAATTAAAGCAAGTCGTCTCCACGGCTCTGAGTTCAACCCAGCAGAGAAACAAAGCTGAACAGCTCCCCACTG
This sequence comes from Serilophus lunatus, assembly GCA_013399895.1. Taxonomy (NCBI): domain Eukaryota; kingdom Metazoa; phylum Chordata; class Aves; order Passeriformes; family Eurylaimidae; genus Serilophus; species Serilophus lunatus. The sequence goes on from VXBA01000125.1 coordinate 851,125, forward strand.
ACAGGATTAAAAATGCTGTGGAGGTTCCTGTTTTAGTCTCCAACTTCCCACTGACTGCTGGCACTGATGGAGGCAATGCCTGATTCTGCACCAGCTCAAGTGAAATCAGCACCAGAGCCACGAATATTTGATTTTTAAAAGAAGGAAAGGTACTAAAACAGCAGAGAGAAGTTAATTATTTGGTGATATGCCTGATAAAATTGAGGGCTATCAGGGGTTTTCCTCACAGGAAGGAAAGAAATGGAGTTGTAGAGTGGTTTGGGTTGGAAGGGGAGTTGGAGATTTCCCAGTCCCACCCCCTGCCATGGGCAGGGACACCTCCCACTCTCCCAGGTGGCTCCAACCTGGCCTTGGACACTCCCAGGGATGGGGCAGCCACAGCTTCTCTGCCCAACCTGGGCCAGGGCCTCCTCAACCTCACAGGGAAGTATTTCTTATATAATATCTCATCTAAATGTGTCCTCCTTCAGCACATCCCCCAGGGACAGCCCCGGCTGGAAGCAGAGACTCTCCTGCCCTCCCTCCCTGTCCTCTCCCTGCTGGGGATGGTGCTTGGAGCAGGGAGTGGGAAAAGAGCAGGAACAGATGGAGCCTTTTCCTGCCTCCAGCAGCCCACAGTTGATGCTCTGAGGCAGAGGTTTCATAACCTCCCTGTTATGTCAATATTGGTCATAAAGTTACCCAAGCCTTTTACCCATCTCACTGCAAAGGCTGACTCCAGATGACGACAAATCCTACAGTGAGGATTTTTATGAGTTTTAAATTTACTGGTTGTTAATTTCATGGGGCCACAGGACAGAGTAAAACACCAGGAGGCTTCAGGTTTTGCCACACTTGTCACAGCCATAAACTCCTCTAACGAGTCCTTTGTGCACCTCTTATCTCATTTGCCTGCTCCTCTCGGGGTCCCTCCATGCTTGTGTCTTGTCCCCTGATACTGAGAATTCCTGCCTTCCACTGAGGTTCCAGTGTCCCACCACCCTCATTGTGAAAAATCTCTTCCTTTCACTTTTTTTTTAGTTTAAAGCCATTCCCTGGGTCCTGTCCCTCCAGCCCTTGTCCCCAGTCCCTCTCCAGCTCTCCTGGAGCCCCTTTAGGCTCTGCAAGGGGCTCCAAGCTCTCCCTGGATCCTTCCCTTCTCCAGCTGAACACCCCCAGCTCTCCCAGCCTGGCTCCAGAGCAGAGGGGCTCCAGCCCTTGGAGCATCTCCGGGGCTCCTCTGGACTCTCTGCAGCAGCTCCAAATCCTTGTGCTGTTGTTCCCAGGGCTGGAGCAGCTCTGCAGGGGGGTCTCACCTGAGGGGGCAGAGGGGCAGAATCACCATTGTCCCATTTTAAAACTTGCAGATTCAGACTTCTGGCACTGCTGCCAGGTCCTTCTCTGCCCACTTCTTGCTCTGCTCCAGGATACATTGAATGAACCTGCTGAACTCACAGGGTAACAGATGGAGTGAACACCAGGAGTTCTAATGAGATGTTGGAACTACATTTTATTAGCAAAGTCCATTTGTTGGCTGGGGATCCCAAATATGCAAACTGACCATTTTTACCCATCTCTGTCCATTCTTTCCCATTTGATTTTTTTTAAAAAATGGCAGGCCTGGCTCATATCCATTGCCTCCTGCCTTTTCCATCCTGTGATCCTGGGATCCCAGCAGCTCCAGACCCAAGCAGCCATTGGCATTTGTAGATGAGTGATGAGGAAATTTGGGCTGGGAGAGCAGAGCACCCCCAGAAGAGAAGGCTGTAACATAGGGTGTAGGGTTCAGCTGGTGCTTTAATATTTAATTATTCAATCCAGATTAATGAGCCATGGCCCAGCCCTCACTAACACGTGATCCACGAAGCCCTTTCATTCAGCTCAGCAGTTGGACACAGATTTAAAAGGCCTCAAACCGCATTACAATAATACTTAATTAATAAAAACAAATGAATTGTCCAGCTGAGACTGAGGAATCTGCTGGTGGGAGACAGGAATGAAGTGGAGCTGAGCACAAGTGTTCTCCTGGAATAAATTCATATCCAATGAGCGAAGATAAAATAAGGGAGAAGATCCTTGAGGGGGTATGTGGATGATGAGACAGGGACTGTGGCCACTGTGTTTGTCCAGCACCGAGCCCAGGATAGTCAGTGACCTCCCACATCCCTGACAACATTAGTGGCACCAAAATGTTTGGGAAGACAGTGGGAGGAAGAGGAAGAAACTGTGGCCTGGCACAGAGGGTGGGTGATGCTCATAAAGGGGCACTCTGGGGACAAGCCAAGGGAGCTGCTGGAATACTCTGGGGACAAGCCAAGGGAGCTACTGCTCCTCCACGGCACTCCCAGTACAGCAATGGGAACAGAGAATCCGGGCTCCCAGCACAGCCCAGTATCAGCCACTGCCCCGGGATTTCTACCCTGGGAATTTGGGAGGCAGCAGCTCCCAAAGTCAAGGGTCTTGGGCAAAGCAGGACCGGCATCTCTGTGCTGGAAAAGACATCCCGGGAGCTCTGCTGAGACCTTGCAACTGCAACCCTTCCTTGAGGACTCACATTCCTGCATCTTGAGGGAAGAAGGATTCACAGCGTTTTCTATTGACATTTCCCGGAGTGCAGCCCGTCCCCAGGGAGAGCCAAGGGCTGAGCATTTCCAGCTCATTAGCCAGGAGTTTGGGAACAACAGAAGGGGGACACTGGGGCATCCATCTGCTCCCTGCATCCTGGGAGCACCCAAGGGAGCCCTGGGGCTGCTCCAGCACAGCCCCTGTGGAAGGGACAGCTTGGCCTCCCCTCTGCCAGGGCTGAGGGTGCCAGGGGGCTCGGGGGGGTCCAGCCAAGCTCCTCCAGGTGGGAATGACGTGTCTGCCCTGCCATGGCCCCCAGGGGTGGAGTTGGCTGTACCTACACCCTGCAGGAATGATGGGCACGTCGTTTTATTTTCATCATGAACTGGATGGAGCTCCTTTCACAGGAGGACAGATGCATTCCCTGTGCCAGGGAATCCTGATGGGTTTGGATCCTGCAGGATCCTGCAGGCTTCTCTGAAAGCACCACAGTTGCTCCTGTATTAGGAGTGGGAGATAACAAGGCTCCAGCTGAGAGCAGGGGTGTCTGTACTCGCTGTTTGTGAATGCAAATACCTGTTTATTCAAATAGCTGTTATTTTTCTCTTGGCTATTTAAGCAAAGGAGGGTTGGGAAGTGATTCTCTGTGTGTGTGGAGGAATGTGGGGAGATCCACAGGTCCCTGTCCACCGAGGCTGGCAGGGGAGAGGGGGCTCAAATGCTACCTGGTTCTTATGGGAACCTGGAGGGAGAAGGGATGGGGGCAGTTCTATGTGCCCTGTGTTCAGCCTGGAGAAAGGAGGATCAGACCTGCCTCGCTCCCTTGATGGAGAGGAGCTTGTGTGGATGGAAAAGTGCAAAAAGTTCAAAACAGAATCATAGTATCATGGAACGGTTTGGGCTGCAAGGGGAGTGGAATGTTTCCCAGTGCCACCCCCTGCCATGGGCAGGGACACCTCCCACTCTCCCAGGTTGCTCCAACCTGGCCTTGGACACTTCCAGGGATGCCACAGCTTCTCTGGGAAACTCATCCCACGGCCTCCCCACCCTTACAGAGAAGAATTTCTCCTATAAGCCAATCCAAACCTACTCTCTGTCAATTTGAAGCCATTCCCCCTTGTCCTATCAGTCCTTGCTCTTGTAAATAGTTTCTCTCCAGCTGTCTCCCTTCAATACTTTGGGTCTTTTTAAAATAAACTGATTTTTATTGTTTGGTTTTTTTTTCTCCCCCAAGTATATTGTATTTCATAATCTTGAGACTTTTTTCTCCTGTTGATTTTACCTCTCTAATTAAAACAGAACCAAGTCAAGTTTTTCCCGTTTTTTGTTTTCTTTCTTTTCCTTAAATAAAGAAGTTCCCCAAACAAACACACTATCTTAAATGCCAAAATATCCCCCAAGTTTGGCAAAGGGACAGAAACTCAGGAAACAACATAATTTTCTTCAGCAGTGACACATTTCCAAGCTGCTACTGAGCTGCAAATCTTCATTTTTCCATTGCTGGTCTTAATTATAAGAGAAAAAGTCAACCCCCTGACATATATGACAGCACAAAATGGTGATTATCTTCAAATAACAATGAAATAATAAGCTCTATTGCAAAATGTTTCAGACCTTTTTTTTTTTTAAAAAAAAAATAAGGAAAAACTTCAGTTATGTGCTGATTATTAATTTCTTTCCTCATAAAAATTACATCTATGCAGGTCACTGAAGATCATGGTGGGATGTGAGATTCCTGAAGGTCCATCCAGCTTTTCAGAGTCCTCCCTTTCCCCCTGTTCTCTGGCTGAGCACAGCTTTGCTTAAGGGAATCTTGGCCATCTCTGTTTCCTGCTCTGGAATAAGGAAGGATGTGGCTGTAGGATTCTGCCCCTCCCTTCCCATGGTCCAGAGGGGTGGAATTGTCCCTGGCAAAGCCCAGCCAGGGCTGGCTCTAATCATGGCATGTTGGAAAAGGCAGCAGGCACAGGCAGGAAAAGCAACCATGGCTCTTCTTTCCACTTGTGCCACAGCCCTAGAGCTGGAAGGGACCCATAAGGATCATCCAGTCCAACCCCTGGCCCTGCAGAGACACCCCAACAATCCCACCCTGTCCCTGTTTTTCAAACCCTCCTGGAGCTCTGGCAGCCTTGGGAATGTGCCCAAACCCTGGGGAGCCTGGGCAGTGCCCAACCATCTTCTGGGGGAAGAACCTTTGCCTGAGATCCAACCTGCCCCTGCCCTGAAGCCTCATGAAAGCTGCTCTGGGCATCACTTCCACTTCAATCACAGCCACAATGATGGAAGTTCCCACAGGAATCAGCTTTTCCAGCTTCAAACACCAGCAGCTTCAGCCAGCCACGCTTCTCCCGAGGATCCCAGAGTTTCTTCTGAAAGGGCTGTGAAACCTTTTTACAGAAGGTTGCCCAAAATTCCATGGCTGGAAAGTAACTTCAGTGCTTCAACTGCTTGAAGCTGGCTCAGCTGAAGGGAACTCACTTCCAGAGATAACTTGGGATGGCTGCCTGCCCAGCTTCAACAAAAGATGGATTTTGTAAAGCCAACTCAAACTATGCCATCCATTAGGAGAACTACAAAGCAGAACATTTGAAAGTTAATTGGTTTTGCAATTAAAAGATGCAGAGAACATGTGATGCAATTAATTTGACATCAACTTGGTCAGGAATTAAACGTAAAAGCACTTGGTTACTTCTTTAAATGAAGCATATGTTTGTTTCCAGCACCACCAGCTTCCTCACATCCCAAAATGGGAGGCCCAGGAACATTCCCAGCCCTCTGCAGCCAGATTAACTCAGCACTGGTGTGTTTTTTTTCCAAAGGCTGTGATGGTTTGGAGATGATTTGATTTGAAGGCCAGTTTGGAAAGGCAGCAGAAGTACCCATGGAGGGGAAGCTGTTCCCTGCCCTCAGCTCTGGGAAGGATAAACCAGCAGGATTTGATTTTTAATCCAGCAGAGGGTGGGTTTCAGTTGATAAATATGTGCAATTGTTTAGTGCTGAGCAGCCAAGTGGCTTTTGCAGAAGTTCAGCTGCTGAAAACACTCCAAGTTGGAATTTTCCTTGCACAAGCTGGTTCTTACCCAAGGATGAGCCAGTGGGATTTCTGCCTGAGGAATCCATGCTTGGAACACATCAAAGGATCTTTTGCAAGCTGGAAAAAGGGATGGAACTGGAAAACCCTTGGGTGCAAGTTTCTCTTTCCTAAAGACCATGTGTGGCCCTGGGTCCAGAGAGTGGAACCAACTGTAGGTCTGACTGTCCATCCCACTGGAAATAGGTTGGGAATGGGTGATATCAATTCATATGTTATTTTATATTAATTATTACATACTTACATACACAATTACACATATTTATAGTAATTATTTCTAATCTCTATTATATATATGTATAAAATTTTATATTTATCTATATTCACATTCTATTTGGAATGGAAACATCAACACATCAACATTTCTCACACTCAATCTCTGTGTGCAATTCTAGAGAAGAGAAACATTAGAAACTTGGCCTCTTATTTAAAGAGTGTTAAAGAAGAACAAAGCCAGGTGAATTATTTTTGTGAAGCACAATATTAGTGAAGTGTCAGAGGAATTATGTTTATTCACACATATGGGTCAAATATCAGGAAATCTTTAAGCAGGAAAACCTCTAGTGGCAGATGAATTTCTGCTCTTTTAAAATGTGCTGCTTCAACTTTCACAGAAGAAAATATTGTCTTTTAAAAGCTCAGAAGTGTTTGAGGTACTTTAAGGAGCAGGAAGAAAGGAAAGGCAGGAACCTGCAATGGAGAAAATTGTTAAAAATCCTCCTGAGTTGTCAGTGAGAGCTTTTATTTTCGGAGTGCCCACAACTGGTGCTTCCATTACTCCTGGCAGATTTGTCAGTCTGGAGGCATAAAGAGCAGGAATGCTGCAATCCCAGTGACTCATGAGCTTTACACACATAACAAAGATAGAGTTTAAAAAATAAAAAAATCAGACCAAGCAACACTTCCCAGCTGTGCTCTCTGAAAGTGCTTGCAGTTATTGACCACTGCTGTATTTATCTCTTAGACAGACTGGGCTGGTTTTCTTTTTTTCTTTTTCTTTTCTTTTTTTTTTTTTTATTTTTTCCCCTTCCCTCGAATGAAATGAAAGGAAATATTATATTTTTCTTTTTAATTCCTTAGATGCCTCTGCATTCAGTGAGGTGTCAAGAAAAGCTTCCCAAAGAGCAGATGATGCAAAAATCCATCAATGCAAGGGAAGAAAGGAAGGCAGGAGGAAGGGAAGTGAATGTAAAGGATTTAAACCACGGAAACACTCTGCTCCCTTCCCCAGTTTCCTCAGCAGGGATGTGCCAGGGGTGTCAGACATCAGCCACTGGCTCCCTTCCCTCTCTGGGACAGCTGGGAAGGATCTATGCATCCCAGCACCATCCCTGGGATACAGCTGCTGCCACAGTCCTGGTTGTACCAACAGATGATAAAATCACAGACTGATAATTCTGCACCAGCTGAAGTGAAAACAACACCAGACACACAAAGAGTTGATTTTTAAAAGAAGGGAAGATACTAAAACAGCAAGGCAAAATTAATTAATTAGTGAGATCTATGATAAAATTCATGGCCATCAGGATTTTTTTCACAAGAAGGAAAAAAACACTATTTTCATGGAATTCTGGGGTGGTTTGGGCTGGAAGGGTGTTAAAGCCCATCCAGTCCCACCCCCTGCCATGGGCAGGGACACCTCCCACTCTCCCAGGTGCCTCCAACCTGGCCTTGGACACTCCCAGGGATGGGGCAGCCACAGCTTCTCTGCCCAACCTGGGCCAGGGCCTCCCCACCCTCCCAGCCAACAATTCCTTCCCAATATCCCATCTCTCCTGCCCTCTGGCACTGGGAAGCCATTTGGGAATAGTCTCTCTCCATGTTTCCTGTGAGTTCCCTTCAGGTCCTGGAAGGCCACAGTTACATCACCTTGAAACTTCTCTCCAGGCTGAACAACCCCAGCTCTCCCAGCCCTTCCTCCCAGCAGAGCTGCTCCACCTCTTTGATCATCCTGGAGCTTCCTCTGGACTCTCTCCAGCAGCTCCATGTCCTTCCTCTGGATCCCAGAGCTGGAGGCAGGTGGGGTCTCATGATCTACGGAAATACCTTTTTGGAGAACACAAAGTCCACTTTTCACCCCAAATTCCACACAGGCTTAATGACCTCTGGTGCTCTGGTATTTCTTTCCTCAATGCCTTTCCCATGGTCCTTATTCCCTGTGTTTTGCTCCACAGCCCTGTCACAGCCTGGAGCATCTCCAAGGCAGTGAACACCCTAAAGCCTGAGCTCCAGGGATGCATAATTTGGTTCTCCTTGCCTTGGACACTTGCTTGGGTTTGCAGAGGATCCCTGGGACAGAATGAGATGCTCCTCTGAATTATTTTTTTCACTAGGAAAAAAGTTATACTTTCCCCTGTTTTAAAACTTTTATCATTTAGGGAAAGATCCCAAATTTAAAGGCACTCAATACCTTTTAAATTTTTTTTAACAGAAAATAAAATCTCTTTTCAGAGGAAATCAGGTTTGTTTGTTTTTTTTCCACAGAGAAAAATCACATTTTCTACTGAAAAGTAGTTTGGGGAGAAAATCATTGCCTTGTCCAAATTCCAGTGCCTCGATTCAGTGGGAAGCACAGTGACAGCATCTCCTGAGCTGCTTCCCAAAACTCCTTGGTGCAAATGAAAGCTCCAGATGTTTCCTTCAAGGGCAAAAAGAAAGTCTCAAAGTTAAAAACCAAAGCCACCCACATCCAAGGGAACCAAGTGGAAAAGAATTCCTTGTGGTTTTGCTGGAAACTTTAATTTCAGGCCTCAGAACAAGAGGTGTCTGAGCGAGATGACTCTAAAACACTCCCTTTACACCAAAAACCAATCATCCATATCTCTGACCAGTGGAAAATGAGGATATTAAAGATTTATGCATCCAGAAAAGTGCTACAGGAAGAGAAAATGAACTTTTAGGAGGGTGGCAAAGCTACTTCGCTGCACCTGATTTAAAATGAAGCTCCTAATGAAGAATTCTTGCCTTTGGTTGTGTTATAGCTCCAAGCACTTTTCACTTTCTCCTTCTCCCCCCCTTCTTTTTTTTCTCCTGTTCCTCCTTTTATTTAAGACACTTCCCTTGAAGGAACATAAAACTGTCAGTTCTTCATCTAAACCCACGAGACAGGAAAAAATTAATTCTTTAGTCATTGTCTCTTTGACTCAATCTTTAATTTTCCTTCCACAACAAGGCTCTGTGATAAAACTTCTTTCCTTTTCTCTGCTCCAAAGAGGGAATTCTTGATGGGTGAAGTCTGGTTTCTTTTCAAGTCTTCTGGGCTTCTGCCAGGGGTTCCAACAGGGCCAAGGCTGCTCCAGGATTTGTCCAGCTCGACACTTCCAGACACAGAGGGATTAAAAAGTCAGTGTAAAAATAGGCTTAATTACAAAGCCCTTCTTACTTTCAACATAAAAAGCCAAGCAAAATGATCATAAGTCTGGCTGAGAGAAAAATCCTCTCCTTTCCTACCCAGGCAATGCTGTTCCTGATTAGAATTAAATATATGTAGGGGGAGCGAATTTCTTTAGTGTTCACTTCCTTTGGAAAGCAGGTTTGGGGGTTTTTTTTGGGCTCTTTCCTGCTTTTTCACCACAAATATTCAAACAATCCAAGCAGAGGGAAGCAAATACTTCAAAAAAGTTAAATTCAAGGAGCCAAAGCTTTCCCCAAACCGTACTGTATGTCAATTTTAGATCTTAATTTAGGGTCTTAATTTAAAGAGGCCCCAGTGTTGTGTTTGCAGATCACACACCCAGGCCTGGTGTTTGCTGGGAGCACAGGGCACAGACCAGGATTGTGGGGAGAAGTCAGATGGTCCAATGAATTTCACAATCTGAGTGCAGATCATCAAACAGAAGGAGGAATTAATTAATTAATTAATTCATCAATCCCAGAAACACCTTTCTCTGGGAACCTTTGCCCTCTCTCTGTGCCTTGCTCTGCCACCAGCTGACACGAATTTAGGGTTGAGTGGAGCTTCTACCCCCGGATTTAAACTCAACCCCTCAGTTCCTGAGCTGAGCTGGAACACAAGGATATTTCACAGGCTGCTGTTGAGCCTTTATTCCAGAATTCCTTCCTTTTAGAGGCAGCTTTCCCTCAGAACACAGATGCCATCTGAGCAGGGCTTCTGCAGCCTTGAAAATGGAAATTTATTCTCTTGCCAGTGTCGTGTGCTCCTCTTATCTGTGTGTTCCAGTTATCAGAATAAATACTGAAAGACAAGTCCTTGGAGGGATCCTGTGTGTACATGAGCTAAGTACTCCAACCAGGAGCTAATCCAGGGAAGGAATTTCAAAACATGGATTATTCTGTTATTAATTGCAAGAGATAAGCAGGGTTTGGGAAGCCCTGAGAGGGGTGGGCAGCTGCCCCTCCTGAGAGCCAGGGAGGAGGAAGGAGGGATTTTCTTCAGTGGAAATTCAAACTAAAGACCTGAGAACAGCCTTTCTCGAGGGGCAGCAGGAGGAAGTAACCTTCAACATCATGGAGCTTGAAGGAAGGGGAGCAAAGAGGTTTTACACAGCATTTGTGTGGAATTTTGCTGCCCAAGTCTGTGAAGTGGCAGCACTGAAACTCCCTTGAATTTCAGGACAAATTGTACCCAGAGAAACTCTGATCTTTTGTAATGTGGTTTGTGCTTTCACACTGTGCAGCTTCTAGAAGGCCCCACATCCAGCTGCACGTTGGAAAAATCAATTTAAGTGTTTGAAGCTCCCAAATTTCAGCCCTGCAACCCTGAGCTGCCTCCAGCCCTGGGAACAGCAGCACAAGGATTTGGAGCTGCTGCAGAGAGTCCAGAGGAGCCCCGGAGATGCTCCAAGGGCTGGAGCCCCTCTGCTCTGGAGCCAGGCTGGGAGAGCTGGGGGTGTTCATCTGGAGAAGGGAAGGATCCAGGGAGAGCTTGGAGCCCCTTGCAGAGCCTAAAGGGGCTCCAGGAGAGCTGGAGAGGGACTGGGGACAAGGGCTGGAGGGACAGGACCCAGGGAATGGCTTCCCAGAGCCAGAGGGCAGGGAGAGATGGGATAGTGGGAAGGGATTGTTGGCTGGGAGGGTGGGGAGGCCCTGGCCCAGGTTGGGCAGAGAAGCTGTGGCTGCCCCATCCCTGGGAGTGTCCAAGGCCAGGTTGGAGCCACCTGGGAGAGTGGGAGGTGTCCCTGCCCATGGCAGGGGGTGGGATGGGCTTTGAGGTCCCTTCCAGCCCAAACCATTCCAGCATTCCTCGATTCCCTCCATGCGTTTCCCCAGCCCTGGTTGTCTCTGCTGGATGCTGAGCCCTGGCAGTGTCTGACCCTGCAGACAGTTCAGCTGAATTACAGTTTCTGGCTTCCTGAACCATCTTAAATAACAGGGAAAGTTGGCAAACTCCAGAGCTGTCAGGCTGAGTCCTGTCACAATCCCTTTTCCTTTCCAAACACTCTCCGGCCGAGAAAGGACCGGGAGCACTTTGTGTGAAACCAGTGTTCTCTTTACATTTAATCAGCCCGTTGTATTAATTAAATATGAATTGATTGTAAAGGACATTAATTGAGGTTTAAAAGAGATACATTTGGACACTCTTGTAATTAACTCAAAATAACAGAGGCAATAAATGTAGAAGTTCATTAATACAACCTTGGGAGGAGTGTTTGGAGCTTTTCCTCTCCCCACTCCCCAAGTTCCTCACGTTGGGTATAAGAATTTAGAGGCTAATTAACATAATTTGGGAAGATAATACACATTTTCAATTAGCTGGGCTCTCACTGGTGTCCCATATCCAGCAGCTCTTTGAATCTCCTGCCTCCCCACAGGCTCCTCAGCCCCTTGGATCTCCATCCCTTGAGAGAGTGTTCTGGGCTCTTCCCTCAGTGCAGCAGGGTGGGGAAGGAAGGAATGAGTTGGATTATCAGACCCAGACCTGGAGCTCAAACAAAACATTTCATCACTAAATTATTGTACCCTGTACCAAATTTTCTGTTCCTTAGGTAGTCCCCAAGTGGGCTGAGGAAGGGAATCCTCCAGGCAGGAACATACACAGAGCACTTCGAGGCTTCTTTTTGATGCAAAAGGCTTTATTTTTTATTATTTTTTTTAATCAATGTCTTTTCCTCCCTTGAAAGTCCCTCTTTGAAATAAAATTGTACATGTGGCCCTTTGGGGCTAATTATCAGCTGCTCATGGAGATGTTATCTTTTAGAGAGCCCGAAAAAGAGAAAAAATGCTAAGTCAAGACAGTGTGTTAACAGTCAAAAATATCCACATTTATCTATCAGAGACAGGAGGTTTTGAAGTCTTGTTAATGATTACCAACCCTCCTGTCTTCCTATTAAGGAGCACTGCTTTCATCAGAGTCAGATGAAATTATTGCTGATCAGAAAAACGGGTTTTCCCACCCTCAAATAGTTCTAAGAATTTCCAAGATGTTCTCACTTTGAAAGGAGGGGAGGGGGGGGAAAGCCAAAATTTCTACATTGGAAATGATCCTCCAGAATCACAAAGTTGGGACTGGCTGATGGAGAGCACTGGAGTGTTCCCTGAGCGTAGAATTTTAGCATTTGTTAATGGAAATGAAGATTTGTAATAGTAAACTATATTGAAATAAGAAATACAAAGTCAGAACTGCACACAAGGCAGACTTTGGTTTGTAGCAGCACTGCCAGGGTCCTTTTTGAGAAAGACAGAATATTTCATGTGATTAATCAACTGTAATTATGTTTTGCTACTGCTTGAGAGCGACTGAAATGTTGTGCATGTACGAAAATACAAGAACAAACTGAAATGTGAAGAGGAATGTTAAACCAGGATTTTGCCCTTTGGGGAATCAAAAAATTAAAACAATTTAAAAATTAAAAGGTTTGAAAATTAAAAAATAAAGTAAATAAGAAATAATTAAAAAAAAAGTTGAAAGATTAAAAAGTTAAAAAATAAAAAATTAAGACATAATTTAAAAATAAAAAATTAAGATGTTTAAATGAAAAATAAATATTAAGACATAAAGGTTTAAAAATAAGAACATATTAAGAAGTTAAAATATAAAAAACAAACAAAAAAATGAAGACATACAAATTTAAAAATTAAAACGTTAAAAAATAAAAATTAAAAAAAATTAAAATCCTGAAATGATAAAGAAAAATAAAAAAAATGAAAGCTGGTGAATGGCATCAAAGCAGCTCAGGTTGGGTGGGATTTGAGCTCAGTCCAACTCAGAGTGACCTCTGAGATTCTTTGGAAGGTGTTTCTGCTCCGAATCACCCTGAGCTCTCTGGGTTTGAGGAGCTTTCCTGCTGGAGATGGTACAGCCCTGGCAAGGAGCATTCATGTCAAAGCACTTGGTGTGAGGAGTTGAGGAGATTTGTTGGGAAACACCTGATTACTCCACAGTACATATTTTTCCCAAGGTGATGGTGCAGAAGGAATGAGATTCCCTCTCGTGCAGCCTTTTCTGGAGAGGAGGGAATCGGTCCAATCTCCACAAGAAATGAACTCGGTGACTCGCACTTTCAGATTTATTTCTTCCTCTCCTCGACTGCATCGAGATTTGCTGGATTTGCATATCAGGGGAGATGCTTTTTCCTGCTGCAGCCTTGGAAGAGCAGGTGTGGAGCAATCAAAGCCCATTGAGCTTTAACTGCTCAGGAAGCTGCTCTGGGCTCTGCAGCTTCCTCCTCTCCCTTCCCAGCTATTTATATTCCCAAGAAACTCCTGCTGCTGCATTAAGGACTCACTTGTCCAACCTTGCAGCTGGGCGGGGGGGGACTTCTCAAACATTCTGTAGGTCTGATACCCCCAGAAACTACTTCAGACCCTTCATTGCTCCTCTGGTCCTTAAATCCAAGCCCGGGAGTCTTCAGGATTCATGGGAAGAGGTTTTAAAAAAGCTGATTTTAAATAAGAAATAATAATAAATGTTGTAGAGACAATGGGAGCACGTGAGTGTCTTTGTCTTTCTCTTCTCCTGTGAGGGTCAACACCACCAGCAAACTCTGCATAAGGGTGGTGTTAGAAAGGCAGGAGTTATCACATAGTAATATATAATATATAAATAATAAAATACAATATAAAATATGTAGATACATTGTATTATTAGATATTATACACTATATATTATATAACAATATGTAATATAATAATATAGAGTATATATCATAATATGTAGTAATATAATACATAATAATATAACAAAATATATAATATATATCATTTTATCATTATGGTATACATTGTTATATATCATATATATAATCATATATTATATTTTTATTATAATTTATTATATAAGTAAAAATACCTACCTTCCCTCCCCCTCAATTATAAAACTCTTGATATTAATCAGCTTCAGAACTGATTAAAAAAAAGGGCTTCTGCAGCTTTTAAAAACTCTCTTATTGTTTGATGTGTTAAAAAAGACCAAATTTAAAGAGGCAACTACAGCAGGGTCCCAATCCAAGGGAATCTGGAGCTGCTCCATCCTTTAGCCCGCCTGGGACACTGAGAAGTCATGGAATCACACATGGGACACTCAGTAGCTGGTGGTGGATCGGGAATGATGGAACACAACCCGCTTTTCTGCAGCACAACAGTCTCCAGGCAGCAGCAAATGCTTTGCCCACCCACCACACAGGTATTGGTGACTCGGGCAGAGCAGGACACGAATGCACTGAGAGCCCAGATTCCCATTCCTGGCTCCCAACATTCCTTTTGTAAGAACACGGGCACAAGGCTCGAGCCAAGCTTGGCCTCGGGAGCTCTGGGGAGGCTTCAAAGAGGAATAAAATGCAGCATCAGCTTCAAGCTGGTGAGTTTGTGCTGAATGGAAGGGGTTCAGCGCGTGTGAGGAATGGAGAACATCTCTTAGAGCCTCTGAGGGAAAGTCAATTCCCCTCGGAAAACGAGGCAGGGCTGGAGGAGGAGGGAGAGGAGCGACGTGGTGGTTTGGAGCTGCACATCTCCCTCGTGGGATGATTTGGTTGTGCAGAAAGCTCTGGAATGGGCAGAGCTCAGGGAGGGCCTGGTCACAACCTGGGGGAAGGAGAAGCCCCAGGAAAAGGACCAACTGCCCATATATTGCTGCTGACATGGCATGAACTACCAAGGCTTTGCTTTAGAAGAAACCAGAAGCATTTTGCTACCAAGGGCTCTAAATCACATTCCATGCTCTGTGCATCCCACTGTACCCTCTCTGTGCATTGTATCTAAGGGATGGGCCTCGTGCACTGGAATTCAGGTGAAAGCTCAAAGTGTTTCTTACTGGAATAAACCCATTTGGTGCCTTATTCTGAAGCTCCCAAGTTCTGCAGTGTTGAAACTGAATTTTGCTCTTTCCATCTGTGTGCCCTGTTTAAATCCAAAGGTCTGGATGACACTGTGTCACTATGGGAACTAATTTTACCCTTCCAGTCTTCTCCACCTCTTCCTGCAATACAGGCAGCAGAGCAAGAAGAAAATCAGAGTTTGTCTCCAAAATCCTGACAACAACATCTTTTTTTGTTGGAAAAAGCTCATCAAGAGCTTGGTTTTGTGAGTGTTTGTGCTCTGAAAGCTCAAACAGGGTTATTAGGTCTCCTCGGGGAGATGATAACCAAAACAATGATGTCCCAAGCCTGTACATACAACACCAGCCTCTCTCCAAGAAGAACCAGAACTAAACAATCCATTAATGTCAATTAATGGGGTTTTTTTCCCCCTTGGCTTTGTCTCAGGCCAAGTGCCATCACCCTCAAGATGCTCAGTCCCAAATTTCAGGCATCACAGCAGAATTTCTCAGCCCATTTCTCACCTCCAGCACTTGCTGCTGCTGTATTTCCTCACACAGTGCCAGGTGCTTGCAGGGTAGGTGTTATCATAGCTCCTGGATAACTATTCCATGAGGAAAACAGGTTTACAAGCAGCTCTGATGAGGCTGCTGGATATTCACTGCTCATCTGTGACTGGGCTGGTGAATGTACTTCCAAAGTGCTCCAAGAAATAACACAAACCCCATGTTGCCTTATAATTTCCCTTGCAAATGTATTCCATCCGGTGAAGGTACAAATTCCCATCATGTCCAAAAGCTGTCATTTAAAAAAAAAAAAACCACCCTATTTTCCACTGTGCTGTTGGGCACTGCAACAGCTCATTTGCTCTAACGAGCTCATCAATGTAAAACAGCATTAGGGACGTGGCAAAATACACAGAAATGGAAATAAACTGCAGTGATTTCGGAGCTGCTCGTGCCACCTCACCCCAGAAATCTGCTCTGTGGCCATGACCAACCCCGAGCTGTCAGTGCCCTCAGTGCCACACTTGGTGCTGAAGCTCATCCCAGCCTGGAAATACCACAGGAGGTGGTGGTTGTGATGAGCGGAGTTGTGGAGCTCCGCAGGCTCCCGTGCAGCTGGATACTCAGGCAGGTGTGAAAGCTGGATTGGGCTGTTCATTTTGTCAGGATTGCTCAGCTGCTGGAATTGAGGGATGGACTGAACGCTCCTGGAAACGACATGACAAAGTGGGGGCACCTTGCTGGCTGCTTTTGACTAAAAGCCTCAATTAAAGAACTCTCTGGGCCCTTTAGCTTAGGAGAAAATACACACTTCTTCCTCTCAGTGGGCTTCTGATTCACTTCAGGTGTCCCCTGGCAATTCCTGGTTATCCATGGATGGACACACCTGCTGCCATTCCCTGTGGGTTGTCCTTGTTTCAGTCCAGCCCAGGATCAGGAGCTCTGGAGGACACTGTGAGCTGGCTGGGGCAGGAGCAGCAGAGCTTGGTTCACACCAGCTGAGCTTGTGCCAGTTTTGGTGCCACGAGTTCAAGGAGTGCTTTGCACAGATTAAGAGGTGCAGCTCCAGGAACAAGGACAACTCTGTAATGGTTTTTTTCCAGCACTGAAATGGGAGAACAACCCAGACACTCAAACCAGAACTCACTTACCAGGATGAGGAGCAAAAGAACTTGAATTTTTTTCATTTACATTTCACTCATCTCCATATTACTGCAGCTAACACACAGACCTGAACCCACAGCTGAAAATCCAAGCACAGATCATGCAGATATATTACTTTTTCATACATGTCTCTTCAGCTTTCAGCACAGAAACACACCAAGACCTTGCTGAACTGCTTAATTTATAAACCTTCTGCCCTCTCTCCTGCCAGGAGGCCTCAGCATTTACCCCTCACAGCCTTCAGACCCCTTCTAACACACTATACACCACTATAACCATATTAAACTGTGTCTATGTGATGATCTAGAGCTCATATCCCACTCTGCAAAGCACAGCCAAGCCCTCAAGGACCACCTGAAGCAGCAACTCAGAGTCACATAAGTCAGTCATCACCCTTCTCATTTATATTGGCTCTGAAACCACTGTGTCATCCTCTGGGTCCCTTGGGATATCTCCCAGGGGGAGGAAGGGCTTTTCATCTTCAGGAATCCAACCCTTCCAGGCAGCACAGTTCAAGCAGGTATTTTACTGTGGCTGTATTTTATAGTGTGGCCATAAAGGCAATGAAACAAAAGGTTAGCACTTGCAAGTTCATAAATTTAGAAGTCAAGGATTAGTACATTCTTGCTCGTCTTGTCTTTATTGAAATTTTAGATACAAAGCTTTAGATTTGCCCTTGCATGAAGTCTTTCAGGCAGAAGGGCCAGTCTGAGTAGGTAAATTAAGTCTCAGCAATAAGTGCAGCTGTAAAAAGATCCAGGCTGGGCTGAAAGGAAGTTTAGAACAATTCCTGATTTCTCTATTCCAAGCCAGTGCCAGTTTTCAGCTGGCTGTGCTGAAATGTCTTTTTCTACACCAATTCAAGCTGTTTGATAAGTTATTTTCTGCAGTTAAGAGCCACCAACCTGAGCTAACACAACATAACACCTGAGTGCTCCCATGACAGAGCAGAATTCCCAGCTGGATTCCTCTCCACATCAGCCTCCTTGTATGTTTGAACTTCAGCAATTTGACTTTGCACTGACACAGAGGAACAGCAATCAATCCTTGCCACTGACTTGTAACAGCTTCCCCAAGGCTTTGATTTCTTTAGAACCCTGACTGGGCAGATCTCCAGGAGAAAGAAACCAGTATAATTTCTTGTTCAATTAATATGGTCTTGATTTCATGGAATCACAGAATGGTTTGTGTTGGAAGGACCTTAAAGCTCACCCAGTCCTACCCCCTGCCATGGGCAGGGACACCTTCTACTCTCCCAGGTGGCTCCAACCTGGCCTTGGACACTTCCAGGGATGGGGCAGCTTCTCTGGGCAACCTGTGCCAAGGCCTCCCCACCCTCACAGGGAAGGATTTATCCCTAATATCCAACCAGTACTTCCCTGTGCACCAGCCCCCAACACACCCACAGCGATGCCACCAACACTCCCTTGTGGTAAAATAAAACAACAGCCCAGAGAGATCCCAGTGCCTAAAAACTGCAAAACTTTGGTAAACTGAGAAGCTGTTTTATCCTGAGTGTTCTCCTCTGAATGCTGGGAAAAGCTCAAAAGTTCTCACAGGCAGGATTTTGTAACACAAGGCACAGATCAGCTTGGACTGGGAGCCCTGTCAGTGAGGTCACATCCCTGTTCTCCTGACACAGTGATATCCTGGGTGAAAAATGCCAGCTAAAAGCTCAGAGGGATCTCTCACTCACCAGGTATCCACCACCACACTAAAGAAGTCATCAGCTGAGGTAGTGACATGGAAACATCCAAGGGGATAAGTGATAATGAGATCCCTGGAGAGGTTTCAGCCCAAAGCACGATCTCACAGTACCTGGGGCAGCACCTGGGCACAGCCTGGGCAGAACTCCAAGATCCACGTCCAGGACTGTTCCTGATACTCAGCATGGGTAGAACACTCATATTTTGGGGGAAGAAAGGTCTCAGCTGTGCTTTTCACATCAAAGCCAGACAATGTGTCCCAGGGTATTATCTTCCATTATATATTTAACTCCTGCTTCCCCTCCCACCCCCACAGCCCCGTTAGGAATTACAGTTTATTTATACAACAAGGAAATGCCTATAAAAAGTTATTTGAGAAAAATTTACCACGTTTCTCAGGAATACCGTTGTCCCTTTGCCCTCTCAACCCACTCCCATTGTTTTTCTCTGTAGTCACTGAAAATATTTTATCTTGAGCCCAGATTAGTTCTGTGCCATTTACTGCTCTTATTACAATCTCCATGAGAACAAGCCCTCCACATCTTTAATGCCACCTGCAGCCAGTGACTTATAGTTATGTTCCTGTGCTGTGCTACTTTGATCTCTTCAGTGTTTGGTTGTTTTTATGGGGCTGCCTCTTCTGTTTTGTCTCCTTTTACGGCCTCACTAATCTGTGGAAAGGAGCAGAACAGCCAATCCATCACCCTGCAAAGTGCTGGAAAGGACAAACCAATGTGGTGCAAAAACTCCCCTTCCAGCTCAACCGGCATAATGAGTTCCCAGGGGGATGAGCTCCCTGCCCGAATCCTTGTACTACACGTGTCACAAGATGTCACACGAGCTGCTCCCTGGAGTTGGAGTGTTTTTCCAAGTCCAGATCTCTCCTGACAAGGTGGATCAAGTCAAGGAGAGGAGCAGCAGCAGGAGAGGACAACACTTGCACAGGGTTAACCCAAGCGTGGCTTAAATCTGTTGGTTTAACAAGCACTGGACTTCAACAGCAGTTTTGTATCAGAGGTCTGATACCTCATTAACAGAATTACACCTTTGCTGCAGATCAGCAACAGACCCGAGGTAGGGACATCCATAGGAAACAGGCAGGATACAGGGAGTGCTCGGGCTGGGCAGAAGCCTCAGGTTGGGGACTAAAATGCAACTATTCCTCTTCCTAAGCAATTCCCTTGATGGGAACTCTGAGAGCAAGAAATATTTTCCTCAATGAGCCAAGTCCATCATCCTGCCCAGAGGGTTCAGCACGGCCCATCCACGGGATTTTGCTGCTGTTCTGGGACCATTAGTTGCCTTTTTCTGCTTCTTGTGGGTCACAAAAAGAGTCCTCAGTTGCCACCAGACTGAGTGGCCCTAACAGGACTGGAAAGAAGCAGAATGTCTGTTTGAGTTAAAGATGCAGAATTCCCATTTGAGTTGGAAGATGCACAACTCCTGTTTGAGCCTGAAGAAGCAGAATTCTCGTTTGAGGTTTTTTATCATATATCAGACCAGTGGGTATTAAATAAAACACAGATCAGGTTTAAAGAAAGAAATCAGCCATAAAACCTCATCTTACGAAATTCTTCCCCACACTCCAAATACAGTCAAAACATGAATCTTGGTAAAATGACAACGAGATGAGACACAGAAGAGAATGAGGTTGTGCAGGACATTATAAGTAGGGTGGTCTGAGAATTATGTCCTTAGGTTGCCTGGAGTGAGCCTTGAAACAGCAGAGCACAAAGACTTTTTGTTAGAAAGTTAAACGTTCCTGGGAACAATTGATTTAAAATGACTGAGGCGGCTGAGGAGATTGGTCAGTAATTTTAGAACTGAAATTGTGATTAAAAACACTTTGCCACCCAAAGTTTGGGAGCAGATTTCCTGATGGTGATTAATACAACACTCCAGGACTCGGCTGGAACAGCAGAGACTGAACTCCAGTTAAATTCTTATCAAGTGAAATGTATCCAGCGTAATCTGATAGGTCTTAAAAGGTTAATGTAAGCTAAATCAATGCTGTCTCCATCCAGATAAGGTGTGGGGAATTGTCCTTGAGTGTGAGTGTTCAGAAGTCTGAAGATGAGGGTAATAAAGGGCTTTCATCTTCTGCTAATCTTTGCCAAGTCCATTGCAATGCATGAGAAGTTGATAAGGGCACTGATTTATCAGGCAGCAGACATAACACTCGTGGCTGCTTTTAAAACATTTCATCTCCCTGGTTTATGTTACTGTCTTAATAAACATTTTTAAAATCCAGACATCTTTTAGACAGTCAGAAAGGGCTGCTAGTGCATCACCTGGCCAGGTGAAGTTTCCAGCAGCTGAAAAGCAGGAGAGGGAAGAATGTGGAAATCTGTTCCACTCAGTGAAACGGTATTTTAAAATCCCTTCTATCCGGATAAGGAGCTAAATGGAAGCAGAGGTTCAGCTTGTATTTAAACTTCAAGCACATGGGCAAATCCCAGGGATCAAGGAGGTGTTTCCAAGCTCTACTCAAATCCATCAGAGCTAAAAGAATGTTCAGCTTCCATTCATGACTTTCAAAATGCCCCTCGAAATTTATGGCTAAACTTAAAGCAGGCTTAAACACTCTCCTGGTGACTTGAGTCAGGGACTGAGAGCAAGAAAGAGAAGTGAGGAAGCTCCAGCTTTGCCATGTGCCCAAAAAGATCCAGGATGTGTTCCTGCAGGATGTGTTCCTGCAGGATGTTCCTGGCTCAGGTGGTGACACAAATAAATAACTGATGGCTCTGAATTCACCTTGGACGTGCCCTGACAGAATTTCTTTGTTGAACTCCCATCCTGTAACAATGCAGCACCTCAGGATCAGGATGGAATGAGCAGGAGACCTCAGGATCACAAAGAGTAAAACCTAAACCGTGTGTGATCTTCCAGCCGTCAGGCAACAGCAGAGATTCCTACACTGTATTTTCTAACCTTGTCCAGCCAGTTAAAGGCTCCAGTTCACTTCAGACACCAATTCCAGCAGCTCAGAAAACCCCTTGGTGTAACCGTGATCTGATGAGAAGCATCTGTCCAAAATATGCAGATTTCCAGGAATTTTTTGGTTGGCTCTGGCCTTCCAAAGCCCAGCTCCTGCAGCCTTCCTGCTAAATGGCAAAGCAGCTCCTGAGCCACTTTTTGCTCCATCCAAGCAGATGGAGCTTTGAGCTGCACTCAGCACTAAGTCAGTGCATTATTGTTACAGTTGATTAATACCTGAACACTCTGTAAAGAGATAAATTATGGTTATGTACACTCACAAACAGGACACACACACACACAGAAATGTACAGAAGATCCATTTTCCCAGAATGAGCTGCCAATTACTGAGCATTTATACATTATGTTTACACAGCTTTTTATAACCAACACTCAAACCACTTTAGGAATTAAGTGCTTAAAACTATTGATTTTATTAATTCAGCCATCTTCATAAAACCATCCTGTTGTGTTTTCCTTTCTGATGTGCAGCTTCCCCCATCCATCTCTCGTGGCCCTGATCCTCTTGTTGGAGCACGGGGATCCACAAGGATTCCCTGGCATTCCAGAGGAACAGGCCTCACCTCCTTCAAACTATCTGCAGAGACAAAGCCCCTAAAACTAAAAGCAGCGACAGGGTGCCCAGAGAAGCTGTGGCTGCCCCATCCCTGGAAGTGTCCAAGGCCAGGTTGGAGCCACCTGGGAGAGTGAAAGGTGTCCCTGCTCATGGTAGAACAAAATGAGCTTTAAGATCCCTTCCAACCCAAACCTTTCCACCACCTCTCCAGGCTGTGCTGGCTCAAACAGGTTTCCACAAGATGAGTTTTATGTTAAAACCACAATATTCCCTCGTGCAGCTCTGGTCTCCATGAAGTCAATGGGATCCATGATGCCAAAGGCTGATCTGAAACCACCCTCAGGTTTAGTGATGCCTTGTGGGGCAAAGAGGGGCCTTGGAACTTATTCAGAAGTGGGGCTGTTTGGTGCCTTTGGTTCTCACCCCTGCGGTCTTTCTGGCTCTGTCACCTCCTTGAGTGTGACCATGTACAAATTAACTCCTTTGTCATCTGCTTACAGGGACAGATCTTCAGAAATGGAGGGATTTCTGCATCCAATCCATGCAGTGCCCCACCACAGGTGCTTTGCCTCACTAACAGAGCAGCCACACTCTCATCATTTGCTAAAACAATTAACATCAATCAACTTCTCACAGCTAGGGCTGCCTCCCCCTTCTTTAAATCAAGCCTGATGTACCCTGGTTCCTGTCACCTCTGCTCTTCCATCAAATCATCATTTTATAGCCCGTGCTGAAGTTTGGCTCAGGAGGCAAGAG
Organism: Serilophus lunatus; assembly: GCA_013399895.1. Taxonomy (NCBI): domain Eukaryota; kingdom Metazoa; phylum Chordata; class Aves; order Passeriformes; family Eurylaimidae; genus Serilophus; species Serilophus lunatus. Next base: position 873,657 of record VXBA01000125.1, read on the forward strand.
GCAAAAAAGTACCGTCCCAGGCTCTCTGAGTAGAGAGATGGAAGGAGATGTGGTGGCAAGAAGGGCAGCCAAATCTCAGAATATTATTTAGGAGGGAGTAATAAATAACAAAGCCAGTGCTCATGCAGGCTTTAATGGGTTTTTATCACCAGAGAGAATGCATCTGAAAGAGCAGGGGCACAGGGAGCCAGGAAACATGTTCCAAATCCTGAGACTTGTGACACCCACCATCTCCTGAAAAATGAGGCAGGGGAGTACCAAAGACAGCCTTGGAAGAGATGGATGATACAGATGGTGCTTTACTGCCCCAGACTCTTGGATAGTGCTAATAAAAAAGTCCCAGCAAATGGAAGCTGAATCTTGAAAGAATAAATCAACAGCAGGGAGAACGACAGAAGAGGTGGCATAAGGAAGGTCCATCCCACCCTCAGCTCTCCCTGTGCCCCTCAGTTTGGCAGAGGAGGGGATGGAAGGGGCTCTGGGAAGGGCTGGAGAAGAGAAGGGCTGGAACAGTCTGAGGTGCCTGATGGGGAAGACACAGAGAGGATGTAGAGCCCCAGAGCTGGCACTGAGCTCTAGCACTGTCCTTCATCTGCCTGTGCCTCTGGGCCCAGCCAGATATTCCACCTGGATCTTGGGATACTTCCCAGGAATCCTGGCACAGAGGGTTTCTGACCTTCCCTGGGCTCTTTCTCCACCCTCAGGTGACTGTTCCCACCAGTGCGGCCACCTGTATATCCAAGCACCCACCCAGTACCTCAGTTACTGCTCTCACACTTCCTAAGTCTCTCTTTCCAACTATTTCCTTCTTGCAGAAAGATGAAGTTGAGTATTTTAAGAGGTGGGCAGTATTGTGTGATAGCTCAGGCATTGTTCAGCATTTAATATAACCCTGGCAGTAGTAACAATAATTTTGCAAGTAAAGAAAAGCTTTTGCAAATGCAGCCCAGCTCCAACAGGGCAAACACTGTGCAGGTGGAACAAGCCAGTCATTTGAAGAAACAGCTCATGAAAAGAGATTTTAAACTCTTAATTTGGTTCTATTGGCTAACAAACCCCACTGGCAATTCTCCTCTGCATGGGATAACATTTGTTCTGTAACTTTCCCACCCACTCAGTTTAGCTCTGGGTTTGAGTCAGTGGCAGGGAGCAAATCCCACCAGGACATCTGACAGAGTTCCTAAAGCTCCACTTTCTTTCTGTAGCTCAGCCAGACACTGGCAATGCCTGATAAGAAGCAAAATATCGGCTGAACAATGGGAAAATGAACTGCTGGGCACAGAAAACATCCTGGGCTGATCCCACAGCATGGGCATCAGGGGAGAGGGGGGATTGTGCCCCTCTGCCCCCTCAGGTGAGACCCCCCTGCAGAGCTGCTCCAGCCCTGGGAACAACAGCACAAGGATTTGGAGCTGCTGCAGAGAGTCCAGAGGAGCCCCGGAGATGCTCCAAGGGCTGGAGCCCCTCTGCTCTGGAGCCAGGCTGGGAGAGCTGGGGGTGTTCATCTGGAGAAGGGAAGGATCCAGGGAGAGCTTGGAGCCCCTTGCAGAGCCTAAAGGGGCTCCAGGAGAGCTGGAGAGGGACTGGGGACAAGGGCTGGAGGGACAGGACCCAGGGAATGGCTTCCCAGTGCCAGAGGGCAGGGAGAGATGGGCTATTGGGAAGGGATTGTTGGCTGGGAGGGTGGGGAGGCCCTGGCCCAGGTTGGGCAGAGAAGCTGTGGCTGCCCCATCCCTGGGAGTGTCCAAGGCCAGGTTGGAGCCACCTGGGAGAGTGGGAGGTGTTCCTGTCCATGGCAGGGGGTGAGATAGGATGGGCTTTGGGGCCCCTTCCCACCCAAACCTGTCTGTGGAAGCCCTGTGCTTTTAGAGGTTCAATGTGCACTCACTTGGTTTCTTTTCTCTACCAGTTCAGGCTCCAACCCCATAAGAATTCCCACACTGGGAACAGCCCTCCTGTCACCCACTCACTCTCCTTCCAGTTTTTAAAGGGGTGCTTATCAGAAAGTAAACCAAAAAAAAGCTCTTTTCTATGAAAAAAGTGCTTTTATCAGAAAGGGTGGAGAAATCACCACTCCAGCCACTTGCTTTACTAAGCCCTGCAATTCAAGTTTAAGTAAAAGCAGCTCAGGAGCCCCTGAACTCAGTCCAGTCCCTTGAAACTGGAGGGTCTCAGCAGGACTGGTGATACTTCCAACTTTTTGATGGGAAAGGCCCATCCTCCTCTTCCTCTTGGAAGCTCTGCCTCTAATCCAAGTGGAGCACAGGGGCTGTGCAGGTGGATCCCCTGACAGGTACAGGAGGGATTTCAGCTGGAAGGTTTTTTATGATAAGAGCTCTGAAATTATTTTTATACTTGAATAGTTTTTTTGCTGTTGCATGGAGATATTTGACCTTCTGGACTCTTAAAGAAAGATGCAGCTGAAAGCTCAACAAATCCAGGCTACTCCAAAAGCACTGTCTGGAAAATCCAAGCTTAAACTCAAACAAAATCTTTTCCTATGAAATCAGGGGACCAGCTAATCCAGAGCTTTGTGTGGGTTTCTCATCTTTTACACTGTCAGAAAAATATCGTTGTAAAAAAAGTAGGGAAATGCTTTCCAGGGAATGCACCGGGCCAACAAAGTGTGGGATGTACATACTTACATGTTATTCAAACATGTGTCTTGTGGACATATCACAAATGAACACTATTATAGAGTGTTACATATAATATGTATATAATTTACATCAAGAACTGGAGTGATGGGACAAGGATTAATGGATTCAAACTGAAAGATGAGTTTAAATTCAAATTTGGATGGGATATTGGGAAGGAATCGTTGGCTGGGAGGGTGGGGAGGCCCTGGCCCAGGTTGGGCAGAGAAGCTGTGGCTGCCCCATCCCTGGGAGTGTCCAAGGCCAGGTTGGAGTCACCTGGGAGAGTGGGAGGTGTCCCTGCCCATGGCAGGGGATGGGACTGGATAATATCTAAGGTTCTTTCCAACCCAAATCAGTTTATGATCCCATATTTTTCACCAAATGCTGAAGGATTTGGGATCTCTGCTGGTAGTATCTATTTCTTCCCAAAGTAGCACAGGAGAGCTTTGCAGAGCTCAGCTTCAAACCTCTTAGGATTGCCACCCCCCATGAATAATAATAGCACAGCATTAAAATTGTGGTCTGTATTATTCTTTTGATAGTGTTGCAGTGTTCTTGAAAAATGAGTATTATTTATTTGATCGTCCCCTAAAGATTCTTTTGTCACAGGCTATTGTGTAAATTTGTGTTCAGACAGTTTTTAAAATGTTGAATTATTCACTTGATTGGCCTTAATGTCTTCTCCTGAAACACCTCAATATGGTGTGATTATTATCAATATATGGAGGGCTAATAAAAATGTGGAAAAAATAACTGCAGCTGGATTTTTGAAAGGGAAAGGATAATTTCCTAACTCCTAAAACATTAGTAGTTAAGAAAGTTAAGATAAGGGTAATAAAGCCTTGTGCTTCAGGGCTTTGCAAATGAGGTTGGGAAGTAATTATTTTAAATTCTTTTTCAGTATTATGCAATTTAACTCTCGTTAATAAAGGACCCAGTTTTGAAAGGCAATGAAAGATGTAGCTGGAAACCAAAGAAGATTTAAAAAAGAGAAGTTAGTCCTCAACCTGCTTCAATGCTTTCCAAAAAAACCCTCCAGACACTTATTTGCATCTTCCAACTCCTCTGACAAAATATCTTTTCTTCCCAAAATGTCGATTTGTTGAAGCTCAAGCATTTCACTGTAACGTGGGAGCATGCACTGATATTTCTGGGGTCCCAGGAACCACACTTGGAGGAGCTGAGTTGGATTTACCAGTAGTTCCTAAGTGCCCCTGGCGACAAAGAACGATTTGGGGGTTGGAATGAGATGCTTTTTAAGCCATTCCATGGTTTCAGTTGCTCCCTGTAGACACAGGAGTCAGAAGAACAGGGAAGGCTGGTCTGAGACATAGGAAATGACACCGAGGTTCTGCTCCTGGACTGACTGAGCTGAAAGGAGCATTTAGGGGACACTCCCACAGACCCCACGGGGACTGTCTCTCCCTGCACTCCAGTGAACTCCACTCCCTGTCCTGGAAACTGCCAGGGAACAACTGCACAAATCCTGACATTTCAGATCCTCTTTTCAAAGCCACTTTCTCCCAGTCTCACTGTGCTACACTTACTGCAAAAAGCCATCTTTGCTACACCTCAGTACCATTCCTGCTCCTTGTTTCCAGGGCCTAAAGGGGCTCCAGGAGAGCTGGAGAGGGACTGGGGACAAGGGCTGGAGGGACAGGACCCAGGGAATGGCTTCCCAGTGCCAGAGGGCAGGGAGAGATGGGCTAGTGGGAAGGGATTGTTGGCTGGGAGGGTGGGGAGGCCCTGGCCCAGGTTGGGCAGAGAAGCTGTGGCTGCCCCATCCCTGGGAGTGTCCAAGGCCAGGTTGGAGCAACCTGGGAGACTGGAAGGTGTCCCTCTCCATGGCAGAGGGTGGGACCGGATGAGCTTAAAGGTCCCTTCCCACCCAAACCAGTCTGGGAGTGCTGTGTGCATTTAGAGGTTCAATGTGCACCCCTTTCCTTGCCTGTACAAGTTCATGCTGGGAATTGCACTCAATGATCCTTATGGGTCCCTTCCAGCTCAGTGATTCCAGCTCTGGGATTCAGTGAACACTCCCAGTCCACCTTCTGCTCCTCAAAGAAGTTGTAACAAATGAGAAGCCCAAAAACTTTGTTCTCTTCACACAATGAGGATCCTTTCCCCTCCCTCCGTGTCCTCACAGGGAGCAGGGCACTGACAACCCTCCCTCCCACAACACTGGGGAGTCACGTAGGTGCCTCTGATGGAAGAAACCTGTCTCCTGAATAATTGAGGAACATCCCAGAAGCTTTTTCTGAACCGAGTGCAAGTATCCAAATTGCCTGGGAAAGCCCCACCCCAAGTGTTCCAGCCCAGGCAGAAATTGCAGTGCCACGATCACCCCCAGTAATTAAGAGCAGCCATTGGAGATCGAGTTGTCAGAGGTGATGCAACATCTACTTTCCACACCTCCCCTCCCCTCTCCCTGCTGTGTTTTCCACCACGTTGCACAGTGTTAAGAGAACAGCATCAATTAAAACAACTTTCTTGCATTTTCAGACAAAAGCTGGAGGGAAACCGCTCGTGTTTGAAGAGCGACACGTGTGCAGGGAACGTGTGCTCCTGTGCAGTGGGAAAAGGAACCAGGGGGAGGAGAATTCTAAGATTTTTCTGCCTCTGCCTGAGGTGTTAACCCCCATGTCCTCATCGTGTCCTCAGCTCCAGCTGCATCAAGATACCTCCAGGTGTGATTGGATTGTCTGCAACAGTAGATCCCAATCCATGGAGTATCCTTGCACCATCTCTCCTTTAGCCTTCATGGAGAGCACGAAGTGTGTCCTCTTGGAACCACAGAACTGCTCAGCTTGGAAAGGACCAGGAGCATCAAGTCGAGCCATCCACCCAACACCACCATTGTGGTCACCCCTAAATCATGTCCCCAAGTGCCACATCCACGTATTTTGAACGCCTCCAGGGGTGGGGACTCCACTGCTGCTCTGGGCAGCTGTGCCAATACTTGACCACCTTTTCCATAAAGAAATTTAACCTGATATCCAATCTAACCCTCCCCTAGTCTGACCCAAATTGGATCATCTTTTTATTTTAGTGAGAATGCCACAAGGTTGGGAATGAAGTTTCCTGATTCTGCTCCATGTCCTGTCCTCAAACACCTTCCATGCCAACACCAGGAGTTAATTGCAGTGATTCACCTTTGTGTGTTGATTGATTAAGGGGTTTTTTGGAGGAAAAGAGGAACTAAAAGGGTGTGAGGGGGGTGACTTTATGAAACTTGGCATTAATTCCTGATTGTTGAATCAGCAGGTTTTTAGTCATCAGCTTTCAGGACATCAAGTTGTCTCACTTTTGAAAGCTCTCAGGAATTCAAGAGAAAATGTAATGCTGGCATCCAAAGGAGTCAATAAAACCCCACATTGCCCAGGACTGCCAAAAAGTTCCAGGCTGGAGCCAACCACAAACAGGAGCAGCAAATTTAGGCAAATATTTTAAACCCACCTAGGTCAGTTCTACTGACAGGAGAGGCAAAAATGACTCACCTGGAGAAGGTGTTGCAGTCAAATCATGAAGTGAAGAGCAGAATAATTCTTCCCACATCCACCTCACAAGGAGGATTATATTTGGTTCTTCCTTTTTTTTTTGCCTGTTTTGCCTCAAATTGCAGGAAATTGAGGGGGATTTAATTCCCTTTCTTTACCAGCTGTCCTGAGTTCAAAACTGCTGTAGTTGAAAAGCTCATCCACAAACTACAAAACTGGGGTTGTGTCCTTGAAAATAAAGTTTTTGAGTTTTCATCTTATTTAACCTGTCAATAACTGAGGTTTCAACTTCTCCAAAAAGGCTTCTCCAAATGTCACCCAGCAGCACTGAACACCCAGTTCAGGGATTTGATATTCCAGCTGTCAGTGTTGTGCTTAAAGATGTCATTGCCATGCTAAAGACTCTGGAATCAGAACTTAATTAGCTGTTTTGTTTGTAATGAATGAAGAACAGATGATGGATTGTTTGGGGGTTTTTGCTCTCAGAGTTACCAAGAAGAAAAGCAAAAAAAAGAAAAAATCCAGACAGAAAGATCTATTTATGACTATAAATTAAGTAGTGTTAACTCCAGAGACACGTAGGGAAAGAGCAGAAAATAACACCATGGTGCTATTTTTGCAGTCAGGGTTTCACTGGAACAATTGTGCTTGGAAAATACACAGGAAATTCCCAAATATCCACAGCAACTTGAAATATTTGATTCACTGAGGGGGGTTTCTAGTAAGATCACAACTTTGAAAATGATTTAAAGAATAAGGTCTGGAAGAAACACAGCACCTTAATGCACAGAGCCATCCCTGCACTTTGGGACAGATGGGATTTCCACTCTCCCAGGTTGCTCCAACCTGGCCTTGGACACTCCCAGGGATGGGGCAGCCACAGCTTCTCTGCCCAACCTGGGCCAGGGCCTCCCCACCCTCACAGCCAACAATCCCTTCCCAATATCCCATGTCTCCCTTGCCCTCCTTCATCTTAAAGCCATAAACATCTTCCTGGAGAAATGAAAACCTCGTGTCATGACATATTTTTTTGCTGTTTCAAGGAACTGTGTCAAAACGTGTGTGTGAAATAAGAACAAACAGCAGTCTCTCAAACACCCCATGGATTTGGACCTGCAGATGCTCAGGCACATGAGTAACTTTCTCCCTGGGAGACAAGATAAACACAGCAATCCCTCAGGAGCTGAAATATTTGCAATTCTGGCTATCCCTTTCCTGCCAGCAGCACTGGCATCCCCAGCTCTTGTACCTGCCTGTCACCCCCAGGGCTGCACAACCTGCCCGAGACAAGGCTCAGCAGAGGTCCCCAGTGGGTCATTCTTTTTGCCTGATGTCCCTGGATAAGAGGATTATTCCCTGCTGCCTCCTGGAAGGGACTGAAATACCAGGACTGGGAGCCAGGCAGCAGCTTCCCAGCTCTGAGCATCCTGGCTCCAGCATGGGGTTCTTCAGGATTAGTGTTTCTCCTCCCTGCTTGCTTCTTGCACTGAGATACAATTTATATAATCTGCCTTTGACAATCTTAATTGAGCAGGAGCCAAGGCAGCAGACCCATTGGTTTGGTCCTGGTGGGATTGGTACAGAGATTTCCCAGCCTGTTGGAGGCTCAGGAAAGTGAGTTCCTGACAAAATCCCATCCCTACAGGCAGAGAAGTTCAGGATTTGTTGCCCTCAGCTGCTGAGCTGCTGCCCTTTGGGAAGGGAAGAGGAGAGAGCAGGATCCCAACAACCTCCTTCAGAAAGGCTGGGAAAAAAGGCAGGTCATCCTTATTCCTAGGGAGAAGCCACCTGGACTTGTAGGACTCCCACCAAAGCACAGAGTGAGTTGGGAAGCGTGGGAAGACCTGACACACTTCTGGAACTGGAGACAGTGGAGAGAAACCCCAGTGACAGCCCAACAGGATCCAAGCAGATTTTCAGCTTTAACAACTCCATTTCCTAACCTGACACCCCTCTGAAAGCAAAATAAGGAGTTTTCTTGAGTTCACAAAACTCTCCTGGTGCCCAGTGAGGAAGGAATTGCCTCATCCTGGAGCAGGAGAGCCAGGAAAGCCAATGGAGTTGTGCTGCTGAACAGGCACCTCATTCAGTCACCTCAAATACTGTGTAGAAGAAACACCCACAGGCAGAAAGACTGGGTTTAAAAAGGACTTTCCACTTCCTTTTTCTCCCCTGCATAATGGAATCAAGATGTTTTTATTATAATTATTAATATTATTTTTTGGACAAGATGCAAATGAAAATAGAGCTGGTCCATAGTTGCCTGCAAAAATAATATATATGGATTTAAGTGCCAGAACAAACTATTCTTGAATACAAACTGATGCTTAGTGAGACTTTTCAGCTTCTCCCAGGGGAAAATATGTTAAAACTAAATGATTTTCTCCCATTTGGCATCATTGCATCTTAATAGTGCTTTGCATTTAAATCCAGTGGAGGTGTCACCTGGGTCACTGGATCCCAGCTTGACCTTGGAGTGGCAGAACGTGTCAGTCCTGGCTCAGAGGGTGTTCTTAGAGTCTGGCTGCTGCTTATTCCAAATACAGGATAGATCATATTATGGCCCCTGGCATGAATAATGTGGAGGTACCAAAAATACAGTCACCATGGTAACAGCTTCCAGGGATCATGAGGCTGAGTGGGAAAGGCTGGCCTGGGAAGGGGTCAGCACCAGGGTGCTGGGGATTGGGAGGGGAAGATGGAGAAATTCCCTTAAATCCACTGGATTTCCTTCTCAGAGGCTGAGGTTCTGCACTTCTGGCCAGATTCATGTAATAAAGCATTAAATCATGAAATCATGGAATATCCTGAGCTGGAAGGGCCCCCCAAGGACCATCCAGTCCAAGCCCTGGCCCTGCACAGCCCCATCCCCAAGAGTCCCCCCTGTCCCCAGAGGATCATCCCAACCCTCCTGCAGCTCTGGCAGCCTTGGGGCTGTGCCCACTGCCCTGGGGAGCCTGGGCAGTGCCCAACCCCCCTCTGGGCAAAGGAGACCCTTGGCCTGAGATCCCCCCTGACCCTGCCCTGACACAGCTCCAGCCCATTCCCTGGGCTCCTGGCCCTGGTTTGCTCCGTGGGACTCCTGCTCTTGGATTCTCCTCAGGAGCACTGAGGGATTCCAGCCACATCTCCTGGTGTTTCTGCACTTACAGAAGCTCAGCACCAGCTGCTGTTCCTTGCAATTCCATATTCCCCCCTCCCACCCAGCCTGGTGCAGATGACAGAACATTGCACCACTGGCCCATCTTCAGGCTGTTCCAAGGAACAGACACTTCCAGGCATCCAGCTGGGATCACCTGATATTCCCCCGGTCTGCTGCAGGATTCCTCTGCACTTTCGACTAATCCTTTGTGATTTCACCCCAGAGTTTTCTTCAGGAATATTTACTGTCTGAAAGCATTTCACAGAATTCTAGGAAATGCAGTTTTCAGCCTGGAGGTTGTTTATGAGCAGCTCCCGTTGATTCTGTGCTCCCTGGGACACTCCAGTGATTGCTGGAATCACTGGGCATTGTTTCTCCTCTTCAGCCAAGGAGCTGAAACAATTATGTTCCTCCTGAGAGGACGTAAAATAAATGAACAACTCATTTGTGATAGAATTCTGAATCCACTTGAACTTCTGCTTGAGTTTCCCAATTCCCACTGCCTTTTTGCATTCCCGTGGTAATTTCTCATCTTTAATTCTAGAAAATCACATTTTACCTTTAAGCTATTCCTGAAGAGCCATTTGTTGTGTTCAGGGTTAAAACCCCACGTTACCTCTGCTTCCATCAATCCTTAATTACTCCAGTACAGAACATCAACAGGAATGGAGCAACACTGATTCAGGGAGCAGTTTATCTAAGGTCTAAATTTATCTTAGATATCTAAGATCCATCAGTGTATGGTAGGAGAAGAGGGACACTTGAAAGTGTAAAAATCCCATTTATTTTGGTAACACCCTTATTTTCCTTAAACAAGCTGTTTGGATGTAGTTTCTCCAGGTTTTTCAAGGTTCTCAGCTGTGGCTTGTTTCCTTTTGTGTACAGTGCTGGTCAGGAAAGGATATTTGACATCTAGGGAAGGATTAGAAAGCTCCTGAAGTACATATTGTGTCCTCACAAGGACTACAGCCATGAGGGACAGGGGGCTGCTGAGACAAATGAAGTGATTATTTCCCATAGAGGAATAATGGGAAATTATTTCCTTCCTTTTCTGGAAGGAAATCTGCAATCCCACTGTAATTATCTGGTTTATTTCTGGTTTATTTTAGGGAAAATCAGAGGCTGGACAGAGCTAAATACAAAAAAGAAAAAAAAAAAAGCCCAGGATAATGAGAAATTTAGGCTGGGATTTTCTAAGGAGCCAAAGGTCACATCTCTTGTGCAGTCACAGAGCTGTGCAGTACAGAAATATTTGACCTATTCAGAAATGTTCCATGGCTGTTGGAAGGGTAAATTAGCCCAGGCTGAGCTCTGTGCTTGTGAAAATAAACTGTTACCAGGAATAAATTTAAGACATCCTCGTGCATTTGGCAGGGATGTAGCTACAGGTAACATTTCTATTTCCATTCCTTCAGGTCTAACATGTCCTTACCAGAGCAATGCACCTCCAGGCTGTTGTAAATCCCGGGTTAACCCATCCTGGTGTCCAAATAGCTCCCTCTGAAATTCCCAACCTGCAGGTAAGCACAACTAAAGAGCTGGAAGCACAGCTTTGGGGTTAAACCACTGGGTTGTGTGTCTTCTACCCAGTTTTTAATCACTCTGTTATTAGACAGGGATAACTTCAACTCCAGCGTTGCAGGTTTATTGCAGTAATTTTCATGGAATAAAGCATCTCTACGATTAGTGATCCAGGCACTGTAAAAACACATCTTCCAAACTGGAGTATTGAAGGATCACTACAGGAATGGAATAGAGTGAGATGGAAGGGAGGAGGGGTTTTAGAATTGCACTTACAAACTCACCTCGAGTGCTGAGGACAGTTTTGGGAGCCACAACAGAGGAAAGATCCAAAGGTGTTGGAGAATGTTCAAAGGAGGGACATGGAGATGGTGAAGGGTCTGGAGGGGCCAGAGGAGAAGCAGCTGAAGCAGAGACTTGTCTTGTTCAGCTGGAGCAGAGACTGAGGGCAGAGCTCAGCAGCTCCAAATTCTCTCTGTATGACAGAGACAGGAGCCCAGGGAATGGGCTGGAGTTGTGTCAGGGCAGGGTCAGGGGGGATCTCAGGCCAAGGGTCTCCTTTGCCCAGAGGGGGGTTGGGCACTGCCCAGGCTCCCCAGGGCAGTGGGCACAGCCCCAAGGCTGCCAGAGCTGCAGGAGGGTTGGGATGATCCTCTGGGGACAGGGGGGACTCTTGGGGATGGGCCTGTGCAGGGCCAGGGCTTGGACTGGATGGTCCTTGGGGGCCCTTCCACCTCAGGATGTTCCTAAGAAATGCTGGTTAATGGTGGGACAGACCCAGAGGAGGCCACAGCAGCACTTCCATCCTGCTGTTTGCACACAGGCAGAAGGAGGAGGAGCTGCTGGGCTGAGAATTGGTTTTGTTCTCTTTGAACAAAACGTGTCCATTTCAATGATTTCACTGATGCCCCAATTCTACCTGGTATTTAGTGGAGTTGACTTGAACAACCTGCCTTGGAATGTAGCCAGCTGGTTCATGTTCCCAGTGCTCCCAGAAGAGCTTCCCTTCACACCCTCCCCACTCATCTCCTGGTTGGTGTCCTGTCCTTGCAGGAACACGAGGGTTCTGCATCAGCCCTGAAGTCACCTGGAGCTGCACATCTTGGGGACAAATGTTCAAAAATGTTTAACACTCAGGGAACCTCCTTTTTGACAAAGAAGGGAATAAATTCCAGAGGATATACGAACACCCAATACTGAAAATATTTAGGATATTGGTTTTTTCCTGTTATTAGTGAAATTGGAACTGGATTAGAAAGGAAAGTCCTGCTGTGGTTTTTAATGTTTTGGGGTTTTTTTAATTGTTGGTTAATGTGGTTTGTTGTTGTTGTTTTCAAGGGAGTTTACTACCTAAATATAGAATCACAGAACAGGATTGATAAGGTTGGAAAAGACCTGTAAGAGCAACAATTCCAACTCTCAACCCACCACCACCATTAAACCACATCCTCAAGTGCCACCACATCCACATGTTTTTTGAATATTTCCAGGGATGGTGACTCCACCACAGTCCTGGGCAGCCTGCTTTACAACCCTGTATATGGTGCTTGAAACAGATATTTTTGGTTTTGAACAGATAAATCCTCTTCCATGTACCTTAACTGTCATTCCTGTGTCCCAGAGCTCAGCCCCACTCTCAGGGCTGTGCTGTGTTATCTCCCTCAGCCAAGAAGCAGAGCCTTGCCAGTGAAGGATGCCCTCATCCAGCAGTGTTTGTGTGTGCTCAGCCAGGCAAAGTGATGCCCCAAGCCCAGGTAAGTCTATTTTCCTTGAAACAACTCCACCATCGCCCTCATCCAGCTGTGAGTGATGAGCCCATGGAAGCCCAGATCCATCATTCCAGGCATTAGTCCCGGCATGGCTGAGTAGGACAGTTCATCACTGGAAGCTCAGCATTCTGGAGCAAACATCCCTCGGCTTTTAGTGGTTGTCATTCCCTCATTACTCACTGGAAATGGGAGAGCAGCAAATGAAAGTCTCTTCCTTGTCCTGGTGGTGCTGCAGATGGACGTGGATCTCCAGGATAATCCATTGCAGGAGACTCTGCTCAGCTTTGAGGGCTCTGTGCTGGAGCTCCTTATAACTTATTCATGATTCATTACTCTTCCTGAGCTGGAAATTGAGAGGAGGCCATTAAGTAACTGGAATGAATATTTATTCAGGACTAAACAGATGTTGTGGAGACAAAAGTCAGTGAGAGACGCTGGGTTTTTAAAGGCAAAACAGCACAGGGAGAGGCTTTGGTGCCAACCAAGGAGCTCAGGAGCGTGGAAAACATCTCCCAACCTCTGCTCACAAACAGAGGTGAGTGGATCAGATGGATTCCCCACAGGACCCTCTGCTCCAGGAGCCAAACTCACTGCAAAGGGCCTTGCATGACACATTTGGTTGGCAGTGACAAGCCAGGCAGCTACAGGGATCTGATCCTGCCCTGCTGAGAACCAGGGACACCCTGCAAGAACCCACAATAATTTATGCTCAGCTAAGGATCCAACTCGTCGTGTTTTGTTAAATTCAAATCTTTCCATCCACCATTTCTGAGGAATATTGCGAGACTTCCTATTTTTTTTTCATTTCTCAAATGTCAAGTAGATCTTTTACAGCAGCTCTTAAGAAGATAAAGGGGATTAAAGGATCATTTTATCCTATTTAAAGTTAGCTCTGAGACGATAGGAGTAAACAGCCACATTTTAAAGGGTGTTAATCTCTCTTTTTTTATCCCCCCTTCTCCTTTTCTTTTTCTTCTTCGCTGGCAAAATTTCACTTTATTGGATGTCCTCCCTTTTTGGGGGGGAAATGACTGCAAGGAGGAAAATGCTGCTACCCTTTCTCCTCACTTCAAAAAGCAAACACAAAATACCACTCCTGATTGCAATATTAAACATTGAGATTAAATTGGGCTGTCAATCATTGGCTTGGATTTTATGGAAAAAGATGGAGGGAATCAGAGGGAAACAAAGAGGATTTTGGCAAATGGAGGGAACCTCTCCCTGCCAGTGCCCCTCCAAAAGTGAGACCACAGCTTATTAGCAGCAGAATAATGGAGACAAAACATTGTTTAAAAAAACCCAAGTAGCAGAAATATGATCTTTGGATTCTTTGGGGGGATTTCAAAATAAGCTGTCAGAGCCTGGGAGACAGAGACAGACTGTCAGAGACAGACTCATTAGCATCTAACGAGGGAAGATTCTCTCACACTTCAGACTCACAAACTCAACTCCTGTGGTGGCATTTTAACCCAGTGCAGTTCACAAAGACAAGCTTGGTTTTATCAGAGGAACCTCTGACATCCAACCTTATCAGCTTTGCTAAATTCAGGATCAGGATAGGTCCTGAGAGGCAGCAAGGAAGAGCTTTCACCAGGCCACCAAGAGCTCTGGGCTGGCAGAGGGATCATCACCTGGCTCAGGTCAGACCCCCACACTGTTCATCCTTGTCCTGGATCTGACAGGTCACTGCTGATTCCCAAAGGGCCCCAAACATCACCTTGTCCAAAGCAAGTCTCAGTTTCCTGGTGATATTCTAGATCTCAATGAATTCAGGACATATTAGGAATCTGACAGCTAAAAGCCTGAATAAGAGTTGTGCAAATGGCAAAAGGATTCTCCAAGTTTCTTGAGGTGTCTTCCCAAGCAACAGCCTGCAATGATTTATGGAATAAATCCCCTTGTTTTGCTGCACAGCTGGAACAACCTGTGAAGTCCTGGCCTGCGTCAGTGGAATGTTTATCACCCATGAAGGGTAAATCATGAGAGATGGACTGACAGCAAATGAGTCCTTTGGGGGCCTCAGCAGACTCTGAATAATCAGCTCCATTATTCTCCTGGATAAGAATAAAGGCAAGTTTGCAACACAGGAGAATTTCTCCTGCAGTGAGTTATGTGCTTTCAATGCTGCTTCTGTGAACACCCCCCTGAGGTTTGATAAGCAAGTGGCATTGGCTCCTCAAAAACCATCTCCAGGAGCCCAGACCCAGTGTGGCCTGTGCCAGACAGATGCAGTTCCCAGAAGGAAGTGTCATTACAAAGAAGGAGGAAGGGGACAACTCCCAGAGTGCTGATGCAATATAGCTTTGACCAACCAAGACCCACCAATGCCGCAACTGCTCCTTCCTGTTCTGACACAGATGAAAATACCACCCTATCCTGCTTTGGGGACTGGGGGAGCCATGAGGGCCAAGCCAAGGTCTTTGTAGGGTGCTCACACCTCTTTGTGAGGTCCCTTTTACACCCTACAAGAACAAGAGGGACTTCACAGCTACAAGATGCGAGTCCTGTCCTGTCCTGTCCTGTCCTGTCCTGTCCTGTCCTGTCCTGTCCTGTCCTGTCCTGTCCTGTCCTCTCCTCTCCTCTCCTCTCCTCTCTTCCTCTTCCCAAACCTTCCCCTCTCTTTGAGTGAGACCTCCTGCACAGGTCCCAGCAGCACCACCCTGCCCGCTCCACCTGCAATCCTTCCTCCCACTGCCTGTCCCTTCCTGAACCTGAATGCTGCATGTCCCCACCTGCTGGAATACAGTGCATTTGGCCCCTGGGATCAATGAGCAGCCCCATGGAGGGGGCGGATTGGGGCTGATCAAACCTTTCAGGTAGAGCAGGAGTTCCTTCCTGGTATTTTCCATTCTGGGGCATTCAGTGGCTGCAGCACAGTCACAAGAGCTGTGGTCGTAGGAGCTCTTGGCTCCCAGAAGCTACTGAGGAGTAGATGTGGCTCCTTTCTCTTCCAGAGGGTTTAAGATTCGTTCATTCTTTGTTTATTTCCCTTAATCTAAAATAAAAGTCATAGAGGCTTAAAGTGCATGTTTTACTCTTAGTTTGAGAAACATAACAAAGAAAAACAATTGCAAAGGCAGGCAGCACATTTCACTTTCAAGCTTTCAAGGGATTATTACCAATGACAGCAGAGAAAGAAATAACAGCTTTTGAAACTCAGGGGAAAATACTTGGACAGCATCTGCATTGAAGAGCTTCCCACATTTTTGAGCTGCAGTAATTATGTTCATTTAATACCAGACAGTAAAATATTTACAAACAATGCAGGGAATTAAATGGAAGTTTCCAGCCATGGCACAGCTGTACCTGCAGTGGAGCATCTGGTGGAGCTGCTGGAATTTTGCTGTGATGTCCTGTCCTCACCAAAAGCAAGGACCTGCCACCTCTCCCATAGAAAGGGCAGTTATTCCAATGATGGACATGCCAGGGAAAAGCAGAGAGTGCACTGTGGGCCTGGCATGGCTCAACAACAGCCAGACCTTCCTCCTTCTGCAGTGCATGACCTCTCTCCCTTCCCAGCCTCTCCTTCCCAGGGCTCATTCTCTCTCTGTGAGGGTCCCAGGACTCCAGGTGCTCCATCCATGAGCTTTAGGGCAGTTGGGATGAGCCTCTCATCAGGAATATCTCACCTCCTCTCTGCCACGGCTGGGGAAAGTGGAGTCTCCACATAAAGAGTCTTCCAAGTAATTTTTTCCCCCACTTTGCTCCATCATTTTCACACTTGCTCCATCCCTTCTGGCATCTCCAGTCACTGAAGGGACACCTCTTGTCAAACTCCACTGGACTGAAGCTCCACCAGTCCCCACACAGCTCAAACCACAGAAATCCACAAGAATCCACTGCTCAGAGACTCGATTCTCCTCTGCCAGAGGAAGATTAATCAAATCCATCTTTAGCAATTGGTTCCTTCAAAAATAACAACCTCCACTGCTACCACATGCCGGGTCATTAATATGGATCATCATCTGGATGAAACTCACCCTTGATTAATATGAAAATACTATTTTTTAAAGGAGGGAGTCCACAATTTGATGCCCCTAAAAATGACACAGGGCATTCTGGAGCAGAATTGTCAGAGAGAGCAGCAACCTGCCTTATCAGGCACTGCCACAAGCCAAGCTCCACCGCAGCCTCTCCCAGAGAAAAGCTGCGGAGATGGAAAGGGAATGAGTACACAGCAGCACATCGATCCCACAGCCTGGAGCCTGGCAGATAAAGACTTAAGGAAAAGGTTCCAAAAAAATAATTTGGCCATATATTATCTCAGACAGCACAGCAGTGCACACAGCCCTGGATTTCCAGCAGACCCCAGCTTTGGTTTCACAAGGGGTTTGTGGACTGGGCAGCACCGCTGCAAACCCCAGATAATCCGGGTTGGGAGGAAATAAAACAATGTACAGGATGGGGAGGAATCAGCCTGTGGCTACGGTGGGATTGTCACACAATCAAACTCATTCTGCCCTTTTTTCTCCTGCACTGTGTTGCTGTCCTCTGTTTATCAACCCTGTGTAGATATGAGCTCTCACATCTGGCTCCTCTACAAAAAGAAACATGTTGATTCCTCTATTTTTTCAGAAAATAAACCCGAGCACAAACTACAGGATAAGTCATGTCAGTACCCACGTGTTACACCCAGCGTGCTCTCAGGCCAGATTGATCTCCCAGTTCTGAGTCCCTGGGTGCTGCTCTTGACTTAGTTTGGGAACTCCTGCTGCAGCCCAACTCTGGGGACACAGCTCCCTTTCTCCTGGCACTCACAGTGTCTCCCCCGTGCAGGTGGCCAAAGCCTTTCAGAAAAAGTGGCCCAAATTAGGTTTTACTAGCCCCCTAAGGTGGGATGGAGCTGTTGGCTGTTGCTGCTGTAAAACAGACAGAGGGACAAAACAGTGATGGGAGACTGAGGAAAGGGTACTGGAGATACTGGAGGGATTTTCCTGTTCTGTTTCCTGGGGGGAATCAGCTTCCCCCTTCCAGCACTGCCAGAGGGACGCCAAGAGCAGCCCCAGCAGCAATTCCACCTGTGTCTGGCCCTCCAAGCCTATGGTGAAGATAAGAAGGATTGTGAGGAATAACCCGATGGAAGCAGCACCAGGGAGAGCATTCAAAGATGCCTGACAGATCTCAGCCTGGCTGAGGGAGGAGCATCCCTGTGCTGCATGTTGGCATGAGCCCAGACTGGCAACTCAGACAGAAAAGGCTGAAAAATGAGGCCCAGAGCCGTTCCTGGACCATTTTCCTGTTCCATTTTCCTGTTCCCTTTGCCTGTTCCTTCACTGCCACAGCCCTAATCCAGCAGCTCTGCAGACTCAGCCTCTCAGCCGTGTTCCAGAGACATGAGCAAATATTCAACTGCTCTGATGAACCTGAGCTCAAACTGAACGTGGCTAAATTGAATAAAGCCCATTTTAACTCACAGTGAGCACGGCCACAGAGGTGGATAATATGGTTTAACCAACCTGCTCGAGAAGTTAATTTGGATTAATTTTCCTGAAAACTCCCAAGTAGGGAAGTCCTGCGTCACTAAAGGCCTGCAGAGTATTAGGAAGGTGACCTCTCCATTAACCTGCTGTCACCAGTTTCCTTCTCAGCAGTTGTGCACTTCTTTTTTAGCAGTTTACCGTCATGTAGGACAATAGAACATTAAATTACTCTGCCAGAGAGCTCGAGCCATAGAGATGGATTTTAAATCACCACACTAGGCTAAAGAGGTCTTCTGCAACAAGTACCTCCCTCATAATTGGAAATTTCTTTAATACTTTATTGATTGATTTCTTTATTACCCCCTGACGAAGTTTCACACAGTAAACAGGATCGATCCCAAAGGCCACGGGCTGGGTCTGGTTGCTTTGTTCCTGCTGAGAGTAGGTTGGATTCTGGAATTGAATTACAGTTATTGTTCTGCTTGTGGCATTTTTTCATGTCTCATCATGACAGATGGCTCTCTAAATGAGAGCAGATTTGTATTTCATTAGGACACTTAGTCAAAAGATCAATATCTCTCCACGCACCTTTCTGAGAACACATACACAGCCCATCCAGGCTGTGGGGGCTTAATGAGATTTAGGGAGCATTAGCTCCACAGCAGACATATGTTTGATTTGTAATAATGTCTCATTGATTCAAAAAAAGCACTTCTGGAAACCCAAGCGCTCTTATTGTCACACTTCATCTCTTTCCCGGCGTGGCAGGGAATGGCATTTTTTGGGTGCTGTTAAGGAAGGTGGGCAGAGCCAGGAGGCTCCATCCTGCTCCTCAGCGTGGCCGTGGCTCTGGCTCCAATCTCCGTTGCCCTCTTGTGGTCCTTGAGCAACAGCTCACCTAAAAACAGACCTACAGAGCCGGAAAGTCCTTCCTAAATTACAGCCTAACACACCGAAGGAGGCTGTTTGTGTCTTGGAGGGAAGGCAAAATATTTCAAAAAGGCTTTGTTTTGTTTAACACCTTCCCACTCCCTCTCATTGTTCCGTCATTGATTGAATGCAGGAGTTACTTTGGAGTTACAGGCTCTATTGATTGATTTGGGTTGTAATGAGTCTTTTCAATGTAGGCAGCGATGCATAAAAAATTGGTTTTAAACCTCCCCCTTATGGTGCATTGATTTAGTGTGATTAAAAGTGGATATAAGGTTTGAGCTGTTTGTTTCTTGGTGCACAGAAAACACTGGAAATGGGGGGTTCAAAAATACTGGTTGCACCCAAAGGGTGGAAACGAGCAAAGGGTGCCATCCTTGGGGACAAGTGAGCTGGCAGAGGGAGGAAGACTCCTTGAGGAGATATTGGGAAGGGATTGTTGGCTGGGAGGGTGGGGAGGCCCTGGCCCAGGTTGGGCAGAGAAGCTGTGGCTGCCCCATCCCTGGGAGTGTCCAAGGCCAGGTTGGAGCAACTGGGAGAGTGGGAGGTGTCCCTGCCTGTGGTAGGATTTGGTCCAAGATGGTCTTAGAGGTTCCTTCCAAAGCAATCCCAGTGATTCCATGATCTCTAAAGAGGAAGGATGGGAATACCAAGGAATTCCTGCCCTCCTGCCCTGCTGCAGAGATGCTCCTCAGCACATGAAAAATTGTTAAGGTGGACCCTGTCCCAAGCCCCTCCTGGAACCATGGAATCACAGACTGGTTTGAATTGGCATCTTGTTCCATCCTCTGCCCTGGGCAGGGACACCTCCCACTCTCCCAGGTGGCTCCAACCTGGCCTTGGACACTCCCAGGGATGGGGCAGCCACAGCTTCTCTGGGCAACCATCATTCCAGCAGGGATTTGTGCCCAGGGTACCCACAGGTACAGCCCAGTGAGGAGCTGCTCCTCACACCTTCCAGCAGTGAGAGAGGCACTTTCTCAGCAGGATTTTGGTTTCCTCCTGCCCAACTCGCCCAGATGGTCTTACAGAACCCCTGCAGGGTGGGCAGGTGCTGCCAGAGCTGAGTCCTGCAGAGGGACAGTGGCCCTGGGGACTGTCACCAACCTTAACCCTCCACCAGCAGCACTTCATTGCTGTCTTTACACTTCTGATTTACATCAGGACCACTGAGATCAGCCTGAGGCCTCCTCTGCTCTCTGCACACTCTGTTTCAGGACCCTTTGACACTTCTTTTGAGAGGGAGAGGCGAAAAAAATCTGGTCTTTTAAAACCTGTTTTATGTTGAGCAGTGCTTACAGCTTCATGAATTGAAAAACCATTTTAAAATCTCAGTATTACAGGGAAATCTGTTCTGCTTCACTGCCTTTGTCACTAAACCTCCCCACATGTACCTTGCCAAGCTAATTAAAGCCCACCATGAAGACTGAGATACCGAAATCATCATTTCTGGGCTACTTTCCACTCCTCTAACCTAATATTTCATCTTCCAAAACCACTTAAGACACATAGAAGGAGAGTCTGATGTAGGGGGAGTGTGTTTATCAGAGAAAAGCCAGAAGAAACCCAAGAAGCATCTTTTTTTATAGTATAATATCTCTTCAGTTTCATTTCCTCTCCTCTGTGTGTGGAGGGGCAGGAACAGCAGCAGTCAAAGCCTTGAGGGCAGAGAACTTTTGACCCATCCCTGACTTGTCATCATAAAGTCTCCTGGCCCCAGAGTCCCCATCACATTTTGGACTTTGAAGAGCAATAAAGAATGTCAGGCTGACAAATCTATGTTATCAGAAGAGATCTCTTCTTCAGTTTACAAGATGATTCCACAGTTTTATTGCACCTCTCTGGAGGTCCCAAGCTAGGTGCTGTTATTTTTCCAGCTCTGAGAGATGAACAAACAGCTTCATATTTGGTTTGTGCCCAGCGTGGCTGTCACTGCAGGATTAAAAATCTGAATGGGTAAATCTTAAAAGGTCAATGACTGACAAAATCAAAGCAGACAGCTAAGAAGGGAGGAAAATATAACTGATGGCATTGACTTGGGCTAATAGGGATACACATCTTGGATATCATGCTCCAAATTCTGCCATAAACTGATTTCAAGGTGTGGAGCTGTGCAATGAATGCTCCAAACATCATTCTGTACCATGGCAAATAAACATCTCAACCAGTAAATGGACATTTATATTTGTTATCACTGGTAGATCACTGCAAATAGCAGAAGCTTCTAGAAATTTGGAATTCTGCAGAAAAAGCCTCGTTATATTTCATGGTGAGAGTTATTGGATCATTATCTCTCTTACTTGTTTCCCAGTTGTTCTTTAAGTCCCCAAACAATAACCAGGACACTCTAATCCACACTGACCTTCAACATCTGTCCCAAGGGACTGAATGTTAAACACAAAATTAAAGGTAAGTGTTAAACAGAGTCACAGAATGGTTTGGGTTGGAAAGGGCCTTAAAGACCATGTTGTTTCCACCATGACTGGGACACTTTCCATGGGCTCAGGGCCTCATTTGGCAAAGAAAAGAGAAGCTCCTCTCTTTCACAGTGTGCCCTGAGTTTTACTTCACAAGTTCTGGGATCCCTTCCCTGATTGTCCTTCCAACCCCTCAAGGAGGTGACAGGGGACTGCCATGCTCAGTGCCCCTGCACACAAGGCTGAGCAAGGAGAAAGCCTGGACATGTGGAAAGAGATAGAAAAATTCCTATTCCTGTCAGTGGGACCAGGATTCCTTTCATCCTCCTGTCCTTTAACTTCCATAAATCAGGCATTTGAATAGGGATGAATCAATGTGTGGTGAGAAATCAGATTTATGTGGGAAGGGGGGATCTTCTTGCTCTCTAAAACTCCCTGACAGGAGGTTGTGGTGAGGTGGAGGTGGGTATGACAAACACTAGGACAAGAGGAAACAGCCTCTTCAGTGGAGTTTTAGGTTGGATATTTGGAAAAATTTCTTCACTGGAAGTGTTGTCCAGCCTGCCCAGGGCAGAGGTGGAGTCTCCATTCCTGGAGGGATTTAAAAGCCATGTACATGTGGGACATGGGGCAGTGCTGGGGAAGGGTTGGACTCACTGATCTCCGGTGTGTTTTCCAACCTAAAGAATTCCATGGTGTTTTCCTGCTCCGTGTCCCCCTGAGGTGAAACTGGGCTGCTCAGAAGTCATTCTCTGCTCTACTTGCCCGGACATGAAAGTAGCCCTAAAACTCACATGGAAGGACTGGAAAATGCCCCATATTTGTCCCTATCAGGGCTCTTGGAGGTGTTCACATACCAGGAGCTGCCTTTCCACACCCT
Organism: Serilophus lunatus; assembly: GCA_013399895.1. Lineage (NCBI taxonomy): Eukaryota > Metazoa > Chordata > Aves > Passeriformes > Eurylaimidae > Serilophus > Serilophus lunatus. The sequence continues at coordinate 895,872 of VXBA01000125.1, forward strand.
GGCCCTGATCACAGAACAGAGGGTGCCCAGGAAGGTGCCCAAAGGTTTGTGCCAGACTCGGGCCCAGCCCAGGCAGTGCCTTCTGCTCCATCAGCTCTGACCATTCAGGGACATGGATTACCAGGATTTTCCTCTCCCCACACTTTTCCTGCCCAGTTGAAGGGCTGCCATGGCCTATTACAGATTATTTAAGTGGCAGGTGACTGTGTCTTTGTGCAGACACAGAGACAGAGCACTCGCTGTCCCTTCAATATTCTCTGCTGTCACTTTCCTGAATGCAATTTCAATGCAATAATTACTTTATCAAAAGGACATCGACAGCCTTTGTACTCCTACATCCATATTTCTGCTTCCACACCTGTGCCTGTCCATGCTGGGGACTGCATTTGTATTTTAGACCTTATATATTTGTATAATGAACTATGGTTTAAGTCTATCTTTGATGTATTATACTCCTTATATATGGGATGTACTATAAAACCGGGTCTGTAGAGATTTTTAGGAAGCATTGATGGATATTTAAGCAGGTGATAGCTTTGCACCTACTCCCTGGAGCACCCCAGGAGAGAGCAGCTTTCAGAAAATACATATTGGCAATAATTTGAAGGAAAAAGCTGGATTATGTGACCCTTTCTCCACAGTCCATTGCTGGGAGGTGGATGTGCCCAGGGAGTGGAGAGGTCCAATTAGGTGAGTTAAGTACAATAACAGTGAAATGCTGCCTACATTCCATTGCAATAAAAATGATAATGATTCTGCTGAAAAATATCATTACTTCACACTCATTTAATTCTGGAAATCTAAATTCACAAAGGAAACAAGAAGCCCTTTAATCTCCTGGTAGATAAATAGCCCAATTTTATTTCTACTATTATTTTTTATCCTTTTCCAAGACATTTTATAAGACTCCACAACACAAGGGCTCAGTTTAATTAACATTATCACATTAAAAAAGCACAGCCAAAATTGTCATGGAGTTTTAATTGAAATATAATACTGTCTCACTTAATTTTTATTATGTTTTTCGCATCAAACATCATGATGAAATATAGAGTCTGCACTGATTGTTGGACTGTACTTGGTGTATTAGCAAAGACAGTTTCTACAAACAGCCAGTTGGGTAACTCAGGGCCATCTTTTTTTGCAGAGATGTGCCCAGTTGCCCTGGGAGTGGGAAGGAGTACTTTCCATTTCCTTTGTTCCCACCTCAAAATGATTGCTTTGCCTCCACAGGAGATGCCAATTACATGCAAACAGTTTTTGGATGGAGGTTTGTGCACCTGCTTCTCAACCGTGCCGAGGATAATGAGGCAGCTTTGTACTCCCATTACATCTTCCACTTCTTGGAATATGTTCCATCCCGGCCCTCAGCAGCCTTTTGGCAACTGAATTCAAACCTGGGACCTAAAAAAATGCCAGAGTTCACCTCTGCTCCCAGTTGGAGGAATGTTCTTGGCATCTTGTCACCAGTCCCACCAGCACCAGAGTGGTGCTGGTTCCCAGCTGTTGGGACATGGGCAGGAGGTTGTTTTTCCCACAGAAATTGGGGGGAATAAAGCACTGAGGGTCACACAGCAGGTCACTGGCAGCCTCTGGATCCAGACATTCCCCTGCCTTTGCCAGCCCAGGAAATCAGAGCTGACATTTCCATTTCTGAGGGAATATGTGGAATGAGATTCTCCATCTTATCAGGTTGAACAGGAGCTGCATGTCCATCTCCCTCAGGTGGTAAAGATGTGAGTTATCCTTTTCTTTTTGCCTCAGTCCCAATCAGAGACCTGGAAAGCTCATCCAAGTCTGGGACAATAAATGTACAGACAGCAAACGTGCTGCTGCTGGAAGTGCCAGCCCTGTTGGCTTCAGCAGGAGGAAGATTCCATATCTGCAATATCCACCTCGTTGAAGTGACAAAGAGCAGGACAACCCACATTGCTGAGGAGCCCTGAGCCAACCCCACCCCAGTACTGTTGCTTCCCTTCTCCAGGGATCCAGGGGGGAGGATGTTCTTCCATCAGAGGGTCCTGAAGTTGAGCCATGACAATCCCATGCAGTGCTCCAGGCTGGAAAGCTGAAAAAGGACCTGGGGGTGCTGGTGACAGTGGCTGGACATGAGCCCAGGGGTGCCCAGGTGGGCAAGAGGCCAAGGGAACATGGCTCGGATCAGGAATAGTGTGGCAGCAGCACTGGGTCCCTCTGTGCTGGCACTGCTGAGGTCACACCTCAAATCCTGGGGCAGTTCTGGGTCTCCTCAATCCAGGAAGGACATGGAGGGGCTGGAGTGTGTCCAGGGAAGGGAACAGAGCTGGGGAAGGGGCTGAGGGAGCTGGGGGGGCTCAGCCTGGAGCAAAGGAGGCTCAGGGGGCCCCTGGAATTCTCTGCAATCCCTGACAGGAGGGGGGAGCCGGGGGGGGTCGGGCTCTGCTCCCAGGGAACAAGGGCCAGGAGGAGAGGGAACGGCCTCAGGCTGGGCCAGGGCAGGGGCAGGGGGGACAGGAGGAGGGATTTGTGCCTGGAAAGGGGGGTCAGGCCTTGGAAGGGGCTGCCCAGGGAGGGTTGGAGTGCCCAGCCCTGGAGGTGTCCAAGGGAGGACTGGATGTGCCACTCAGAGCTCTGGTGGGGATCAGGCATAGCTTGGACTTGATGGTCTCAGAAGTCTTTCCCAACCTCAGGGATTCTGGGATTTTCCAGATATGTTTTCTGCAATTGTTTCCTCCAGGCTTTGAGTCACCCTTCTCTGCACAACACATTTGGGTGTTCTGTTCCATGAATACACTTTTTTTAAAAGTTCATTTTACAGCTGTTACAAAACTTGCGTTGCTCGAGTTCCCTTCTTAATCTTGGTGAAGGAAAAGTCAAAATGGAGTGTTTCACTTACTTGTTTACTGGCTGGCAAAATTCCTACATTTGATTTCCCCAAGGCTGTCTGGTCAGAACATTTCTGCTGCAATGTTCTGTCATCAAAACCTGCTGTGCTGCTGGAGCCACCTTCCCTTAGAGAATTATAGTGGGTTTGAGGATGGGAAATGTTCTGGAGTTTGAGAGGGAGGAAGTGCTAGAAAAGTAGAGAGAAAGAAAAATTTTCAAAATTTTAAGAAATGGGTTTTTTCTTCACTGGAAAGAAAAGAAAATTTGAAACCTCAAATGTCCCTGTGAAACAAAATCAGGATTAATTTCTTTTTTTCTAGACAGTAGCACTAGAGCCTGAACAGCCCACCAGAGCCCACTGAGGACAGTTTCCAGTCTGATAGTTTGGTTCATTCTTGCCCTTGGCAAAACTTTCTTTTTCTCACTGCAGAAATCTTATGACAAATAAAATTTTCTATACTGGATCAATACATTGGCTTATGTTCATTGATCTGAATAAATAAACTGCCTTGCAGGAGATCATGACTTTGATTAGAATCTAATTATAAGACTTTCATACTAAATCTATATATATGTTATAAGCCCATATTCTCCTGTTCTGTGTTTCTGAGTGGCCATACAATTCCTAGAGAACTGAGGAGTAGATTTGTGGAAAAGGTGACCTTAACTACATGTCTGGTTGGCAAAGGGATGTGATGTGTCCCTCCTTTGGTAGAGACAAAACAGCCTTAATGAAGTGCTTGTGAGCATTTCCCACCCTACATTAGGAATGATACCCAGCTAACTGTTCCTACAAATTTATATTCTTTCTCAGAGCTCTCAAGTTCTTGGCAAACACAAGAAAGGACAGAACTGAAGCCCAAACTTCAATTCTCCTTTTTGTTTCTCCCCAGCCTAAATCAATAGATATATAAAAGTTGGAGATGAAAACAAATCATGATCCTGCTGCAGCTTTCAGGAGAAAGAACCAGCTACAAGAAAACAAATCAATAAAACTTCGTATTCTTGGACATGGCCTTGTGTTTTGCTCAATAAATGCACTGTGTTCTGCACTACATCAGGGCAGCCTGCAGCACTTTGCCAGTGACTGAGCACAGGAATTTGGGGGGGGATGAAATGGGAATTCCACTGGTTAAGCAACTGTATTTCTCAAAAATAACGTGGTTTGCTTTTGACTTGAGAATTTTTTTGCCCTGCCAACAGGTGGGAGCAGACACTGCCAACTGCCAGCACAGCCTCCTGTGCTTTCTTTGCATAGTTTGCTCCTCTAAACCACAAGAATTTCCTTAGTAAAGGATTTTCTGCATTGTTTCAGTTGGGAAGGTTCATTGATTTTACCAGGCAGACTGAAAATAAAACAGGTTTGAAGGAAGAAATGTGAACAGATAAATTCGATTCGATTGAATCATCTCTTTAATGTTCAAACAGGGCTGACTCAGTACAGAAAAGCAAATTTTCATAACTACCCAGCAAATCTTCACCTCAGAATTTAAGAAGTGGAGAGGCTGCTTTATTTTGTGCAAGAAAGAGGCAGAACTTAATTGCACTGGTCAGAATGTAGTCGTGACTCAGATGGAATTTTCTCAATGAATAATAAGAGGGAATAACACACGAGGTTAGAAAGTATGTTACAACCTAGAAAGGCAGAAAGTGGAAGAGGTTTAGAAGGTTGCTGTGCCCTGATGTTGGAAATGAGGAGGGCACTGTGTTGCTCATTTTTAAATTCATATTAAAAGAAGAAATGCTTTGCACCTGAAGCCTGGGGTGTTTTTATGAGGTTCCCTTGTAGTGGTTTGTGAATGACTAAGGGAGGGTTTAGAGAAGGATGTTGGTCTTTATTCATTAAAGAAAGGACAGCTCAGGTCATTAATTAAACCAAAAGCACTCTGAGAGGATGGACAGTGACACACAATCAGGTCAGCCTGGTTTAATGAGCAACGGGTTAATTCCGTGGATTTTACTCGCAGTAACCAGAATGTGAATGCTCTCACTCCACGGACAAGCAGGAACTCGTCCCACTGCAGCACCTGGTTGGGATTTGATCAACTCCTGCCATTGCTGGGATTTACAGGGACATGGAGCACTGGCAAAGTGCTCCTGAGCAAATGAACAGTCCCAACCTGCCACGGCTTGTGACGGCACGAAGGAGCTGCTGCATCTCTGTGTTGGATGTCTCCCCTAAAACTGCTGCCCTCATGAAATCTGTCATGACTTCTCCCAATAAAGATCTTAATTTGGCTGGATGGGCCTCCACAAAGTAACCATCTGTCACAACAAAGCGTCAGAAGGCAAATGAATCCTTCTTGGCTGCCACAAACAACACGCCGAGCTTTCCGGTCTATTGATTTCCTTTCTGTCTCTCCAAGTAGAATATTAATACATGTCTCTGAAGGGTGAAGTCAGAGATTATCTGGGAGTTAATAAAGGAAGGTGTCTCCCTTTGACACAATATATCCAGCTGCCTTTGCAGCCTCTATTGTTCTGAGCGTGTTGCCGACCTGAACAATAAACAACTCCATGGCAGAGGCTGAATGATAGGAGATTATTCTCCTGCCCCAAATTTCCCTCTTATTGTTGTAGTGGAGGTTTGCTGAGCTGGTGGGGCACCTTAATGCTGGGGCACAGAGGGTGGGGAGAGCCCTTAAGCTGCCAGCTCAGCTGGGATTGGGGCCACATCAACACAGTGATGTGATCAACACGACCCCTGAAAGACAGTGTGGGAGAGCTGGAGATGTTCACCTGGAGAAGAGAAGGATCCAGGGAGAACTTAGAGCCCCTTCCAGAGCCTAAAGGGGACTTATGAAGAGGAGGGAAAGGATTCTTTGTATGAGGAGATAGTGACAGGACAAGGGGAAATAGTTTATACCTGAAGGACGACAGGGCTGGATCAGATATCAGGAAGAAATTCTTTGCTTTCAGGGTGGTGAAGCACTGGAAAAGTTTGGCCAGAGAAGCTGTGGCTGCCCCATCCCTGGAAATGTCCAAGGCCGGCTTGGAGCAACCTGGGAGAGTGGAAAGTGTCCCTGCTCATGGCTGGGGTGGAACCAGATGGGCTCTAAGGTCCCTTCCAACACAAACCCTTCTATGATCCCATGATTCCAAGATTCTCTCCCTACAGAGCCAGCACTACTGCACTGCCGGGACGTGGTGGCTGTGACACTGAAATAACAGAGTGGTTACAGGATTCCTGGGATCGGCTCAGTGCCCTCAGTTCTTCACGTTCATTCTTTAATTTACAGCAACACAATTCATGTTTCAGTGCCCCTCCTGGACGCAGGCAAGGACACAAACTCTCATTCTCTGCCCTCCTGGAGAGGTCTTGAGCCTGTCTCCAGCCCAGGCACCACCTCTCACTGTGTCTCAGGTGAATCCCAACTCATCCCTCCCTCCTTCTCTTGCCATGGGGAGCAGTGACAGTGCTTTTAGCTCAGGTAAGAATGAAGGTGATACAAGACAGCTCAGGATATTTATGCAGATGAATTTCCTGGCTCCCAAAGCTGACACGAATATAAATATAAGCTACTCTTGCTGCTTCTCAGCTTCCCCTCAGTGTTGTGGCCCATTCTGCCTGCAAACCATCTGCCAAGTGCACTATTTGGGGCACAGGATAAATCCTGCTGTTTTGTGTATTTCCCAGCCAGACAGTCTGACTGAGAGAGGCAGAAGAGACAATAAGGAATTCAGGATGCTTGAGCAAGTTTGACCCAGCACAGGATGATCCCAGGCTGTTTTCCATGGATTTGTCACACAAGATAAACAGTGTGTTCCTTCCTCACCTCAATCCAGGTGTGTCCCAGCACTGGGTGTCTCTGTGAGATACCCAAATAGAACACGTGTTACTGCTCTCTCAGCCCCATTGATTAAGCTCACTGCTTGTATCTACACTTGTTTCTAATTATTATGATCTGCAGATTTGCAGCTAATCACTCAAACTGCTCAAATAACATTAGTCAGATAAACGCTCTGGATTTATTGTGCAGCAAGTTTTCAAATGATTATTTGATTCATATTTTCCCCCTAATGTTTTCCAAGCTTATTTTTTTTTCAAATTAATGAGAGCTGACATGAATCACATCACACTGGGTTGTAGCCACAGTGATTGATGTGTTTGTGGAAGGCACAACACTCTCATGTACTTTTAAAAACTCAGGAGTCTGTGCAGCAGGAGTTGGATGATCTGGGATAGTGACAGCTCAAAGACCAGGCTGGATGTCTGAATCCACTAAACCAGACATGAGGAATATGAGGTTCCCAAGGACTAACCCAAGGCACAGCAGCATCTATCTAAGCATAACTTACCCTTCATTAATTGGGAAGTAAAAGTAGGCAGCTGGCAACCTCCTTCCAGTGCTGCCTTCAAGCAAGGCCAGACTGTGCCTGGCAATAATTAGATCATCTCTCACCCTTCTGGAGCAGGTGCAGGGCTCCTTGGGTGGGTTTTTGACAAACACTGGTAGAAGATCACAAGTGAAACCCAGCAAAGCATTTAGAAATAAACAGAATTAATCTCCTCTCCCCTTAGATGTCTAACATCTAACATGTGCTGCTGTGTCTGCTGCTCACTCCAGGCTTCCTCGGGAGTCATGGAATCATTTAGGTTGGATAAGATCTCCAAGAATGAGTCCAACCCTTGACCAATCAACACCTTGTCAACTAATCAGTGGTCTCTTCAAAAGGAATTGAGTTTGACTCAACTGAGTTTGACTGAATGTGGAGCCTATTTCTTCCCATTGGCTTTACAATGATAGTGATTAACTCATGTTCATAAATCTAAAAAATAAATATATAGCTTAGGGCAGAGGAGTCTTCCCTCAAGGGGACATATTTTTATATATGTGAGTAGATCAAGGTGTGCATTGTGCAGCATGAGCTGGTGGGACACATGGCAAGAGGGAATGGACAGTCCTGTGGCCTTGGATAAACCCACCAGGAACATTCCTACTGCTCTGGGGTTTGGCAGTGCCATCACTCCCCTCCTAGAAAGAGTAACCTGCAGAATATAAACTATAACTCTCCTCCCTGGAGTTGAGCTCCTGCTGTTAATGCCTCCATAGCTGCAAGAAACCACCGATGTGGGAAAAACACACACAAGGAGGGAGGAGGCAGCTGGATTTTCCAAGCACAGGGCTCATCCCCTCCCTGATCCTGGGACTGAATGTGCCCTGAGCAGCTGGGAATGACTTTGAACACTGGAGCAGCAAGTCCTGCTGGATGGCTCTGGTGATTTATGTGCTGAGGAGCAAGGGGGGAGAGATGGATCACCCAGTGATAAATCAGTTTGGAGCTTTTCATCATCCCATCGTTGGTTAGAGCCCAGCTCTGGTGATTTGTAGCAATATTATCCTGCCATGATTCATCTGCAGTGCCTGGCCCTTCCATTGCCCTCCAAACACTGGAGCAAAGTGTGGGCAGGGTTCAACTGCTGCCATCAGGACACCCCAAACCTCATCTTGCTTTGTTTTCCTGAGACCTCTTCTGCTCCCTTATTCCACCTCTCCTGTGCAATGATGAGGAACAGCCAAAATTCCCTTTCCTAAGCTCTTTGAGGTGCCTCTATTCCCATTTTTCCAGCCTGTCGTGGTCCCTCTGAATGGCAGCACAGCTTTCTGATCTATCAACTGCTCTTCCCAGTCTCGAATCATTTGTGTTCATGCCCCCAGATGCTTTTCAAGACCTGCTGTGCAATTTAGAGGGTAATAAGTGTGGGGAGAACTGGGAATAGAATCTAGACCACTGATGGATGTCATATCATCCAGGCTGTAGTGCCTCCCTTGGCCAAAATGGATGTGGAGTGTCCTGGTTTCAACACAGAATCCCAGAATGGTTTGGGTTGGAAGGAACTTTAAAATTCAGTCCCACCCCCTGCCATGGGCAGGGACACCTCCCACTCTCCCAGGTGGCTCCAACCTGGCCTTGGACACTCCCAGGGATGGGGCAGCCACAGCTTCTCTGCCCAACCTGGGCCAGGGCCTCCCCACCCTCCCAGCCAACAATTCCTTCCCAATATCCCATCCAACACTGCCCTCCTTCAGCTTAAGTCACACACCCATTTCAGTTTCTGAGGAGCATCACAGCCCAAGAGGAGCTGATGTCTTACAGCTCCATGTCCTTCCTGTGCTGTTCCCCAGAGCTGGAGCAGCTCTGCAGGTGGGGTCTCCCCTGAGGGGGCAGAATTCCCCCCTCTCCTACTTCCCACACTGTGGGATCAGTCCAGGATACAGTGGATGTTATGCCAAGGTTGTATTATTGTCATCCCAGTTCCTACAGTTCCATCCAGAAGCTCCAGGGGTGTATGCCCAAGCAGTTGTGTTTGCCATTGCTCATGCACAGAGCAGAGAAACTCCTTCATTCCAAGGGGCTCCTTCACCTGTGAGGACACAGCAGGAAAATCCTGGAAAATCCTGCGTGAACCACTTCATGGAAGAGGGATTGAGAGTGAAACACAGGCTCTGCTGCCCCCCAAGTTTGTGTGTAGGAGCATCTCCCAGCCAGAAAACTCAGATTCCTGCTGGGCTGGAACAATTCCTGGCAGTGCAGATGGGTCTCTCCAACAGCCAAAGCTCCCACAGAAAGCTGAGGTTTCACTGAAAGGCCTCTGTTAATGCATTTTATAAATATTCTGTTAGGGGAAGATGACATTTGTAATGAAATGTTTCAGTCCTCCCTGAAATAATGCCGTAGCCAAGATATGCACTTTCAGGATAATTTTAAAATTGGGAGATGAAATTACTGTTTCCATTTTGAAGTGATTTCTTAAATTCTCCCTTTCATTTCTTTAGCTAAATAAAATTTTTTAAAAATCAAATTACATGGCTTAGGAAAATGACAGCAAATCAACCCTCATGAAGTTGCTGCTCAAGTTACTTTCCCTCTTGTTTTAGGGAACATAAAATAACTCAAAATGGCATTTTAAAATCTCAACTAAACGAAAATTGGCACTTTGTTTTGAAATATCGATTAAAATATTTCCACCAAGCCCTAAATTACACTGTGGGTTTCACTGCTCATTCTCAGAAGAGACTAAGCAGCACTAAACCATATACATGAGCAAAAAAACCAGAGTACAAGAACATTCCACAAAGTGCTGAAGTCGCAGAGCACTTGCACAGCTGAGAGAAATCACACCCTGAACTCCCATCCCACATATTCCCCCCTGGACCACAAGTCTTCTGCACTTTGTGCTTAAACACACTCTGGCAGCTCAGTGGGTTTTATTATCCTTTTAGGAAGTCCCTGCACGTCTCCTCCTGTCTGTTCCAGGCCTGCAGCACTCACAGTCACACCTTTTCTTATTTTTGGCCTCTTTATTATCTGTGTTAAAAAAACCAGGAACACATTGGGAAGCAGGACGGGAAGTGGGAGCCACTTTTTATGCCCTCTCTGCAGGAGGACAGAGTTTTATTTTAATTTATAGAAAGATTATTCTTCTTTAGACAGTCAGTAGCCACTTGGGGGAGTCTCTCTCATGAGCACCCCAAGGATGAACATCCCAGGAATGAACCTCCCAAGGATGGAGACCCCAAGGATGATGCTCTCATTTCAAAGTAACTCCTTGACCTCGCCTTTCAGGGACTGGGACACTTGCACATGTAGAGTTAATGAAAAAAAAAAGGATAAGGGAGAGAGGTCTGTGAAATTCCATGGACTGCCATGAAAAAAATAATTTCCAACATCTGCACAGTTTCACGAATATTTTCCATTTTATGTATGTTCTTACGAATTGTAATTGTTTTTCTTTTTTTTTTCTTTTTTTTTTTTGGTTTGAACTGGACAGAAGGTGAGAGAGAGGCTGCAGAGGAGTGAAAATGGGAAGAGAAATAAAACCTTGAACTTTTCCACCCCTTCGCTCTTGCTTTTCATTTTCACGGTATTTTTTTTTTCCTTTTTCTGAAGAAAAGGTAATTTTATACCCACAAAAAAGTTAGAAAAAAAGCATTGTGTCAAACTTCAAAGCAAATTTACAGTGCTGCGCTGCTTTGGAAGGTGATTTAAATACCAGTGGGCTCACTCAGCTTCAAGTACCTGGATGTGCACTGGCAGCACAAGGGCTGGGATCAAATAATTGAGGCTGTTCACAAAAAGAAATAATGCCATCAGCTCTATCCCACCCCGAATTTTTTGGTCTAATTACTTCCCTGGGGTGCCCTTACAGACAATACTTTCACACTTACAACTCGCTCTGACCCTCTTTGATTTCCTGTTTGCTCAGTTCAATTTTGCTCTCTAACCACTCCTGAGCTCCCAGTAAGTTGTGGTTACTCATCAAACGTCACTCAGGAAATCTTGGGTGGAAAGGTCAATGCAAATAAGGCTCTCACTGTTCCCATCCACTCCCTCCTCCTCCAGCAGACAGAGATTTCCTCTCCCTCTGGAGCACTTCCCTGGGAAATAATTGCTTCATGCAGATGAAACATGCTGAGAGTGAGTTATTCCTTGGTTTCATCAGTGGATGACAGAGGAATCACTGATGCTCCGGGGTTTCATGCCAGGATGTGAATTGATGGGACCTTCGGCTGCTCCTGGGACATGGATGGATGTGGCATCCCTGAAAATGTGGGATGGGCTCCCAGGACAGCGAGGGAGGAGACAGGAGCTCATCTGGCTGGGTTTTGTCCGTGCTTTGGTGTGGGGGAGCCGTGAGGAGCAGGGCCAAGAACACAAAGCTCTTGGGTGGTTTCTCTGCTGTCCCAGTTCTTCCACCCTTCACACATGAGGCACTTTCCTTCCTCTCCAGCCACCCTGCAGCCCTGGATGGAACATCCCCCCAGACTGGAGGAGCCTCATGAATTTACTGAAATCAGGTATGTTAACATAGCTCATGGAATCATGGAATATCCTGAGCTGGAAGGGCCCCCAAGGACCATCCAGTCCAAGCCCTGGCCCTGCACAGGCCCATCCCCAAGAGCCCCCCCTGTCCCCAGAGGATCATCCCAACCCTCCTGCAGCTCTGGCAGCCTTGGGGCTGTGCCCACTGCCCTGGGGAGCCTGGGCAGTGCCCAACCCCCCTCTGGGCAAAGGACTGATAGGGAGGGTGGATGAGAGTGTTCCCACAGAGAAGGCTGGGAAGGGATATGCACAGTCCTCTCCTGGGCTTCCTCCCAGCCAACAATCCCTTCCCACTATCCCATCTCTCCTGCCCTCTGGCACTGGGAAGCCATTCCCTGGGTCCTGTCCCTCCAGCCCTTGTCCCCAGTCCCTCTCCAGCTCTCCTGGAGCCCCTTTAGGCTCTGCAAGGGGCTCCAAGCTCTCCCTGGATCCTTCTCTTCTCCAGCTGAACACCCCCAGCTCTCCCAGCCTGGCTCCAGAGCAGAGGGGCTCCAGCCCTTGGAGCATCTCCGGGGCTCCTCTGGCCTCTCTGCAGCAGCTCCAAATCCTTGTGCTGTTGTTCCCAGGGCTGGAGCAGCTCTGCAAGTGGGAGTGTATGCAACATAGCCAGGATAAAATGGATAGGATAAATCCTACTTTTTCTCCAGTCTTACTCAGTGGAAGGAGGAAGTTCAGTTGGAAGAAATCCACTGTTTATTCAGGAAGTAATAACAACCTATATGATCTCTACACCAAGGAGTCTGAAGCATCTGTCTGACTGTACAGCAGATCCCTCATTTATCTGCTCAGCCCAGGCCATCACAGCTCCGTATGTGCTCACATACCCCAAAATCAGCAGTTTTGCACTTAAAAATGCCAGTAAAACCCCTGCCTATAAATCTGGCAACTAAATATATAAATTTTCAGTCATGCAAAAGCACATTCCCTAATTCCTACATAAAAAGCAGTGCTTTGTAACAGTTTTATTATAATGGCAACTTGAGGATGCTTCTTGTTTATGGGACGCAATAACCATATCATAGACAAAATAAATCCTAAAAGGCGATGGTGGGATATTCAGCACTGAAGTTTATCAGCTGAGAATGGAGTTATTACCAAGTCAGCCAGAAACACACCCATCACACAGTTGTTATTGTTGTCTTAATGCTTTTAATTAAAATATTAAAGGAAAACCTTGGGAAAAAACAGTTGTAGGAAGATGCACTAAGAGAGACACCATTTTGGTCCTTCCTTTTCCTGTGCTGTCAATTTTCCTGTTTTTCCTCCACGTTGTAATTTAATCTGCATTCCACACATTCTCCTCTCCTTCCTTCTTATTTCCTCTCTTCTAAGGACAAAATCCATGTCTGTAAGACATCAGCTCCTCTTGGGCTGTGATGCTCCTCAGAAACTGAAATGGGTGTGTGACTTAAGCTGAAGGAGGGCAGTGTTGGATGGGATATTGGGAAGGAATTGTTGGCTGGGAGGGTGGGGAGGCCCTGGCCCAGGTTGGGCAGAGAAGCTGTGGCTGCCCCATCCCTGGGAGTGTCCAAGGCCAGGTTGGAGCAGCCTGGGAGAGTGGGAGGTGTCCCTGCCCATGGCAAGGGGTGGAACTTGAGCTCTAAGGTCCTTCCCAACCTAAACCAGTCTGGAATTCTCTGACTTTCTCCCAGCACCAAGATCCACGTTTACTGGCAACAGTTCTGTCTGAAGCAGCTGATAACTTGCCAGTTATAAAAATAGGTGTTTGAGACACATTTGGATGGTTATTTGAATGAGATATTTCCCTCTGACTTGCCCAACCAATCTCTCTCTCCCAATCTCCATAAACACCACAGTTTATCCCACAGAGCACAAGCTCCCCTGTATTTATCAGGAGCTGAATGGGGCAGTGCAGCCCTGGAAGTGCTCAGGGAGGGTTCACTAACACTGCTCAGAATATCAGCAGTGTATCAACAGAGCCTGCAAAGCAGGAACTGCTCAGCCCAGCACTTAAATATGAAACTGCAAAAGGCCCTGAACTCATTTGAGTGTTGGGCTCAGAACAGAGTGGAGTAATTGGGTTTTCCAGAGAGGTCATTCCGTGGTGCCTGGCAAGCAGAGCCTGGGGTGTTCCAGGCCTGGCTCACTATGATCTGGAGCCATGGAGAAAATATTCACTCATTTATTTTTATTGCAGAGTAATGCAGTGGCTCAGGCCAGGCTGCTGCAAACACGGTCACTCTCCAGAGAGATTTTCCCCTCGGCTCATTCTACAGCTTCTTGCTTTGACTTCTTACACACAATAACCTGATCCTGGTTTTCACTGAGCTGCCTCAGAATTTGTCAGCTGTGTTCTAGTTCAGAAATGCTACAGAAACAGGAGGCTGTTACAGACACTTTGTTCAAGTGCTGCCTTATATGATGGAGAGTTTCACGAGTGCTTTCTCCAATGAGCCAAATAATTCCCACACAGCTCCCAAGGGAGATGGTCCAACCCCCACAGCTGGAAATGAAAGCTGGAACTTGAGTGGTTTTGAACCAATTTACAACCAGTAACTCTATTTGTTGGTTCAGTTCTCTCTCCTAAACTGAACGTGATGAATTTGCTTTGCCTTTTGTAACAACTTTCTCCTTAATAATAAGGTGAATAAACACAATAAATGGAAAGAGGGAAAGGCTAGGTGGGATAGTCGGGATAAATTCTTCCCTGGGAGGGTGGGGAGGCCCTGGCCCAGGTTGGGCAGAGAAGCTGTGGCTGCCCCATCCCTGGGAGTGTCCAAGGCCAGGTTGGAGCCACCTGGGAGAGTGGGAGGTGTCCCTGTCCATGGAATGGGATGGGACTGGATGAGCTTGAAGGTCCCTTCCAACTCAACCCATTCCATGGTTCTGTCATAGTAATGACACCCAGAAATTCTGTATTTTATTCCATGTTCTGGTCATACATTTTACTTTGACCAGTCCTGTTAACATGACACAACAAGCACAACAGAGTTGAGTGTCTGAGAGCAAACACCTTTGGAAATAAGACTGGGCAATGTGGTTTGATCAGTGAATTCTTACCCTCTCATGCCAATATTATTTTATTTAAATGAGACCACACAGACCTGCCTGAAACAAACTGCCTCAGTCCTTCATCCCAAACTTCCATATGCCTGTATTCCTAGGAGACACCACCCCCATGGCACTGAATCCTCAGTCAGATGTGGCCCCTGTGCTGACACTCCCCTGGTACTTCCACCAATCCCAGAGGCTGTGAGTCCTCCTCCCAGTCAGATATTTCTCAGGACTTTCTACTTTTACCCCCAAAATTCAGAGCCCAAACCTGAATTGCATCTGGCACAAAGTGTGGCGACAGTGAATGGCTCCTTCCTCTTTGGGAGCTGCCAGTCAGGGGGATTTATGTTCCCCCTGCTCCGGCCCCGTCAGTCTGTCAGCTCAGATCAGTCCATGGCTTCATCAAACATCCCAGCCCACCACTAATCCAGGCCATGAAACCAGGGGGATGGGTGGCACTGAGGCCACTCTGCCAGGCACTGCTTGCTCAGAATTCCTTGGATCCTTTCTCCCTTTTCCCTGCTTCCCTACTTCCATTCCTGGAAGATGCTCCCATGGCCCTTAAGCAGCGATGGCTGTGAGCGAAGGAGTGAGACCCTGAGTCTGAGAGTTTAGGGAAATTCCTCTGGAGGGAGAGTGATCCCAGTTTCTACGAATCTGGACAGATTGATTGGCTCATCCTTTCACAACTCTCTCTTCTCCTAAGGAAAAGCTATGGGATTGGGATACATATTTCCCTGTTCACACCTTTCAGAATATCCATCCCTCAGCTGCCAGCTCAGTCCTGCCAGAGATCCCAGAGACTTTCAGCTCCAGGGACCAGCTGGAAATCCTTGGACTAAGTCTGTCATCCTTGGAGTAAGTCAGTTCCCCTGTGAATTTAAACTTTCTTACCACTATTTTCCTACCTGAGCACGAGGCTGATGGGATTTTACCTCCTAATGTTGAGGGGAGGATTAATTAGTATTTGTAAGACATCTGAAGACAGAGTTGGTTCAGCAGTTCTGGACACCTGGGCACAGGATCAACTTGCATTTTCCTTTATTCTCTTTGCTATCCAACTCCAGAGTTCAGCAACAAAACACAGACTCAACCCACAAGGAAAATCTATACAAGCCAGAGAATTCTTAGGAGTTTCCATGAACTTGGAATACCCAAAAGGAGATGCCAGAAATTATTTATGATGTTATACTTTGATAATTTTGCACTGGTTTTTCTCCAGGCCTACAATGAGTGGCGAAAACACCATCACACACTGGAAGGCCCTGCTGTGCCCTCTCTGCTCACCCCTGCAGGACCTGCAGAGAAATTCTCTTTGAAGCCCAGGGTCAGCATGTCCTGCTGCCTCTGCCAAGTCCTTTCCCTGGGTTTTAAGGCTTTTTAGCAAAAACAACAACAACAAAAAAACCCCAAACCTGAGTTTTACTCCTTCCAAGAGCAATTTCTTTTTCAGATCCAACTTGTGAGGATCACAAATTTTTTAATTGAGTTAATAAAAGGAAGCTGAGGCAAAGAATGGAACAGAATGACCCCGTGTCTACTGTGTGGGGAGCAGAGCAAAGCAATGCCACACCAAGCAGGTACAGTACAGACATATAACACATTTGTTATGCTAAAACTTCATTTTGAAGCCCCTCTATTACTCCAGCAAGTGCAGACCTGCTTTCATCAATGAAATGAATACGCCACTAATTTCTATCACACTTCAATAATCTCCAGTTTCTTTGCTGATCTCACAGCAGAGATGTTTTGGGAGGAGAGCAAAAGAGGGATGATTCAGAAACTGTGAGGCCTGGAGTATTCAGTCCTGTGCCAGACTTGAACAGCAGAGAGAGAAGAATTTGTGCAAAGAGGATGATGGGGCACTGACTTTTGCTTCAAAGATTTTTAGAAGCAGCAACAACAATGATAATAATAAAAAAAATAGCCCTAGGTTTTGATCTTTCTGAAACAGAAAACTCTGCCTCACCCTGAGCTGGGATTTCATTTTGTCATACAACTGTGATTTAATAAAACATTGGCTTGAGCACAGATCTGGGACTTGCTTGATCCATTAGAAAGAGTTTTGTTTGTTGTCCAGGTGCTGAGCAGGACATGGGAGCGCCACAATCCCTTTTCTGCATTCCCTGGGCTGAGCATGGCTAATCCCCAGATCATCACATGTCTCAACACTCCTGTCTATGTCCTTCAACTGAGGGTCAGCAACAGGAGCAGGAGGTTAATACCAGTTTTTCTTGGCTTACAATTGAAACAGAGCAGCCCTGCTCAGAGGGAGAAGGCAGAGAGAAGCCTCACACCAGTGACAAGCAGCCACACGTACATGAAACTGGAAACCAACATAAAATGTGTCATTTCCTGGCTGGAAAAAATATATCTGTTCTTATTTCTAAGTCAGTGGATCTAATAAAATTGTTGCTGTTATTTATCTTGTAAACATCTTCTCGAATCTACCACTGTCAGCCACAGTTATTTCCTTGCAAGCCTCCTGATAATGATACATCTCATCATCCCCAGCTCCTCATTTCTCTGTGCACATGGAAACCTTGGCTTTCTTTTGTAAAAGATCAGCTTCTCACAGCCCTCCCAGATCAGCAAAAAAATTATAGAGGTGACCAGACACTAAAAGGTGAAGGCAAATAAGAAAA
This sequence comes from Serilophus lunatus, assembly GCA_013399895.1. Taxonomy (NCBI): domain Eukaryota; kingdom Metazoa; phylum Chordata; class Aves; order Passeriformes; family Eurylaimidae; genus Serilophus; species Serilophus lunatus. The sequence goes on from VXBA01000125.1 coordinate 913,223, forward strand.
ATATTGAACAGCCACTGAAAAATCCAATAAAACCCATGATTTACTGGGAGGGTGGGGAGGCCCTGGCCCAGGTTGGGCAGAGAAGCTGTGGCTGCCCCATCCCTGGGAGTGTCCAAGGCCAGGTTGGAGCCACCTGGGGGAGTGGGAGGTGTCTCTGCCCATGGCAGGGGGTGGAATGGGATGAGCTTTAAGGTGCTTCCAACCCAAACCAGTCTGTGATTCTATGACTTGACAGAGCAAATATGGAGATTTTTATGAGTCATGAATTTGAGATGCTTTCAGCTGGTGGAGTTGCCCCTCCAGCTTCTTACATCTCTTACCAGTAAGGGCAGGGGAGGTCACTGCACACTGGGCTGAAGTTATTTCTCTCCTGCTGCTGCTCAAAGTTGGGCTTCCCCAGGGTGACCCCCCTGGCTTGTGCTTTTGGGGTGAGGAATCAGCAGCCCAAAGCACAGCATTAGCAGAGCAGGCTGATCAACAGCTCCTGAGGGCTGTTTCCTCAGTGCTTTTGGACATTTCAACCTGCTGATGAACAACTATCTTGAGTTTTAAGCACCATTCCACTCATGCCAGAGTGTCTTTTTTATGCAGACCAGTCCAAAACCAGAGCTATTAATTAAGCAAAACCAGCAGTGAATGCAGCAGTGATGCCAACATTCCTCCTAATCCCCATGGATGTCATTTGAAGAATAACATCCAGAGAAGGGGCAGAAGGTCTGAATAATCAGAAGCAACTGCTCATCTACCGTTTAATCACCTAAATTATCTTGAAGAGGACCAAAGTCAAGGAGCAGGAAGTTTCTCTGCTAATTCTTGGAAGGATGACAGGCAGCAGAAGGGGATTTATCACCCTGCGAGCACCAAGTGTGCCCTGGATGAGTGGCAGGTTGTCCAGAGCTCAACCAGTTGTCCCCATCCAAGAGCAGGGGACAGGGCACAAGCTGTTGTCAGTCTGTACATCAGCCTCTGAGCCACCACATGCTTCAGCCACTGTGGCACTGGCACTTGGCTGACCATCAAATAAATTCAACATTTAGAGAGGACTTTTTTTCCTGATGGATGCATTCCTGAGAATGGATGGCCATAAAAGAGAAAAATAGACTGGTTATGCCCCGCTAGCAACAACCTGTGAAGTCATTATCATCAGCTCCCCCACGTGAATTAGGATTCTGTGTCTGTACCAAGCACTTTCTGAAGAAATTTATCAGCACAGAGATTTATGGACTCCACAAAAGCTGTCCTGGGCGTTGTTCCCTCCTCCAGTTTACTAGAAATACCTTGATTTAGATTTTCTTCAGATTACAGCTCCTCTCTGTCATTGGTAGGTGGGAAGAGCGGCCCAGACTCCCAGCAGTGCAAGTGGGTACTGATTCCAGGAGGATGGCAGTGGATGACAGAGTTTTGCTTCTTGCCTTGTCTGAAATATGTCCCTTGGATTCCCTGGTGTTTCCACAGCTCTGTTTCCAAAACACAGGATCCCAGACTGGTTTGGGTTGGGAGAAACCTTAAATATCATCTCATTTCTCCCCCTGCCGTGGGCAGGGACAACTCCCACTATCCCAGGTGGCTCCAACCTGGCCTTGGGCACTCCCAGGGATGGGGCAGCCACAGCTTCTCTGCCCAATCTGTCCCCACCCTCCCAGCCAACAATCCCTTCCCAATATCCCATCTCTCCGTGCCCTCTGGCGCTGGGAAGCCATTCCCTGGGTCCTGTCCCTCCAGCCCTTGTCCCCAGTCTCTCTCCAGCTCTCCTGGAGCCCCTTTAGGCTCTGCAAGGGGCTCCAAGCTCTCCCTGGATCCTTTCCTTCTCCAGCTGAACACCCCCAGCTCTCCCAGCCTGGCTCCAGAGCAGAGGGGCTCCAGCCCTTGGAGCATCTCCGGGGCTCCTCTGGACTCTCTGCAGCAGCTCCAAATCCTTGTGCTGTTGTTCCCAGGGCTGGAGGCAGCTCTGCAGTTGAGGTCTCACTGGAGGGGGCAGAGGGTCACAATCCCCCTCTCCCACGTTGTGGGATCAGCCCAGGACTGAAACAATTCCCATTTGGAGAGTACTCACCCCTGAACCACACACTTCCCAAGTGATGCATTCCTGGATGACCAACAACTCCTGAATCACATGGCCATTCTTACACTGGACAAAGTCTCTGGGGTCTTTTGAGATCCTTAAAAGAGTGGGGAACACAAGCCCAACTAAGCCAGCCTGTCTGCACCAGGCTCCCCACTGGCACATCCCCAGCCTGGCTCAGCTCTCATTTCCATCAGCACAGTCTGGCCTGATGTTCACTCCCAAATTGGTTTTATCTTTGTTTGACCAGCTCTGTTGACAACACTGGTTCCAGCAAGGATGTAAATTGTGTGAATCCAGACAGACGCAACAGGAAACACAAGGGTGATGAAAAACAATGTTTATGAAACAGAATTGCAGAAAAACAACAGGGAAGGGAATGTTATTTTGAAACTCCAGCAAGAACGTGCCACAGAAAACCAGGTTTTTTTCCCTGAATATTGAAGTATCTGATATAACTGGAAATAATCCAGCTCCCCCTGACAGTGTGAATAAAAATCCCATATGTCCGATGTGTTCCTTCTACAGATGGAAAGATCAGAGAGTTGATGAACAAAAATATTACCACAAAATAACCTGATGCTGATTTTAATTCCCAGCTCCATGTTTCTCTCAGCCCTTTTTGCTTACATTACTTGTTTTCACTGTGAACTCCAGTGCAGAGCACAGTGTGAGGTGTGTCAGGATAAAGGTTTCTTGTCCCCTCTGTGTGTTTACACTCTCTCTCGAGTTCAGACTCACATAAGACAGACCCTCAGGTGAGTGTGAACTGGCTCAGCAGAAGCTCCAAACCCATTTGACATGGGAGGCTGGGAGTGTGGTCAGGATTTTGCCATGAACACAAGCTGTGGTGGCTGTGACTGGAGTGGGTTTATTCTGGTTGAAACCCACAGTCACTTCCATCAGCTGAGACCTCAAATATTCAGCTGAGAACAGTCTGAGCTGACATAATGGAAGGACCTGACAGTGCTGCCTGAAATGAAGGTGTTTCTCTGAACCACTGTGGACACATGGGCATATCCAGCAGGACATTCACCTCATCTCATGCCAGGGACCTCAGGGAGGACAGAGAAGGGGATGGGCTGGAGTTGTGTCAGGGCAGGGTCAGGGGGGATCTCAGGCCAAGGGTCTCCTTTGCCCAGAGGAGGGTTGGGCACTGCCCAGGCTTCCCAGGGCAGTGGGCACAGCCCCAAGGCTGCCAGAGCTGCAGGAGGGTTGGGATGATCCTCTGGGGACAGGGGGGACTCTTGGGGATGGGCCTGTGCAGGGCCAGGGCTTGGACTGGATGGTCCTTGGGGGCCCTTCCAGCTCAGGATGTTCCCTGAATACTCTTTGAAATTACCCCTGGAGGTACCTGTTTTCCCTCTGGCAGCATGTGGGGGTGTCCAGCTCAGAATCAGCTCTGTGTCATCTAAAGTGTTATTAGAAAAATGTCTTCCTTTGAGCCCCGGGTGCAGTTGAAAGCTGGAAGGAGAGGGGGAATGACTAAGAGCTGACTAAGCCTCTGCTTTACCCTCAGTGCCAACAAAGCTCTGTTGGCTCCTTTCAGCATCTCATCACCAGCTTCCCTGAGATTAAGGCAGCCTTGGCTTTGTGCTGGAGAAATGGTCCTCTCACTGAACAGGAATTGCCTGGATTTGACAGAGTCACACAGAGGAGCTGGGGGAAATTATTAGATCAAAAGCAAAGCTGGTAAAAAATTCACAGAAAAGGCAGAATTTGAACTAATTCTCTATAAAGTTTGAACTAAATCTCCTTCATGGAGGAAACTGGAACCATCATTATTCAGGCAGCAGAGGAGCAGATCTTTCAGGCACTAGTGCTGAGTTTCCCTCTCTGTGCTATATTTCTATCAGAAGATGGGGTTACAACTCCCCTTATTCTTACACAACCTTTCCTGGGACTCTCCTCCAACTCCATTTCATCATCCTACACATTAACTCACGAAGTCAGAGGGGCTGTGAAATAGTGCCTGAGCCACTCCTTCCCTTCCCTTCCCTTCTTGAACAGCAGGACCAGAGAACTGCACCAGAGAACTGCACAGTCAGCAGTTTTGTGCTGCTGACAGGCTTTGCTTTGCCTTGCCAATTTTATCTGTGAGGCCACAAAGTTGGCACTGGAAGTGGATCCTGTGGCTACAGGGCTCCTGTGTTGGCAAGGAACAGCTGGAGGAGCACATGGAAAGAAAGTGGTGCAATTCATTAAAAGGTTGAGTGACTTAGGGTGTAAAAACAACCACAGACTGTTTTCAGGAGGCAAAATAAGCACCTTGTGATTGCTGGGTCCAGAACACACTGGGGTTTACTCTAACAGTCACAGAACCATGGAATTGTTAGGGTTGGAAAAGACCTCCAATATTATTGGGTCCAACCACGTACCCATCACCACCACCTTCACTCTTAAAGTGCCACATCCACACATTTTTTGAACACTTCCAAGGATAATGACTCCACCAGTGCCCTGGGCAGCTGTACCAGGGCCAGACAGTCCTTTCTGTGAGTCTGTTCTGGGCACTGAACAGGCTCCCCAGAGTTTGGTCACATTCCCAAGGCTGCCAGAGCTCCAGGAGGGTTTGGACAACAAGGGACAGGGTGGGATTGTTGGGAGGTCTGTGCAGAGCCAGGAGTTGGACTGGATGATTCTTGGGGGTCCCTTCCAACTCAGGATATTCTGTGATTGTGTGAGTTTGTGAATAACTGGTTCCTAATATCCAATCTAAACCTCCTCTGGAANAGAGTTTGGTCACATTCCCAAGGCTGCCAGAGCTCCAGGAGGGTTTGGACAACAAGGGACAGGGTGGGATTGTTGGGAGGTCTGTGCAGAGCCAGGAGTTGGACTGGATGATTCTTGGGGGTCCCTTCCAACTCAGGATATTCTGTGATTGTGTGAGTTTGTGAATAACTGGTTCCTAATATCCAATCTAAACCTCCTCTGGAACAACCTGAGCCCATTTCCAGTCAGAGTAACAGACCATAAATCCCTGGAGCGGGGATGAGCTGGGGCTCCTGGCATCCACCTGCTCCTCTGATTTTACTTCACATCCATTTAAAAGTCATGCCCTGGGCCAGGTGGCAAATGCCTCTATTTTACCTCCTCCCCACAGGTCTGCTCAGCACCTCCACACAGACTTGTTTAGGCAGGTGAAGTGAATTCCTTTCTTTACCATTCCAAGAGAATTCTTATCCCAAATTCATACTGACTGCACTTCCAATAAATGCTAAAGGCATATTAGGGACAAAATTAAGGTGAAGCAGCTCTGCAGAAGGGACATATTCACATTCAGCAGTGGTAAAACTGGGGAAACATATTTTAAAAATTAATAGTACATTAACTTAATAAGTTTATTAATGATCATGCTTAGCATTCTGCTTTTAACACATATAAAGTGGGGTGGGGTGCATTTTTTACAAGGAACTAATAACACTCTTTGACCGCTTGAGAGGTTGTGAAGAGTGACAAATAGGGATTAAAATATGGACAAATCTTTGAGAGTTTTTTGATAGACAGAGACAGAAAGATTGGTTCCACAAACCAGATGATCATGGCAAAATTAGCAGCAGAATTAACAAGACTGTGTGCAGACAAGGGATCAGGCTTCAGCCTTAACAAATCCCAGACAATGCATTCCCTGCCATGGCCTTGCCCTCCAGAATTCTACAACTGTCTCATGAAATTTTAATTCACGCCTTATTGGAGATGAATAATTTAAAGTCAGACAGAAACAGACGGTCATTCAGCCCATGGCCCTCCAAGGGAGAATGTCAGACCACAACAGTCTCCAGCTGATGTAAATCAGCATCATCCAACCCAATCCCAGGTATCCACAACTCTCTGGAGCTCACAGACCATAGGAGATGCCACTCCAGGAGCAAGAGCCCTGGAAATCTGTCTTCTACCATGAGATGATCTGACCAGGAGCTACTTGGGCATCAACAAGTGGAGTTTTTGATCCAAAATGCAGCTTAGATCAGGTGTAGTTACCACTTCAGAAAAATTTTCCCATTTTCAAGGAATTACCTGGAAGGTGTGCTTGGCAGCTGGACCAGCAATGGGAAAAACCTTCCATCTGTTATCTTTGCCTCCAGAGAAAGCTCTTATTCCAAGGTTGGAATCAGCAGGGACAACTCTGAGTTATACCAATGGTGCAAGATGGATTTCAGAGCCTGATTCCTGTTCTGAAAAGCTCTTGGAGTTCCTCCCAGGCTGGATTTTACTACAGAAACTGATGCCCAACCAGCCCATGGCTCCACACCAGTCTTATTGAAACCCTCTGTTTGAAACCATTCAGTGTTTAGCTCTAGATTTGCAGGAAAAGAGGGAGAGTGGGAAAGAAGAGCTTTAGCTCTTCACTCTGTGGAGAAGTCATTTCTCTCTCATTTCAAAAATCAAATTCCCTGGGTGCAGAAGCCATATGGATAAAGCTGAGCAAATCCCCACATTCCAACACTTTATTTTCATTGAAACTGTGATGAGAAGAGAATGTTTGTTACTGAGCTTAAACTCCAGGAGTGTTTCAATGAGATATTTTTTAAGTCAAAGGAACAGATTGACACATTTCAAGCTGAAGGGTTTCTCTGCTTTTTGCTGAACTGCTCTAAAATTTTCTTTTTTCAGAGATCTCAGTGTTGGGATGGATTTGTCCTTTTGTGATGTGCAGTCACACCACAGCTGAAGATTTGCCACCATTTCTGAATGAATTCTGTGGAAAATATAACATGTTCCAGGAATGACTGGACAAGGAAATATTTCATGGTTCCTAGTTCACAGAAATCTCTTTTAAAGGAGAAAAGCTTAATTTTTCCCTCTTTTAGTGGAAAGTGTCACATCCATGCTGCAGTCATGCACTAACACACAACTGAGCTCTTTCCCATCACTGCTGCTCAAGTTAGATGATAAAGAGGATTAATCATGGAAATTTGCAGATTGGAAAAGCCCTTGGAGATCACCCAGTGCAACCATTGCCCCAGCACTGCCAAGGCCACCAGTGCCCCATGTCCCCAAATGTCACATTCACACATCTCTTAAACCCCTCCAGGGGTGGGGACTCTTCCATTGTCTTGGGCTGGACAACTCTTTCCATGGAGAAATGTTTCCTAATATCCAGCCTGTTTGGATTAGGCTGTTTCCTCTTGTCCTGCCACTTGTACTTGGTACTTCACCACATAAAGCTCCAAGAAATCTCCATCCCATTGATCCCCAAACGCAGGTCACTGTTCTACAGTTGGAACTTATTTGAAACTCACTGATTAAAATGAATCAAACACCTCCAGAAAGAAAGGTGGGAATTGGTCCAGAGAGTCAGAGTTCTTCAAACAAGAGCAATGACAGGACAGGAGGGAATGGCCTCAGGCTGCCCCAGGGGAGGATCAGGTTGGACATCAGGAGGAATTTGTCCCTGGAAAGGGTGGTCAGGCCTTGGAAGGGGCTGCCCAGGGAGGGGTGGAGTCCCCACCCCTGGAGGTGTTCAAGGAACGTATGGATGTGACACTCTGCTCTGGGCTGGGGGACAAGGTGGGGATCAGGCACAACTTGGTCTGGTAGGGCTTTTCCAACCTCAGTGATTCTGGGATTCTGTAATGGCGCTGGCAAAGGTCCCTCTTCTCAAACTGGGAATCTCCCAGTGACCAGCTTTTATGAGAAGAGCTCATCAAGATGCAAAAGAGTTAAGCCTGGATCTGTAGAACACACTTAGAGCGCAGTTTGACTTACAGAGAACAAGCCCTGGGCCCAGGTAACTTTCCCAAGTTCAGAACAGGAGTCAATATCGATGATCCCCTCATGCCCTTGTTTAATCAAAGTCATTAATTTAAAGTATGAATTCTAACACCCCTTTAATCCTTCTTAACAATAAGAAGCACTATTAAATCCTTAATGTGCCTACTTTAATTATAACCTATCAAACACGGAATCAATTCTGAGCAGTAAACACAAAAACCAGAATTCAGCAAGTGGATGAGATCACGCCTTTTAAAATGCAAATTGAGACTGAAGCATTAAACCTGTAATAAAGTTCAATTAATCTTTCCCCTTAAAACACACACACAAAATATTTAATCTCAGTCTAATCTCAGAAACAGAGCCAGCAGAGTCAGCTTTGCTCACATGTTGTATCCTTAGAGTCATACAGATTTAGGGAGGGGATCCATCAAAGTTTAGAATGAAGGTGATTATTTTGGTAGGATTATATATGTTCAAATTTCCCATTATCTCATGAACCTTTCAAAATCCCCCACCTGAAGAGACATCCACAGGGCAACAGTGACCTGAGTCAGGATGCAGCAGGATGGGGGAGTGACATCCTTTGCCTTCAGTGATTTACAGCTCTTTTCTGGGTGCTGAGAAGGAGAAAAGCTGTAAATTAGAGGCGTAAATTCCAGGAAAAGCTGGAAAGGCTCTTGCACAGTCTCGTGCAAAGGATGTTCAGTGTCCTGTGCCTTTCTCAGCTATTCCAAGGCAGGAGCAGAGCACTCAGGTGGTTTTTACCCTGTACTGGACAATGTTCAGCCCTTCTCCTTCTCCTGGAGCAACAGTTTGCTACAAGGCAATAACAACAACATGTTAGTCCTTGTAATTTGGGGAGGAAAAGTTTTGGCAAGATGCTGTGTTAACACTCAGCTCATTGTTTGCTGCAGCTTCTTCCTCAAGATTTTCCCCAGAGCTGGGAAATGGGCAGGAGTCGTATGTTCCATTAGCAAGTTTGTTTTCTGCTCCTGAACAGTGTAAAAGTGAGACTATAAATGCCAGTCCTGTGAGTGTTAATAAACAGGCATTGGGGAATAATAAAGATATTTCATTTTATGAAAGAGAAATGTTCCAAGCTGGTTGCATATTTTTACAGGAATATTTATATTCTAAAACAAAGATGCTTCTAAACAAAGAAGTCACTCAGAATACAAACACAACTGTTTTGTTTTGCCAATCTGGGAACAGGATGCTGATGTATTATTGAAGCAGCCTGGGTATTTCTTGTCCCTGCCTGAAATATGAATACATCGGGTTCAGGAGTCTGCTGTGAAACATTCTGCTTTGAGAAAGTGGCTGCAAAAATGTTCAATTGGAAGATTATAGAGCAAGTCTACATTGCAACAAAGTGGGTGTGGAGGGTTATTAAATCAACACCGAGGGTTTGGATATTGCTTAGGTGCATGTATTGACACTGGGTGCACTGGAGTGGAGAGATATCCCCTTTATTATCAGTGTTATTTAGCTCTGATAATGGTTTCAGTCCTGCAGAGAATATAAATGTAGCTGCACAGCTGGACAAATAATGACAGTATTTGTCTTCATGTCATTTTTGATGAAAAATATTGGCCAAAAGCCCGATGAAATTTATTTGTAATGAATTACTGGATAATTCAACAAATGGAGTCAGAACAGGCAGAAAACACATGGAGGACAATGTTCCACCACCTTGCAAAGCTTGTCAGCAGCAACAAACACGGGTGGGAAATGTAACCACGTCAGTTGAACAAACCCTGGTGAGTCCCAGGAACAACACTTGGATTAATGCAAAGGCTCAGTGAGTTGGAATCCTGGAATTGCAAGATGCTGAAATCAAACTGGTCCTGCAATCCCAGGATAGGAGAGGTTGGAAGGACCTTGTGGCCCATCTGGTGCCACCTCCCTGCTCCAGCAGGGCCATCCCAGAGCACCTGGCACAGGGTTGTGTCCAGAGGGCTCTGGAATATCCCCAGTGAGGAGACTCCCCCCTCTCTGGTCTCTGCTCAGTGCTGGGTCACTGCCCAGCCAACAAGTTCTTCCTCCTGTCCAGGGGGAACTTGCTGGGCCTCAGTTCCTGCCCCTTCCTCTTGTGCCATTGCTGGGCCCCCCCGAGCAGAGCCTGCTCCATCCTCTGCCCCCTCCCTGCACACACAGACACCCAGGGATGGGGCCCCTCTCAGGGGCTGCTCTGGAGCCTCAACAGCCCCAGATCCCTCAGAGATGCTCCATCCCTTCAGCATCCTCACTCCAAGAGCTCCATGTCCTTCCTGTGCTGAGGAGCCCAGAGCTGGACCCAGCACTCCAGATGTGCCTCCCTGACCCAGGATCCCCTCCCTGATCCCCTGGAAATGCTCCTCCTGATCCCCTCCAGGATCCCATTGGCCTCCTTGCCCCAAGGACACTCTGCTGGACATGGACAGCTGAGTACCTTCTCTCCAGCCCCAGTTTTTCCAGAACTGTTTAAAAAATAATGTGTGGGAAAATAATGTCAATGTATTGGTTAATTGAGTACAAATGGGGATGAGCAGGGAAAGATAAAAGACATCTCCATGGACTGTGAACCAAGATAATTCATTATTGAAATGAAAACACAATTTAATTATTTAAAAACCAGATGAAGAAAACTTTGCATTGAGAGACAGATTAGAAAGATGATATTCCACAAAATTAATCTCCATTATTGCCAGGAAGGGAATATCGTATGCTCAGAGACAAAAGGATGGGGCAAAGCAGAAAACTGAGTTTCCAGTGATTCCCTCACGGTTTTTACTGTTGCGTTTTATATTTGAATTGCCAAAAAATCAATTCTTTGCAGAGCTGCTCTCATAACACACGGGGTGTCAATACAAGGCAGGAGATAAGTAGGGAACTGGCAACACTTGATCCTTAAGTGGAGAGTGCAGAGCTCCTCCAAAGATCTGTTTGGAGCTGATAAGATCTGTCCTGAGCTCCTATTTCCACAGGAACTACCACTGATTTCCTTGGACTAAGTCTGTGCAGGATTGAGTCTCCCTTTTCTTCTACAACAGGAATAACCTCTTGCACAATGAATTAGGTCACAGAGAATAGAACTCTTTTATCAAGAATCAGCTTCTTATCTATGCAGGTTTCACCTGAAATAGGACTTGAAATGCTGCTTTTGGAACAGAACAGCTGCTTTACTGTGACTAACATGTTTTCAGCACGACTGAGATAAAACAGAGTAAAATTTAGGCTTCAGTGTGAGGAGTTTAAGACTTGGGGATGGATAATGCAGTTTATCTAAGAAGCATTACATCAATCTAGCTGGCAATAATTGTATTATTTCAGCAAATCCCAGAAATGCAGTGCTGAGTCGAGATCCTTTCATGCTCAGCATTGTAAAAATCACAGAAAATGTCAACTATTAGAACACTTTAAACCCTGGTATGGACAAAGTGCTAATGAGACAGAACCATCCACACAACAGGAACGTGCGTTCCCTTCCTAACAAAAACTTCCCTGGTTTTATTTTGCTTATTTTTGGCTGAAAAGCCCAAGTTGCCTGAAATGCCCCAGAAAGGCATGAGATTGGTGAAAAGTATTTTAGTGCTATCACGATGACAGCTCATTATCTTTGCAAACATAATTATCTGGGCTGAGGACACGTGAGGTGCAACGTGCCCATGCAGCTCACATGAGAGAGGGAGTGAGGAAAATAGGATTGTGTCACCTCCAGTCTGTCATTTTTCTACAAGCAAGCCTGAACAGATTGATTTCCAGGTCTCCTTCAGCATAACTTAATCAATTTGGAGTAAATTTAGCTGGGCATATGGATGATCATGTGTCTGGCACCCTCTTCCTCCCTTAATATGGTTACAGGAATTTCAATCAGCACCACCAGTGGCTCCCACCCTCCAAGCACTTGGAATGTAAAAGGCTTAATGCATTTGGAGCAGTAATTCATCCTGTCTGGCACCTGGGATCGGGGGAGAACATGGGCTGTGTTTCCAGAGGGGGCCTCAGAACCTCTGCACCTTCCTGAGATGTCCTGAATTTCCTTTACAGGAAATGCTCCTCATCTATTCAGGGGGAAAGTCCTCAGGAGGGCCATCAAAAGGGTTATGTTGAGTCTAGAGCCTCTGAGAGAGGTTGTTGTGTTCCAATTCCCAAGTCATTACTAGTTCCAGAAGCAACATGGAATGGAGAAAACTGGGATTGACTAATTTCCATAAATTCAGGCATCCAGTTCTGGATGAGATGTTGAGGGATATGCTGGACACTGCAAGGATCTGGCAGGTCTTGGAGCGGAGTCTTTAAGAGACCCGAGACCACTGGGAGCCATTTGCCAGGGTGTCAAAGTGGAGAAACTCCCCTGTGATTTCAAGTGATTAAAGTGAATTAAACCCAAAGAAACAGCATAAACCAGGGCTAACTCCTTCCAGAATTCCTCCAGCTGGGGAAGGAGGAGCAGGAGGGACAAAAATGCAGGAACAATGGGGAGGGTTGCCATCCTTGGAGATGGTGCTGGAGAAAAATGGAATTTATAGAATCACAGAATCCCAGAATATCCTGAGTTGAGAAGGGACTCCCAAGAATCATCCAGTCCAACTCCTGTCCTTACACAGACACCCCAACAATCCCACCCTGTCCCTTGTTGTCCAAACCCTCCTGGAGCTCTGGCAGCCTTGGGAATGTGACTAAACCCTGGGGAGCCTGGGCAGTGGCCAACCACCCTCTGGGAGAAGAACCTTTTCCTAAATCCAGACTAAACCTCAGGTCTTAAAGGGTAGAACAGGTACTGAGCAGTGAGGCAGCAGCAAGTCTTTGGGAATTAAATCACAGCCCTTTCTTTCCCTTTGGGAAGCTGTTGGGATGTCTCAGTCCCTCGTGCCCACAGCTCTGCTGGTCCCTTGGCTTGGTCTCCAGAAAGATTCCAAGCAGGAGCTGCTGAGCTCCCCAGGGAGGGGCTGCTCGGCTTCCAAACCCTGGTTGTGGCCACAGCTGAGGGAGTGATGAGCTCTGTCTGCAATTACAGTGACTTCATTTAGCCCTGGAGCTTTTAAAAGCCTTTTGGATTTTTTCATGATTAACTGAAGGCATTTTTGCAGTTCTGCACTCGCAAAAACGGCTCCATAATGAGATAATCAGAAGCTCAAGTACTAGTTGTGCTTATTGATTTTTTTTTTTTGAACAAGTAGTGTCTCTTCTTCCAAAATTATGGTGAAAATATAGATTTTTTTTTTTAAAAAAATGGCTGTTAATTTTTTGTGGTTTCTTTTTCTTTGAGCTATTATTTAGAATCCTATTGACAGTTTTCATTTACTTATAATTTTTTCATTAAATGTAAAGATTTCAGTGATTATTTCAGCATCTTCATACAATTATCAATGGAAATGTTCACAAACATTTTGAAAGAAGTGAAAAAATGCCCCCACTTCAAAAGATTCCAAATGGAAAAACCTCAAAAACTATTTGTTCAATTATTTGCTGTCTCTCTCTCTCGGGAAAGAAAAAAACCCAACACCAAAACCACAAAAAAAAGCAACTTCTGAATAATGCTAGAGTCAGCAAATGGGTTTTAAAAAACATCTTCTGAATTTCCCAGATTTATTAGTTTATCGCTACAATGGAGAGGAATATGGAAATGAGTGAGAAATACATTATGCAAAGCAATAAGTGACACACAGCAGAACAGAAAGGCAGCGTTTATGTTGTTGAGCAGCTGGGCCCAATTTACTGCTGCAGAATAGGAACAGGGAAAGGACTATTTTAGGGCAAAACTCAACACTCCAGTCAGGCTGCAGCAGGGAAAAGGGATATCCTGGGATAACATATCCAAAGGAGGGAATGGAGATGGGGAAGGGCCTGGAGGGGAAGGGTGTGAGGAGCAGCTGAGGGCACTGGGTGTGTTGAGGTGGAGAAGAGGAGACTGAGGGGAGAGCTCCTTGCAGGGACAACTTGGTGGGGAGGGGCAGAGGAGGGGCAGGGCCTGAGCTCTGCTCTGTGGGGCCCAGGGCCAGGAGCCCAGGGAATGGGCTGGAGTTGTGTCAGGGCAGGGGCAGGGGGGATCTCAGGCCAAGGGTCTCCTTTGCCCAGAGGGGGGTTGGGCACTGCCCAGGCTCCCCAGGGCAGTGGGCACAGCCCCAAGGCTGCCAGAGCTGCAGGAGGGTTGGGATGATCCTCTGGGGACAGGGGGGACTCTTGGGGATGGGCCTGTGCAGGGCCAGGGGTGGCACTGGCTGGACCTTGGGGGGCCCTTCCAGCTCAGATATCCTGGGATTCTGTGACCACTTGCTCTCTTTCTCCCTCCAGCTCCTCCAGTCTTGCTTTTTCTCCAGTCTCTCTGCACAATCTCGATGGGTTTGGGCACTTCCTGATGACAGTTTTTGGGGTCATTCATCCCTTACTCCCCACAAATGCAATTTGCTGCCTGTGGTGCTGTCCCAACCTTTGGAACCCTCCGAGGAGGAAAACACTGACGGCTGGGAAGCACGTGGCGTGTGCAGCGCAGGATATACCCACACACAATTACCGTCCGAGCCCTCCAGGGCATTCCATGTATCTAATGGCTCAGCAATCAATTCCAGCTCCAGCTGTAATGGCTGGAGCTGACACCATCACCAAGAAATATTCCGACCACTGTTTGCTACAGAATTACACTTTCTACCTGCAGAAGTGATGTCATTCCCATTTTTTTTCCCCATGTCTTTGGACTGAAAACTGAAAATGAGAGAAATCTGCTTCATGTTGGTTACATAAAATACAAAGTGAAATGAAATAGGGAAGCAAACCAGCTCTGCCGGTCTGGAGAGGAGCTTTCAATCCCACCACGTTCCCTTTCCTACCCTGTTAATTAAGACATGAACTCCACTCTAAACCTGAGAACTTGTATATCCAGCATGGTGAGTTCTCATTACACACTTTTGGAAGGGAAAGTGTAACTTCCAGAAGGAGCAAAGGGTGCTGATGGATAACTCTGTCAGCTTGGGAATTGTCCCCCACCCTGTTCCCTTCTCCCACAGTAAGGGAAAGGTTTGGGAGCCCCCAGGCAGGTCAGGGGCTGTGTGCTGGTCCTGCCTCTCCTTGCAGGTGTGCCAAGGAGACAGGAGGTGTCTGTGCTGCTCCTTTCCATCAGCTGAGGAGAAGCCTGGGAACTGTGAACCACTGGAGAGCTGAGAAGTCCCAGGCAGTTGTAAACATTAATATTTCCACTGCTGCAAGTGTGCACTGGGGTCTCAAACCAGCATCAGACAGACAATCCCAGAATCCCAGGATATCTGAGCTGGAAGGGCCCCCAAGGACCATCCAGTCCAAGCCCTGGCCCTGCACAGCCCCATCCCCAAGAGTCCCCCCTGTCCCCAGAGGATCATCCCAACCCTCCTGCAGCTCTGGCAGCCTTGGGGCTGTGCCCACTGCCCTGGGAGCCTGGGCAGTGCCCAACCCCCCTCTGGGCAAAGGAGACCCTTGGCCTGAGATCCCCCCTGACCCTGCCCTGACACAACTCCAGCCCATTCCCTGGGCTCCTGGCCCTGGATGTTGGAAGCCCTTCAGCCTTTTTGAAGCAGTGCAGGGCTCATTTTCTGCTCCCAGCATGGCTGGATTAGCTCATTAATGTCCAGGGATTTTAGTCGTGCCTTCAGGCAGGAACCAAATTACAGAAAAGAGAGAGCACAGTGCAAAGAGCCCTGAGTCAGCCTTAACATCTTCAGTGTCTAATTCCTTGTCAGCTCCGGTCTCCACAGGCAGAACTGCAAAACCAGACACTGGCAGTGACTTGGTGTTATCACAGTGACATTCATTAACAATATCTTGATGACAGATCTTGAAGAGTCAATAAGTGCTGGTAAACATCTTTCTCCTCAACTCAGAGCTGCAGTACCACCCTGAGGACTAACCCAAGGTCATGTATCACAAAATTAAGAGAGAACAAACAAAAACCACTCCTCGAATCTGCCAGACTAATGCCTTCTCTACTGGACCATCTGCAGCAGATGTGCCAAAATAGATTGTTTTAAATGGCCTAAATATGTCCAGCTCCTGAAGCACTGAGCCCCCTCAGCCACATTTCCTTGCTGCCCAAAGGCATCTGTCAGGAATGCCATATATAACATCCAAGATAATGGGTTCACAGCTTTTTAACATCTCCCCCTGTGCTCTCTCTTTATTTCTTGTACATGTGAGTAAAGATGAGGCAGCCATTCCTTTTTACTGGGAGATCATTTCTGATTTCCCTAGGATGCAATTTCCCTGCACAGCAATCCCAATAGTGTCCACATATCCCACGGCTTTTATGGGTGTTCACATGGCTTTTTCCCACTGGATTTGTATTGCACACCTAATAATAATAATAATAAAAGTAATAAAGACTAAGAAGAAGAAGAAGGAGAACGAGAAGAATGAGAAGGAGAAAAGGAGAAAGAGAACAAGAAGGAGAGAAGGAGAAAGAGAAGGAGAAGGAGAGAAGGAGAAGAAGAAAAGGAGAAAGAGAACGAGAAGGAGAGAAGGAGAAAGCAAAGGAAAAGGAGAAGGAAAAAGAGAGAAGGAGGAGAAGTGCAATTATGTGTTTTACAAACTCTCCCACTCCTGAGTACATGAATCTAACGGGTCTTGTGTGGGGAGGATTCACCAGCAATTGCAGGTGCCTTCCACACCCGTTTTTATTACAATAAAGCTCTCAGGAATTGCAGCTGACCACAGAGTCCTGAGCACACAATGCCTTCACATTCCATTTGGTGCATCCTAGGATCTGTCATTTAGATTCCAGTTGCAGTGGTTGCAATTCCATCAGCTGGTGCCACAGCTGGGAGCACTGGAAGCTTTTCAGTGCATTAAAGCTGCCTCAGAGCAGGCCTGACTCTGGCTGCTTCTCACTTATGTGCTGTGGATTTACACAGAACAGGGCAGAGTATAGCAAAGACCCAAAGTGTAGCAAAGACCCAAAGTGTAGCTATCAGTTTCTGGGGCTGGAAAAACCCCAAATCCATGAGTGATGAACATTTGTGGCAGCAGAAATGTCATTTATCCTGTATCAAGGCCATCATAGCAAGGTCCCTTGCTTCCTTAGGACTGGCCAGGCCACTGAGATCACCGAATCACAGGATCATTAAGACTGGAAAATATCTCCAAGACCAACAAGTCCAAGCTGTGATGGATCCCCACGTTGCTCCCCATCCCATGGCCAGTCCTTCCTTGGACACCTCCAGTGATGGGGACTCCAAACCTCCCTGGGCAGCCTCTTCCAAGGCCTGATCACCCTTTCCACCAAGAAATTCTTCTTGAAGGAAGAATTCAGGTTGGAAAAGGTCTCCAAGACCATCAAGTCCAACCTTTTACCAGTCTCCACCTTGTCAACTAGACTGGAGCCTGTTCCAATGCCTGACCACTCTTCCAGTAAAGAATTTTTTCCTAATATCCAACCTGAACTTCCCATGGCACAACCTGGGATTGTTTCTTGTTGTCCCATTGCTGCTTGGGAGATGGTTGAGCTGAGGAGCAGAAAAATGCAAACCCAGTGATCTGTCCCTTCCGCACATTTCAGATTTGCTAAATTACTGAATGACAACAACAGCAAAAAAGGCAAAACAAAAACAAAGCTGAAAAAAAACCTCATGACTCACCAAAAATATCCCTAAACAACCAAAAAGAGCTTTAATTTTTATGGCAGCATGTTTAATTAGCTTCATTTATCTGGGAATTTAGTTTGTTTGTTCTAAACGTAATAAACGCTGCGAGTTGTTGTTAATTCAGGATCTGCTGCCTGTTCACAGTGGTGCTCGGAGGGTCTCATGGCCCTCTGGGTCTCCTTCTGGAAAGCAAAACCTGTGTAATTCCAGCTGTGATTTGGGCAGCCCAAAAGCTCAGCACAGAGATGGTTTATACCTCGACTCTGGGTCACAAAGACCTCTGCAGTTCTCCTCTGGATAGCAAGGAATAGCAATAAAAAGCAAATAAAAATGACAAGTGCCAGGAAAAACAGCATGTGCAGGTGGGTTCCCTGTGGGAGCACAAGGACATTGGGCTCAGAGATGGAATTAAGCCTGGTTTTGGAGGAGGGCTTTGCCAAACCTCCTGCCCTGGCTGGAGATTTTGCCCAGCTCTGAGTCATCTGCTGGATTGACTTTCATTCTCGATCTGCTCTAAGGAGCCTTGTTCCACTGATTCAACCTGACGGGACTCAATAGCTCCATTACAAGGATAAAAGATTGTCTTTAGCAGGAGAGAGACAGGAAGAGACAGAAAGGAGAGTCTTTAATCAGAACCCTGAATTAACCTTCCCAGAAGGGAATCCATGTGGGCCATGGCTTTTATTTATAAACCTAGTTCTTCCTCCAGGCTTCCTTTATTCACAGGGAGAAGCAAAGCCATGGAGAAAGGCAGTATTTTGGGAATATCTTGGCAGAGGGGATCTATGTAGCTGTGCCTGAAAAATCCAAATAATGAGAATTAATTAACCCCCAAAGCACAATTCAGCAAATACAAAAGTTCTCCCACAAAACAAAGAAGAAATCTCCTCAACATCTGTAGAAGGTGCTCCTGCTCAGCTCCAAACAGTCTGAACCCTCTTCCCAGGACTTTTGCAAATAGAGGGATTATTTCCCTTTTTTGACATTAGAAGGAGGGTGGAAGGGGGAGCAACTGAGAAACTTCATTATACACTGAAAAAGGAAATGATTCCAAGAAAAATGCATTTCTTCATACAGATAAAGCAGGGCTATTTGAGACTCATACTGTGTTCTTCTTCCACTGCAACTTGCAAAGGCTTTTCATTCTGCTTGTATTTCATGTTTCAAGTGGATTATTTCCCTTCTGTTGATAAGAGTGTAATTCAGTTAGGCCTTGGAGATAGTTATTTCTTTTCTCAAAAGGATATTTTGCATGGAAGGATCAATTTTTTTTCCTTTTCTTTTCTTTTTTTTTTCTTTTAAAAACCATCACCTAGAGCCTGTGGAAATTAGATATATTAACAAGTACTAAATGGCTAATCACACAGAGGGCGAGGGGCAAATTAAACCGTGGTGGGATGAAAGCAGTACTTTGCCCAACTACGAGGAGTTGTGTAACTCAATGAGTAATAAAGTCATGTTCTGCCACTTCAGGCAATCCACTGGGTCCCTCTGCCTGTCCCACAGCTCAGGTGAATGTTGCTTTTCAGCCAAGGAAACAGCCAAAAAACCTCCTGCATTTCCCTTCTCCCACTGTCTCTGGCTGCTGGACTGGCTGCTCTGGGCCTTCCAGGAGATGCCACAAGTTGGATGAGCCCCTGTTCTCTGGCCACTGGAGCCAGCAGGGGATATCCATGTGTTCATCTCAGGATGTGACAGCCTGTTTTTTTTAATTTAGACCCCTAGAAGGGTGGAGGGAAATGCTGGTACCTCCACACCAGTCAGAGAGCACAGGGTGTGGGGCTGGACCCCTGTTGGTGCAGTCACAACCCAAGTGCAGGTTTGGTCTCCTGGACCTGGCACAGTTCAGGATCACTGAGCTTCAGGCCCCAGTTCAGCTACAGCCACCAGTTTGGAGACTGGGATGGTTTAACCCTCTGGCCATTTCAGGTGGGGTCAAGGCCAAAGAACAGCTCCTGGTCCTCTCTGAGTGAGAAGCACAGGCAGTGGCAACACTAAGGGCTCTCTGGAGCTCAGGGTGGTTCTTTCTGCTCCATGCTAAGAGATAAAGCTCAGGTTTGGCAGAAGTGCTCCCACTGCCACTGACCCTGCAGATGGGGCAGCCTGAACCCCACCATCTGCTCCAAACCCTCCCAGCCTTCCTGGCCAGCCCACATAAAGTCCAGAGGGAGAATTACTGTGGAAGGAGGCAGGCTTGGGCTCTGGCACAAGGAGCAGAGATTCAGCTCATAAAATCAACAGCAATTTGTCCTTGACTTCAGGCCAGCTTTTCCCAGCTCTGTGGTTCACTCCCAGCACCAAAGTGCTGAGGGGGCAGCAGGGGCCTGTCTGGTGACACTGGGGCACGTGTGGCACCACCACTGTCCAATTACCCCGATTTTCCTGGAATGCCAGCCAGGAGCTTGAAGCCTGTTCAGACAAGTAGCTCCTATGAGGATTTGGAAGAGCAAAGCATATTAATAAGTCCTTCCATGTACAAGACAGCGGCAGGGGAATGATTAGAGACTGAACCACTTGGAGGGAGCACAACGTGCCTTGTGGCTACTTGCTTTTTTTAGAGACCTTGTTAACTGTGTGTCAGAACTCACTTCCCTGTTAATTTATAGGGTCGCCCCCTCTGACAC
This sequence comes from Serilophus lunatus, assembly GCA_013399895.1. Classification (NCBI taxonomy): domain Eukaryota; kingdom Metazoa; phylum Chordata; class Aves; order Passeriformes; family Eurylaimidae; genus Serilophus; species Serilophus lunatus. The sequence continues at coordinate 933,214 of VXBA01000125.1, forward strand.
GAAGGGAAAGTGAAGATTGTCATTCACACCTTGCAGCTGGAAATGTTCCAAGTCCTTGCACCAATCCACAGCTCTGCATTTTTCCCGTGTGCAGCTTGTTAATGCATTTAGTTTCAAGCATATTTTGTCGAAGCTTCAATTAAATACCTCTAAGGACAATATCTCGTTAGTATGAGACTGTGGCTGTCGTTCTCTTCATCCCCTTCTGGCTACTTCTATCTTGATTTGGGTGAATTACATGAGGTTTTCTGAGCTGCATTCAAATCAGATGTTGGGTTCAGACAAGAGCTCGGTGTTAGGAAGGGAAGATGGGCCACAGGAGCTGTGGCTTGGAATATTAATGTGGAACAGCAGCTCCAGGGAAGGCACATTCCTGTGTGTTCCAGCTGACCCCAGGCTCGTACCCTGGCTCTGGCTTCCTAATGTCACCCACTGTCACTGAGGACTTAGCCAAGGACATGGGATGTCCCTGACCTCTGTAATTTGTCTTCACTCCCTGAACCCTTAAAAATACTCCTACTTGTGTGTGAGTTGCTCAGGTCTTCCCACATGTGGGAGCAAATCCGTGCAAAGAGAGATGGCCTCAACTGGACAAACCCCCCCCCCACAGGATCACAGAATATGCCAAGTTGGAAGGGTTCCAAGGGGATCATTGAGTCCAACTCCTGGCCCTGCACAGGACCAGTCCCCAGCAGTTCTTTTCAACTGATAAATCTGAGGTGTTTTCAGTGAGATCCCAGTCCCCATGCTGAGAGGTTCATAGAACCACAGAATGCTTTGGTTGGAAGGGCCCTTAAAGCCCATTTTGTCCCACCCCCAGCCATGGGCAGGGACACCTCCCACTATCCCAGGTTGCTCAGGGTGGCCTGAAACACATTTAGGCCCATCCTGAGCACCTTAACCAAACACTGAAGGCAAACTCCCTCAGAAGCAAGTTTTCCAGGCAGAAGGATGCTGTGCTTTCCTCCTCTCCACTGCCAAAAAGACCCTCCGTGCTCTGCTGCTGAACTCTGAGAGCTGAGGAGTTGCAGGATCACTCTGCCTGGGCTTTGGATTTCCCTCCTGTATTTACTGGGATAAAAAGCAGCTCACATGTAGCCTGTGCTTTCTGTGCATGACTGCAGAGATCCCAGGACCTCACTCCCAGAGCAGGAGGGAACAGCCCTTTCGTGTCTGGGGTAGTGGGGTTGGAAGTGTAATGCAAGGATCTGTTTGTGTTGGTGGGAAATAGCCTTTCTATTGAATGTTACATGCTTTAGGAAGGGCAAAACTAGCAAAACTGCTTTAACAAATGACAAGGTAATTTTCTCCTAGAACCCAACAGAGACTGGGCAAACCTGTGCAGGTTCCCAGTGTTTGGGGAAAGTTGCTATGGTGCCAAATATCTCCCTCCAGCAAAGATCTGCCTGGCATCTGCCACACTATGGAAGTGCAGAAGGCACTGCTGAGTCCTGCTCTCCCCTTCCTCACCTCTCTCACTGCAGGAATAAGTGTGTGGGTGTAAGGGTGTTTCAAAGGGGACCAAACCTGGGCTCCAGCAGGTTCCAAAGTGTGTTTCCCATAATGACATTCATTAGTCTATTTGACATAAATACTGGTTTCAGGTTAATACGTTTAATTTAATGAGGCATTTATTTGCAGCCTAAGAACTCTAAGAAGGTATGTTTTCTTCCAGTGAGTTGAACTGACGAGGGGATTAATAACAGGCTTGAACAAGCAAGCTACAAAAATAAATCTAAGCAACTCCTCAGTGCTGGTTATGAAGTATGCTTGGATTGATCCAAGCGAAGGCAATCATTTCTGACAGGATGGAGAAAAATAAAACACATTCTCCTTGCCTGCACATCTCACTCATTCCTGTCAGGGGCTATCTTCTTCCTCTAATGCTTCTCTCCCAACCTCAGGAAATGTCTGACCCAAGTAAAACCAGCAGCACTACAAGAATTCTCAGAAGTCAGAGGGATTCTGAGGATATATCAGATGTATCCAAGCCTGTGGATTAGCAGCAGAAATGTTTTTCCCAACCCTTGCCCAAACAAAGAAAGTGGGATATTGATAATATACATGGATATACTCCTGAATTTCTTCCCATCACAGGACAGGGCTTCCTGCCTGGTTGGACGCAATGCAGATCTGCCAGGACACCCCATGCTGATGGATTTGAGGTCATGGCTCAGTGGTGGACATGGTGCTGGTGCTGAGTTGGACTTGATGATCTTATAGATCTTTTCCAACCTTAGTGGTTCTATGATTCTGGGATCCAACCTGACCTGGGCACTAAAACAGAAATGTCCAACTCTGTCTCAGATCCCTTTGATTTTCATGACAGGCAAGAGATGGCAAAGGACATCTGTTAAGACATTCTTAACTTCATGAAGATACAAAATCACAGAATCACAGACTGCTTTGGATTGGAAGGGACATTAAAGATCATCCAGTCCCACCCCCTGCCATGGGCAGGGACACCTCCCACTCTCCCAGGCCGCTCCAACCTGGCCTTGGACACTTCCAGGGATGGGGCAGCCACAGCTTCTCTGGGAATTACATTCCAGTCCTTCCCCCCACCTCACAGCCAACAATTCCTTCCCAATATCTCATCAAATCTAAACCTAAATATTTCTATATCCTAAAATAACATACATCTAAATATTAGATTATAAAATCTGGTGGATGTATAGAGTGTGCTTAAGGAGTCCCATCCCAGCTCCATTTGCAATCCTCTTTCTGGGCCAAAGGATTATCCCAAAAAATTAACAGGTAGGAGGATAGTGCTGCTGCTGTGATTCCTGCAGTCTCTCCTGGTTCCTTGTTCTCCTCGATGTCTCTTTTTAAGCAGCAAAAAAAGCACATTTTGTGCAGGGCAGGCCTCAGTGGGCAGAGTTGTGCTTATCAGCTGACACAAAGATTTTCCTGGTGTTTTCCAACCCCATTGCTCAGCCTGACTTTTTGATGTTCCAGGCTCTGGTATCTGCACTGCAATCACAGTACTACAGACTTTACTCCTGATTGTAAATCTGAGCAATTTTTGGAGTGCAGCATATGTTCCAGGAGTTCTAAATTTCAGTTTATACCATAAACTTATTTCAGTGGTTGGTCTGGAATATTATATGTTGCTCCAAGACCCCTGTAGAGGGATAGAGATTTGCTCTGGGCTTCACCGAGGGTTTATAGCTCCTGCCTGCTAAGATAGATCCCCATGAAAAGCATCTGTTGTCTCTCATCTCCCATTAAAGGTCTGGAATACAGTTAAGATGGAGTTGTTGTACTGGTAGGCAGCCAAAGCTGGACCAAGACGGAATTAATTTCACTCAAAGAGACACATTTCAAACAGGAGAATCCTATCCCTGGGTCCTTGTGCTCCATTAAAATAGTTAACTCAGGCCTTAGGATTTATTTCAGTGTCAGAGCTGCAGTCAGTGACAACCTGGTTCCACTCCCACAGTAACACCCTGATGGTCAGTGCCCTGGATGAGTTTTTTGTACTAATTGGTGTCTCAGCCTTAGGGAGACAAGAATATGCACTTGAGTCCATCTCTTCCACCTCCTGAGCAAACAAAAGTGTGACCTACAGGAGGAATTCACCCTCACTGCACAACCAATGGCACCCTTGCAAGGGTATCTCTTGTTCAACATCATCTCATTCCGAGTGCACCATGCTTTATTCTTTTCCATTACTTTCAGGTCTGTCAGTGTGTGCAGGGAGGGGGCAGAGGATGGAGCAGGCTCTGCTCGGGGGGGCCCAGCAATGGCACAAGAGGAAGGGGCAGGAACTGAGGCCCAGCAAGTTCCCCCTGGACAGGAGGAAGAACTTGTTGGCTGGGCAGTGACCCAGCACTGAGCAGAGACCAGAGAGGGGGGAGTCTCCTCACTGGGGATATTCCAGAGCCCTCTGGACACAACCCTGTGCCAGGTGCTCTGGGATGGCCCTGCTGGAGCAGGGAGGTGGCACCAGATGGGCCACGAGGTCCTTCCAACCTGCCCCATCCTATGACTCTCTTTTCTGTGATGTCAGGGCCTAAATAACAAAATTAACTCCTTAGGCATGCAAGGAGTTTCCTTTAATGTACAAATGTATAATAATCTTTATAGTGCATAATGTTTCCTTTCATGTACAAAGAGCTTTCCTTCAATGTATAAAGAGAGAACTCAGAAACAAATATGGATGAAGTTGAGACAGCTAAAAAAAGACTGGACTGTCTAACCAATATCCTGGTGTTACTCCTGCTGTAATTTAGGAACTTTCATAGAATACAGCTAAGTGACCTTATTTCATGTTTTCTTTGGAGACAGTTATCTCTATCCAAGGAGGAAACTTCCTTCTGGCCAAGCAGGACAGGAACCCGTGGGATCTGTCTGACTCTGGAAGGCCTGTTAATTGAGGATGGGAAAACAGGAAAAATGGAGAGTTTTAGGCAGCTAAAGGAGCTTAGCCAGTGGAAAAGCTCAATAGAATTATATTTTGGAGCAGAAAAAATTCTCATTGCAATGGCAGCTTGGACAGGGACACACAATTAATTGCTGCTTCCATATCAGTCTGGGCTGGGATTTTCCATCCCAAATATTCTCAGTCCTCATTAACTTTTGGTTATTGATTCCTGTCTGCTGTGTGCATCCTCAGCCCTCAGCCTGCACAGCTCTAACTTTCCAGAGGATCCTGGGATTGAGGGAAGGGCTCTGTTTTATCCTTTCTGGAGACTTTTGGGGAAGTAGGAAACTAAATAAGAAAAAAAACACTTAGGAAAGTTTTGCTGGTGTTCCAACATGTAGAAAACAGTTAGAAGAGAAACTTTCCTTGTTCCCTTGTATTTTCAGACTCTCAGGAGAGGACACAATTAACCTCTGTAACCAACCTGTGTTTTCTCCATGTCTCACCTGAGGCTGTACCAGGAAAGCTTTGCCCTGACCTCACTTCCCTCTACCCCATATTGACAGAATCCCAGGTTTTCCTCTAAAATACAATGAAAAATTAGAAACCACCCATCTGGACTTGGCCCCTGGCACTCACCAAGCTCTCATGTTTCCCTGACCTGCCTTTTATTTTACCTCTTGAAGAGCAGCTTTCAGTAAACAATTCTAGAGACTTCCCCCAGCATTTCCTGCCTGGTGTTAATTAGATTTATGCAGGTTATTTTCTGCTCAGCAATCCTTAAATATTAAGTTCTCCATCTTTTGGTCCCAAGGCATCTAAGTGGGAACCCAGCAGCCAACAGGATACAATCTGGTGGGTTTGAACACATTTCAAACACTGCAGCACAGCCAGGAGTCCCTCTGCCAAGTGAACATCTCTGGCTTACAATTCAGACTGGGTTTTCCATGGAATATAGGAAATTTATAACATGCTCTTGCTTTGTTAGAGCAAGGACAGAATAAAGTCTTCCCTGATCACCTGATATATGGCTGGAGTTCTTACAGGATCAGGGATGAATCAATACAGAAGAACTCTCTGGATGTTGCTTTGGACAGTTGGTGGATTGATAGAATTTGCATTAGGGAGACATAATGTGGTTTAGGAAGGAGGAATGGAAATTCTAGGACAAAAAAAAAAAAAGATGCTCAAGAAACCTTTTACTCTTTTTGGGTGCTTTCCAGATGAGAACCTCAGTGATTGAGTATTTATGGACAGGGGCTGTGTGTGCTCCCTCTCACACATCACAGCTATGGGTGGCACTCAAGCTGCTGCTCAGAGCTCAGGAGGGGCTGTGAGACCCTCCCTGGGCTCACAACAACCCCAGGAGTGGGGGAATATCCTCAATTTAACACACAACAGGCTGCAGGAGGAGAGCACATGTCCTCGTGTGACAGTGTTTGAAGATCCAGGTCTACAAAATACCAGTGGCTGCACTAAACCACCCCCAGGGTTCAGTGAGGTCAGAAGTGGCTCAGCACGGCCCAGATGCTGGTTTATACAGAGAAAAGAAGATTAAACATCGTGTTGAGAGTTACAAGTGCTCTGTGATCCACACAAATCAGAGGGAACCCACAGAGTCACCAAATATTTAAGTTGGAGGGGACCCCCAAGGATCATGGGGTCTAACTCTTATGTAAATGGCCCTTGTGGGGGTCAAATCCAAAACTTTGGTGTTTTTGGCATCATATAAGGGTTGATTGAGATTCTTACAGCACCCCCAGTTCTTCAAAACACACCTATGAAGGATCCAAAAGCTGTGCTCATTGTTTGTGGCAAATGGGGCTGTACCTCTATAAATCATGCTCATTTGGGCAAATTTACACAGGATTATAGGAAGGGAAGTATTAATTCAGCAATGGATATTAATGCTGGAAAAGAAGGAGCTCCTATTTGCTGCCTCAATTGTAGACAAAAATGCAATTCTTTCCAATGATATTATGCTGGATTACATGCTGAACCATATTAACATATTCCCTGGTGTTTTGTGATCTCATAATGAAACTTCTATTACAAATCATCCATGAAAGAGATATTACTGTGGGGGAAAAAACTTCTTTGAAAGGCTGCAGACTGAGAAAGCAACATCGTATCAGCAAGTTTAAAAAGTCAGGTTTCACTGCCACTTGTTCAGTGGATGCTCCATGCCATGGGAGAAGGGCTTTGCCACAGTGTTACACCCCTTGGGATGTCTCTGAGTGATGATCCATCATTTTTCAGAATATATAGGCTCTTAGAGGTCCATCAAAGTCCTGCAGCTGATGACAATTCCTGCCCATGACCCTCCGTGGCTCATGCAGCTTTGGACAGGCATGGGGTGGTTCCATTGCCTTTAAGCCTAACAGGTACTGAGCCTGACCAGAGCCCTCTGCAGCTGATGAATTGACTCTGGTGGAGCTCAAGAGCTTTGGGACAACTCAGATTGATATGAAATGCAGCTCTAAGCAGCATGGAAAGAAGCTGAGTCCAGCCAGAGCTGCTGAAATTTGCTGTGAAACCTTGAATTCCATCCATTTAAGTGGGTTTAATAAGAATGTGCCTATAGGTTAAACTAATACCAAAGGATCACTGAAAACAAGAACGTGCTGCATTGTTAGAACTGTTCTGGAGAAGATAATCCCCCATTATATTGTAAATCTCAAACAAGTTTTTAATAATCATTGTTTAAATAACATACATTAACTGCCTTATTAAAAATTAACCTTTGAGAGTCATAATTTACTATAGTAATGCTTGCATGTTTGGAGACCCACAAGGTGGGAGCAGTGTCTAGTGGGGAAATCTGCAAGTTAATGAATCTCTGATTCTTTTCAGGTCTTGGTCACAGCCTCTTTCTGTGATCTGGGTAATTTGACTTCCTCATTTTCAATGAGCAGCATCATCAGCTCTGAGCAGAGTGGTCTCTGTGATCCTGTTCTGATCCTTCCAAAGAAGGAAGGGCTTTTGTTTCTGACGTGAAGGACACCTGTGATCAGCAGGCACAGGGTCAGGAAGGAGCTGGGGACAGTTCCACACTGATCCTACCTTCAGGCAGACCAGAGAAGGGCTCCAACCCATGAGAAATTGCAGCACTAACAGGAGCCCAGGGAATGGGCTGGAGTTGTGTCAGGGCAGGGTCAGGGGGGATCTCAGGCCAAGGGTCTCCTTTGCCCAGAGGGGGGTTGGGCACTGCCCAGGCTCCCCAGGGCAGTGGGCACAGCCCCAAGGCTGCCAGAGCTGCAGGAGGGTTGGGATGATCCTCTGGGGACAGGGGGGACTCTTGGGGATGGGGCTGTGCAGGGCCAGGGCTTGGACTGGATGGTCCTTGGGGGGCCCTTCCAGCTCAGATATCCTGGAATTCTCTGATCGAAGGACAATGTCCTGTATGGTCATGTGAAGGTTCAGGGTGGTCTTTGAGATGCCTGTTTTATTCTTTGGAAGCTGGAGCTCTGACCTCTTCACTCAAAGTTAACCTTTTGTGTACCCCAGACTCTCAAAGTTTTCCTTCTTATTTTGCCCTCACACCACTGTGGGTTTACTTCTCTGAAATAAGCACAGTAATATTATATCCTGGCTAACTCTAAACCAAGATATTCATGATGATTCCTGGAAAGAGCCAAACCTCTCCTCTGCAGGGAAGGGCTGCCTTCCAGGGAGCTGTCTTGGACCCCTCAAATGCATTTACTGAAAGGTAGTAGAGTTGACAAAGCACCAGGAGCATTGCTTGGGGCATTGCATCCATCAGTCCAAAGCCCTTGAAGGCAACAAAAAAAGCTCCAACTTCACGGGGAAGATCATAAAATCACAGAATACTCTGAGTTGGAAGGGACACATCAGGATCATTGAGCCCAACTCCTTGCCCTGCACAGGACACCCCAACAACCCATCCTGTGACCCTTGGATTTCCCCCCCATGATCCGTCTTCAGCAGGAGGTAAATGTGTCAGCAGAGTCACTGAACTACGAACGTTCTGCCAGTAGGAGGCCATGCAAATGCTGATTAGTTTTTAATGAAAAACAAGTTTGCATCAATACTAAAATTACATTATCAGCAGTTAATTATCACTTGTCAAACAGAGCACAAGCTGTCGGGTGGGTTTAGCTCTCGTGGAGGTTTGTAAAGCTGCATTTCCCTGTGCTGGATGAGCGAGCTCTTTTTGTCAGGAGATGTACACGTTTGAACTGCTCCCCGTGGATCCTGGTATTTAAATGAGCTTTTGATTTCCTGGAAGATGACAGGCTCAGTGTTTTTAAAGTGCCTCATCTGGAGATCAGACAGCACAATAGTGAATATATCCTAATGACTGTTTACATTGTGCTCTCACACTGCTAGAACACTTTTTATCCTCAGGTATTTCATAACCTATTTGTAGCTGTGGGTCTGCTCTTGGATATACTAAAGCATTTGAATGGCTCTAAGAACTGTGTTTGATGAAATACAGTTTTTGGTACACCTGATCCACCTTCATTTCCTCCAGTGAAGGAAATGATCATCAGAACATTTCAGCACGTCGGTTCTTTTGCAAATTCAGTTTCAATCCCTTGAAATAGGACCAGAATTTGGATGTTCCTTGTGACACTGTTCACATTTTGTAAACAGCTTTTCTTTGGGCTTTCAGAAAAAGTGAATAGGGAAAAACTGTCAAAAGCATAATTGCTGTTCACCAGGAGAGGGTTGGCCACAGGCTGAGCATCTCAGCATCATCCTGCTAAGGGGTTTATTGGACTTTCCTGGGAAGGAAGGTCTCCCAGCTCCCGCTGACCATCCCAGCACAGAGGACAGTGCAGATTAGGAGACCTGTCAACATTAAGGACATTTGCCCACTGAGAGACCCTGGAAGTTCTGCATATTTTTCACACTTCCCTGCAGATCTCTTGGCCACAGAATTAATGTTCCCACACCCACTGAAATCACACCACCACCTTTGATGCTTCTTATTGAGAGTGATTGGCAGCATGATCTTTGCAGCTACTGGTGATGTGCCCCCACCCCACGTGGCAACAAAAGCAGCAACAGCTGAAGAAACCAATAAAATATTGCACAGTTACATTACAGCCCATGAAAAGCACCCTCATCCTGCCAGAGCGCACCCAGTGGAGAATATTTTCTCCTTCTTTCTGGCAGCCTTTATTTCTTGCTGGTCCACAGTTCCTTTTGTCTGATTAGGGCTGTGAATGCAGTCATGGAAATGAAGGATTCGTGCAGCTTGCATCTGCTAAGTGTCTTCTCATTAACCAGATGACACTCCTACTTTACATAAGGCAGGAATTCCTTTATCTGGCGTGATTAAAGGAAGCAGCACTTTCAAGATGCACCTATAAATTCTTGCCTTCATTTAAGCCCCAAACAGCGTTGGCACAATGGACAGATTGTGTCTAAGGCTGGGAAAATAAAACTGCCACATGATATTGATTTAAGTGTCATCCAACCACCAGCACAGTTCAAAAAGCAGAGTATATCTGTGTTAGCACAGCCATCGATAAATACAGGAATTAAGGAGGTGGTGTGAAGGAGAGGGGAAAGAACAGCTGACAATGTTAGAGGCTTAAATTCACCCTCTTCCAGCCTAGAGAAAGGACATGGGCTCAAGGTCCAGCCTTGATTTACGGTGCTTCTAAACCTCTCTTTCACAGGCCTGTTGGATCCATCTTTATCCCCACAATCAGAAGATTGAGTGTGGTACCAACACCCCCAGAACGAGCCCAGGTGTCCATGTGGTGCCAGCAGGGACGGGGAGGTTCATCTCTGCCAGCTGAGGGCTCACACAGCCCCTGGACAGAGCCTGGTCCTGTGCCTGGGGACAGCAAGGCCACACACCACTGAACATCTTGGGAGTCTTTGACTAAAGAGCAGAAGACAAAAAAAGAAGGATTTGGGTCCCTGTGTTGTCACCTTGGCCAGCATTTGTTGCTTTACTGAGGCTGCAGCTCCAGGAGCCCTGTGGTTGCCGCCAGTGTTGCCTTTCCTTTTGCACTGCTGAGTTCCTGGTCTTGGTGGCTGCACATGGAATTAAAACTTGTATCCAACCTAATGGCTCCAATGGAGAGAGGAAATTCTCCTCTTGGAAAACTGGGGAGAATCATGGAATCAAAGAATTGGAATAGGCCTTTGAGATAATCGAGTCCAGCCTTCAGCTTAGCACCACCACCCTGTTCCCCACTAAACCACGGCCTCAAGTGCCACATCCACGTATTTTTTGAACTTTTTCAGGGATGGTGAGTCCACCACTGCCCTGGGCAGCCTATTCCAATTCCTTACAGCGCTTTCCATGCAGAAATACTTCCTAATATCTAAGGAAACCTCCCCTGGAGCAACTTCAGACTGTTTCCTTTCATCCTAGGCCATTGCATTTCCTTTGCATACCTGATGTATGGAAAAAACAGGAGGGATCCAACCAGTCTGTGCCCCAAAACTGAGAGCCAGGTTGTGTTGGACTTTGGTAAAGCCCAGCTCCTGGTTATGCCCAAGAATTTATGGCTTAGGAAGAGTCTGGAACAGCACCACACACATCAGGATGTTCACTGAGTGTCCAGTGCTGCTTCTATTCACAGTCAACTCCTTTAGGACACATTTTGCATGTGAGAGAACTTTCCACCCAGACCAAAGCTGTCCACACTTCAGCAAAGACAAACTGCAAAGAAAACTAGAATAGAAATAGAGCACCATGAGAATTAAAAGCACTGAACTTCAGGCAGCATGTTCTTATTTTTTATAATTCCATATCAATTCCAGCATCTCCAATTTTCTGCATTGTGCTGTAATTTCCCTTAATGCAGAATTAGGTTCTAATCATTTGCATAATTTGAAATATTGTATCTTTGGGTGAATGCAAAAGGTTCTACAGGGTATTTGGGGTTTGCTTTTTCTTTTTTTCCCTTTCCCTGGAACGTTTTTCTAAAAATTATGCTTCTGCAGGAGCATCTTTTACTTAAACAAAAAAAAGGGGAGGAGGAGCATTGCAGGATCAGCCACAATAGTTATTACAGAGGGATAATGTGAGGGGAGTTTTTCAGCCAATTTACTTTTTAACTAAGAGTTGCACTAAATAGTTTCATGTGGTGCTCAGGGAAATGCTGGTTGTCCCAACCACCTCCCCACCTGCTCTCCCACAGGTGTTGGTGGTGAAGTTCTTTCCAGTCACTTATCCCAGCTAAATGAAACCCCTCCAACAACAGCCACTGTCCTGTCAAGTGAAATTCTCCACCTGAAAACCAATGGGGTGCTGTAATTAAAAATATTCCAGTGGCATTTCAGCCCCTGAGAAGTCACCATTGCCCTGAACTTCATTCCTAGGGATTCTTTCTCCAGCCAGGGATGGAAATGTCACAGAGTTTCCCCTGGTGGATTCACCCCCAAGGAACTCGTGGTAGCAGGAAATGTGTGATGGTTTGCACTTCCACTGCCACCTTCCATCAGAGGTTCTCAGAGTCCTTTCAGATGCTCACAGAGCTCCACAGTGTTGTGTTTGCAATTTATCAATTCCAGTCAATTTTTTAGTGAAGCCTTTAACACTGCCGTGAATTTGTTGCCCCAGTGTGTCACTTCATTCTGCTCCATGAAGGTCGAGGGAGGGTGAAAGAGAATCCTGCAGGTTGGCCAAGGACTTTCCAGACACTACAATTTGCATTTTCTCTGCTGCAAATGGGATTGAAGGCAATGGGTGAAATCTGTACCAAGGATAGGCTTTACACAACCTGCTGTTTAAAAACTTTTCCAGCTGCCCCAGGGACATGTTCAGGCCCCAAATTTTGCTCTGAACCCCCAAATTTCCCATTTCCCAGATCACAAGGAAGCACCTCTCCAGCACTGATGGTTTCTTGGAGTTGATGTGAAGCAGCTCTGGAGGGGTTGCCTGGTTTGTACCAGAGGTTGTGGCTCCTCATGGCAAAGTGGGGGAGCTTGGGAAGGGTGTTCATGCCATGAACCTGCTGTCACTTCAACTATCCCTGGAGTTCCACAGAGCCAGCCATGGAATGAGAGAGGAGGTTTCACTTCAGCTGTTCATCTCTCCCTCCATCTCCCTCACACAGAGGGATCTCCTAGAACTTAAAGCCCAGTACTGTCCCTCCCTCATCCTTTTGCATTAAGAGCATTTTCCCTCATTTTACAAGTATGGGAACAGTCACAGAAATCATGGAGTCCTAAAGAATCACATCTCTCACCTTTACATCTCTTAGGGGATGATTTCTTCTCTGCAGCTCTGCAGGAAATTATTTTTTTTAAGTGTAAACAAAATGTTTAGAGAGGATAAAAATCCCCCAGGACTGAAGCAAAGCAGGGCACCAACAATCACTGTTTTCATTTTGGCTGTGGATAAACTCCAACCTCATTTCTTATCTTGAAAGTTGCAATAAATCCACCTTGGAGCCAAACCTTCGAGGGGTGGAAGACACTGAAATCAAAGGCACTCTGGATTTACACCAGCTGAAACCCACAACAGACACTGGGTAATTGCATTGAGAACTGAATCAAAGAAATGCCTCTTTTTTTTTTTTGCTGACAACTTTAAAATCACGCTTTTCATGTGTGAAATGAAAGATTTGTATAATTGCTCATCCTTTGAACTCCAGTTTATTAAAACTGTGACATGCACATTAAAATGAGATTTTATATAAAGGGAGGAGAAACACACAGTGAGTAATTGCCATATAATACAGTGACTTGGGGGGAGAAACAGCACAGTTTGTGGTCAGTGCTAATGAACAGGAGATCCAGAGCTGAGATAAAGTTCCTCTAAGGGGCAAAGGTAAAGAAAGAAATAGAAGTTTTTTTAGTGTTTGCTTTCTGCATCATCCCCCTGACAACACCATCTCTGTAAGAGAAGGCAGAGCCCAAGCTGACCTCATGTTCCTGTGGATATTTAGTGTATTTGGCCCCTGGTTACAACCTGAGAAAAACAGGGAACAGTTTGTGAGGCTTCAAAGCCACTTACAGAAATTCAGGAGCAGATGCATCTGGCCAGGATAACCTTCAGACTTAGTGTGGGATAACTTAACCCCACTGCTACCTTTTGCATTCACCTCTGTGTTTGGGAAAAAAGGCTTCAGGAAAAGGGAATGTTTTCAGAGAGAAGTTGTATGAATATAGAAAGAAGGTACGTGAGATTCCTGACCTCCCATCACAGGCTCTGATCTTCACTGACAGGACAGGCTGATTTCCCTGCCTGTGCTGCTCTGTGTTCTGTGCCTCCACCACTGGTCAGCAACCAAAAGTAGAAAAACAACCAGAGACACTTTTGATTTGGCCCAATATTTTAATTTTTGAGGAGGAATATTTGTTCATGTTGTGACTTTACTGTCCAGGAAATTCTGAGTCAAAATTCCTCTCACCAAAACCAGGGAGAAAAAACAGCTTTAAAGGAGGTGAGAGATCACCTTCCAAGAGATGCAAATGTTGTTTACATGCTAAAAGTTGTAGAATACATACATTGCTTCAGTTGTATCTCAAACATGAGTCAGAAGGAAAAGGGTTTGTAGAGACTCACAAACCATGCCTTCCTTCAGCTCAGCCACCCCAGGGAGGTCTCAGCCTTTCTTCTGCATGTGCAACAACTGGTGAAACCAACCTGCTGAGCTGACAAGAAACAACTGTAGAACACCCCTAAACACGGGCAGACAGGTGCCCTCCAGACATCCCAACAGGAGAATTCCTCACCAGAACTGCCCTTTTATCCAGCCCACCACAGACACAGAGCTGCCTCAGTCACACCAAGGCAGGGAAGCTGGGAAACTCTAGCAGGGGGGAGAGATGAGGGGCTGGAGGCTGGTGAAGGGCAAGGAGAACTTCTCCAGACAAGGCTGAATCCAGGAGGAGCTGTTTGTCTGTCTCACTGCAGCCTCAGGGTCCTACAGGCCAAACATGGGATTTCTGTATTTAAACTGGACACATAATTGTCCATCTAATTTTGGCTGTTGGCATTGAATCTCGTGTCAGAGTAAGAATCATGGAATGGGAGAGGGGATTTATTACCCCTGAGTAAAGGGTGTGTTTCCAGGGTTCCTAATTCTTTTAGAGCCTGAAACATCATGTTTCTCCAAGGAGAAGACAATTCTCCTGTGCTGGGCACAGGTGAGGCTGTACCTCGAATCCTGGGATCAGTTCTTCCCTCACTGCAAGAAGGACATTTTGGGGCTGGAGTGTGTCCAGGGAAGGGAACAGAGCTGGGAAGGGGCTGGAGCACCAGGAGGGGCTGAGGGAGCTGGGGGGGCTCAGCCTGGAGCAAAGGAGGCTCAGGGGGCCCCTGGAATTCTCTGCAATCCCTGACAGGAGGGGGGAGCCGGGGGGGGTCGGGCTCTGCTCCCAGGGAACAAGGGCCAGGAGGAGAGGAACAGCCACACTCTCAGGATTGGGATCCCTCCCATGATTTCAATCCCATGCCCACTGTTGCTTCCATATGAGCTGATTAGGAGCAGAAAAACGAAAGGAAAACTTGGTGTAAGAAAAAGAAAACTTGACAGGTTTATTTGAGATTTAGTCTCGTTCCCGAAGTGACTGTCAGTGGTAAGAACATTTTTACAATGCTCATGAAGTATCAGATAGGAGCAGTACTGGGTGCTGCTCAGGATAGAGGAATTCAAATAGATTCAGGCCATTTCTCCTGTCATCCTAATTATTGCTGTAATAGAACGGGATATAGGGAAAAAAAGGGAGGAGGAAAAAAAAGGTGGCAAAACTGACAAGCCCTTTCTCTCGGTTCTAAGTCTCTCAAAATCTCAGCTCTCTGGATTTACATGGTTTATTAACAGCATGTGCTACAAAGTGGAACAAAGGTATTAATCACTCAGGATAAACCCTCCTGCTGAGCTGGCTGGGATGGAGCCCCGTGTCACCCCTGAGCACCAGGATGGTGAAGGCCACCAGCACCCAGGGGCAGAAACTGGGGAGGAAAACCCTCTCCAGGACAGAGCATTTTGCATCCAGTCAGTGTGAGGGATTTCTTCTGTGCCCACTGAGACATTCCCAGTTCTTTTCCCAATGCATGGACTGAAAGAGGCAGAGAGAAGCCCCAAGGCAGTTCTGAGATGGCTCTGCAGAATCAAGGCAAAGTGCTAATGATGGAGGGGAAGGGAGGATATAAAAATAAAAGCTTTTTATCCCCACTTCTCCCGGGACTCACTAACTCATATAGACCCCTGGGATCACAGAATCACTGGGGGTTGGAAAGAACCCACAAGGATCATTGAGACCAACTCCTTGGATTTTGTCTTATAGTGAATCTCCTGTTGGATTTAGCCCCAGGTGAATGGTTCCTATTGGAAGGTGGAGGTAAGGCCATTCCTGAGCAGGTATCCCACCCTGATGTGCACATTGTCTGGCCAGGAGAACCCATCCAAAAGCATTTGGTGCCCTTGGAAGTTTCCCATGCAAACACACAGTTGATTGGCTTTATTCATGATCAGATTTATTCTAGGTGGGATGGGGAGTGCACAGGGCTGGATGTGGCTCCTCTACCTCATGAGCAGCAGCATCTGGCACTTGAGATGGACCTAGCTGGCCCTACCGCCTCAAATGTCCCCATGTCCCAGTAAATTTATCCCAAGTGAGTTTTCCAACAGATGGTTCCTCACTTTACATGGGCACATTGAAGCATCACTGAAGAAATTGGTGACAGACCTCAAAAGCAAACCCTTGGCTCATCTCAGACTGGCCTTCAGCAGCAGCAAGTGTCCCTGGAGGGCCAGAATTTCATGCAATCCATGGAGCACAGAGATCCTGAGGAGGAAAAGGCAGCATTTGCCAAAGTCCCCCTTCATTTAACCCTCCTGCTCCCAAAGCCTCCCTTGTACTCATGTTTAGTTCTTCATTCGTGTTCTGACTTCCCCACACACTTTGCTCCGTGTGTGTGTTGGCAAAGCTCCTGTGCTGCAGTTGTGAAACTCTGATACACATGTAGGTGTCTAATTGCAGAGAGGATTTTTTTTTAATAATGTATTTTGATCCGTCTACAAATATAGAACATAATTATCCGCAATTACCGCGTGCTTATCTAAATAACTGTGTATTGTTCCCCCTCCCGCTGAAGAACAGGAGATTAGGACTTGTTCCTATTCATGGCCCAGTGCTGCTGAGTTCCCAACTGTGCTCTCCACACCACCAATTACAGACAGGATGTTTATGCATCATGTTGAGTGGCAAAGCAAACACACACACACAGAGGGAGCTTCAGAAATCATTAAATGTAGAGCAGGGAGACTTTCGAGCCGTCGCAGGAATCTGAAGATGAACAAAATTATATGGGATTTTCAGGCTGCCCAGGGCAGAGTTCTCGTCAAGTCCTGCAGCAGATGGGTTGTTAAGAGGCCAAAACCTGATACCTAAGGAAATTACTTGGTTTCCATGGTTATGCTACGGATTTGCTGGGTAACTCAGGGCTCTCTGCAGTCTGTGGAGACGGTGGAGAGGGAATTTGGACAAAGGTCTGGAGGCACAAGACAAGGGAAATGGCTTCAACCTGTCAGAGCGCAGGGACAGATGGGATATTGGGAAGGAATTCCTGGCTGTGAGGGTGGGGAGGCCCTGGCACAGGGCTCTGAGAAGAGAGAAGCTGTGGCTGCCCCATCCCTGGAAGTGTCCAAGGCCAGGTTGGAGCCACCTGGGAGAGTGGAAGGTGTCCCTGCCCGTGGCAGGGAGTTGGACCAAAATGATCTTTAAGGTTCCTTCCAACCCAAACCGTCCTGGGATTCTGTGATTCTCAATTACCAATTAGGGATAACAGAAATATCGGATAGATTTCCTACTTTCAGATTACTTCAGATGAATTTCACCCTGTTTTCACTCCCATTATGCCAAAATGACTTTCAGAAAGTAACATACTTTCCATATCTTGAGTAGTGTGAAGACAGTATGTGCAGTCCCTGATACGTTTCCTTTATTAGGAATGTGGACATGGTAGCACAATGGAAGGTGTTCCTGGGTTTCTATCCTTGTTTTGCAATTCTAGTCACAGCTCACCATTCCCAGTAAGAAGTTTTTCCTTCATTCCACCACCATTTGATTGAAGATACAAACACAAAGCCTTTGTGTGTATCAGTGTCTCATAAAAGAGCCCTTGATTTTCTCCCCCCCCAAATAAATACAGCTCAGAAAGCAATACCAACATATGTATAAACACATCTGCTGCACCCTGAATCTTTAGCCTTCAGCAATTAATATAATTTCCTAATTATATTGCACCAAGAGGAAGAATCTGCTTATTGAAACTGTCCTACAAAGTGACATTTCACAAACAGAAAATCCTCTAGAAGGGAAGGGAGAGGGACAATACTCCAAAGTGTGTCCTAAACTTCTAAAAAAACTCTTCCTGTGTGGTTTCCCAATGTGGCCTCATTTCTACATTTATCCAACAAGTTCATGAATGGCTTCTTTCACTGTGTGGGATTGGGAAGTGATTATTTGAGCTATAATTGACCATGACACTCATCTGACAGCCAGGGAATGTGTGGAAGGGCTGGGGATGGACTCTGTGGGAGGTCCAACATTGCATTTACATTCCTGGGAAAAGAGAGATCATTTTGTCCTGACATCAATTTACTGATTTTTAGTTATCTTTCTAAACATTGCACCTGTCAAAAAATGCATATTCTGTGCATCAATCTCATATTTGATTAGGGGACTGTTAAGGGACTGGAGCATCATTTTGTCCTTGTGACAATTTAGTGTTTCTTCGTTATCTTTCTGTGTCAAGTAAAGGATAATTTGTGCATCAGTCTTTTATATGACATGGGAAGATCCTGAGGGATGGGTTCTGGAACATCTCATGAGGGAAGGCTGTTCATGCTGGAGCAGAAACACCCCAGAGGGATCCTGAGGAAATGCACAAAGGGCAGGTGGGGATGGGCCCAGATTCCTCCCAGTGGTGCCCAGTGACAGGACAAGGGGCACAAACATGGGATATTCCATGTGAAAATGAGGAAAAACCTTTTAGTTTGAGGGTGACAAAGCCTTGGAACAGGCTGCCCACAGAGGCCAGGGAGTCTCCTGCTCTGGAGATAATTCAGACCCTGCCTGGACGGGATCCTGCTCAACCAGGATCTTCCAACCCCACCCAGTCTGGAATTCTGGGACATTTGCACATTTTACACTTCATTCTTAGTGATGCTGTTATTATTGCTGTTATTTGACAGATATTTTCTGCTTCTTTAACCCTTTTGTTATGAACATGGGCTATAAAAAAAGGCTTTGTAATTTTCCCTATCTTTTTTTCTTTTTACATAAATTGTTCTGAGAAGCAAAATTGTTGTTATTATGCCTGAATGTTCTTGGGGTTTTATTATTTATTTATTTTAAGGAAAAAAAAATCTGTAACAATCACAGTGAGGGTGGAGAGAGGGGGAAATTACATCTCTCTGCAAAGTGGCTTTGGAAATTTAACACAATGATTTTCCAGGAGAAAAGCTTAAGGGATCATATCAAATGAATTTTGCCATCAGAGTGAAGGATCTGTCTTCAGTTGGGGAAAATATATTTTAATTTGACAGAGGGCTTCAAGGGGCTTTGACAGAATTACAGAATTCCTTTTGCTGGCAGATATGATGGAGATATTAGACAAAAACACATTTTGCCGTGAGAACACTGTTAGCTGTTTGACATAATGCATTTTGGACACAATCAGCATTGGGTGGAAGAGTAATTTCCTTACCAATGAAGCTCTGGATTATCTTTTCTGGTGAGAAGGCTCCCAGTCTCCACTAATGGGAGAAACAGTAACAGCAGAGTCTTTTCTTCCACAGGGATGAGTATTAGAAGCCATTAAAACTTTTTGATGCTTCCCACTTTGACTTTGCCACTGTCTGGTCACTCCACACTCCAGGACTGCCCTGGGGGGAGTTTTGGGGATGATCAGGAAAGAAGGGGGGTCGTGGTTTAAGCCCAGATGGAAACTAAGCCCCACTCTCAGCCTCTCCCTCTCCCCCCACTCCGATGGAATGGGGAGGAGAATCAAAGTAAAACTTGTCTTTTGAGGTAAGAACGGTTTAATAATTAAAATACAATAATAATGGTATGGAAGAAAATTAGGGGGCAACATTCCTGTTTGTTTTTTTTCAAAAACTATTGGCTATTACAGAAACCTGAGATGAAAATTCCCCTTTCAGCTGAATCCCTCCCTCCCTGGAACTGTCACTACACCTCCTCACACACTTGGCTGATGTTTTCTTATTTTTTCTCCAATTTTGTTTTTCCTGTCTTTTTTCCTCCCTCTGTTTTTGTGCTTTAAGGAGCTCATTGAGTTAATTCTGTATTTCTGCTTCGATTCCATTTGGAGAGGGAATGATAGAAGCGTGGGTTCATTTACTGAATCTTTTTAATAAACTTCTCTTTGGTTAAAGGAATGTGAGTGATAAATCACAGCCTCCGTTGTTGTGGGTTCTGACAGTACTGAGGAAATATTTCTAAACAAAGAAATCAAAAAATTACATATTTGTCTAATGAATAAATCACCCTTTGTGCATGAACAGCCCAGGCAGGTCTTCACCATGGCAATGTGAGAATATTTACAGTATCTAGGCCAGAGAATGGCAATCTAATCACTAAATCCTTATGTACAGGAGCCCCAAAGCAGGAATGAGAGAACAGCAAATATTTCACACAAAAACTCAATCACATCACTGTGACTTTATGATCTTTAGTGCATTTGGACTAGGCCAGCTTTGGAAAACGCAAGATCTCTGAAACTTCCATTTGAGGTTTCACCCTCTGTCATCCTGAGCACCACTGAGGTTTTGTGCAAAGCCCCTGGCAGTGAATCAGTGGCAAAACCAAGAGACACGTCACTGGTAATGAAAATAACCCAGAAACGGAGCACCAGTGACTGAGAGCCCCGAGGGGATCAGAGTGGGGGACACTCCTACAGCTGTAGGAGGAGATGTCACCCAGCAATGGGATGCTGGGGATGAATCACAGGGTCATGGAGTGGCCTGGGTTGGAAAGGACCTTAAAAAGCAACTAATTCCACACCCCTCCCCACCTCCCACTCTCCCAGGTGGCTCCAACCTGGCCTTGGACACTCCCAGGGATGGGGCAGCCACAGCTTCTCTGCCCAACCTGGGCCAGGGCCTCCCCACCCTCCCAGCCAACAATTCATTCCCATCTAAACTTACTCCCTTTGAAGGAGTTTGAAGCCATTCCCCCTTGTCCTGTCCCTCCAGGCCCTTGTAAATAGTTTCTCCCCACCTTTCTTTTAGCCCCTTCAGGCTCCACAAGGTCATTCCAAGCCTTCTCTTTTTCAGGTTGAACATCTCCCCTGCAGGGAATAAACACAGATCTGCCCTCAGGGCTGATCTGTGTCACTCCACAAAAGTCAGAGGACACCAAACTTGTGTTCAGCCCAGGAGCAGTGGCAGATGAACCCAGAGCTGCAGGTGGACACCAGTGGGGGTATCTGGCCCAGGCCTGGGTGACCACCTGGAAATGAAGAACTTGTGGAAATCCGATGTGCCAGAAGTCCAAGTTTGACTCTGAGTGATGCTGAACACCTTCATTTCCTTGCCAGGCCGGGTTTTCAGGGGGAGTAAATTCAGAATTTCTCTATCCCTGATAACAATGCAAATTCACATTGGCTCAACCTGGCCTAGGAGCAGCATGTGTTCACCTCAGAGAAATTTCACATTATTGAGGGTTTAGGGCCTTGGAGAAGTGAAGGCAAAAGCCAGGAGGAGGTCCACTGGCTGCTGTGATTTCAATTGCTTAATAAAGAGGGCAGCAGCCCCAGACAGCAAAACTAATGCAGATTCCATTTCTGTGCTTGTCAGCAGTGAAGAGGAGAAAAGAGGTTGGCAAGGACTAAAGGAGGCTTAAGAGCAAAGGGTGAGGCACCAACCCCTTTGCTTCCAGAAGATTACCTTGGCAGCTGGGCATCTGTTCAGCCTCCCTGAAAGGGAGAGCTCAGGATCAATGTGTGCTCCTTTATGCTGCTGAATTTCCGTGTGGAAAACGCGTGAAATATGAAGTGAAAGTTCAAGCCACCGAGTGAGCCTTCTGAATGTATGTTGGGCAATAATTAGCTAATTAACAGTCTTTTGCTTGGCTGCAGAGGAATTTGTAATCAATTTCACATGGAATGTGCAGTAATGACCCTGTAATGGGATTCTAAACACCCACCGTCACTTGTTAGGCTCAGATAAGTAAAGCTGTGGAAGTCAATGTGCTTTAAGCAGCACGTTGGGAATCAGGATCTGAGGGAACTTCTCCTGCCTAAATGGCTCTGGAATTCTATGAATGAGATCTTCAGGCAGCACAGATGGACAACACTGTGTTTTCACCACCTCACCATCTATAACGTGGTGGTGGGAGGAAGGAGGGGGGCTCTGAGCTGTTCTTGAGGCCAGCAGGATTTGTCTCTCCTGTGACCAGTGAACTCTCCTGTCCCAGGTGATATTTTGTGAGAAAGATTGTCCTGGGCTCCTTCTGGGTGAGAGAAGTGAGTTCAGAGTGAGTGTAACCAGCTCCTTTAGGTAGGACCTCTGCCTAGACCACATAGACAAGGTGGAACACTGGGAGCTACAGAAGCACCTGGCACGGGCTTGAGGGATGTGAACGTTCCTAGTCTCTTCTCAATTCACTCAGGGGTTCCTTCTGGAAGGGCTGGATTTGCCTTGATGGGCTTTTTTGCAGCAACAGAAGGTGTGACTTACAGCTAAGAGGATAGTTAGGGTTTTTCTTGCCAACACTTTTAAAATGTGTTTTCCCTACCCCACATCTCATCCTGTTTGATGTCTCAGTTATGACAATATAAATGTTTAGGGGACTGTAGTGTGAACAATCATCGCAACAACCTGTATGGCATTTAAAAGGAAAGTTCTGAACACGTTTTTCCCTCTTCTCCACCCCTCCCCCCCATTTTATTTGTTTAGGGATTTTTAAGGGGAGAATTTGGGGGATTTTTGGGGGGGAGAGGTTGGGTTTTGTTGTTTTGGTTTAATTTGCACTATTGAAGCAAGCTGGTTTATAGACAATCCTTTAGATAATTCCATTGGCATAGTGGGCAAGGCAGAGGCCTGGGAATGACAGTGTTCCACAGGGTCCTGCTGCCCAGCCCTGGGACTCCCAACACACGAAAGACGTTTATCTGTTGGAATGTGACAAGAGGAGAACACTAAGTTGATCACAGGGCTGGAGCCCCTCTGCTCTGGAGCCAGGCTGGGAGGGCTGGGGGTGTTCAGCTGGAGAAGGGAAAGATCCAGGGAGAGCTTGGAGCCCCTTGCAGAGCCTAAAGGGGCTCCAGGAGAGCTGGAGAGGGACTGGGCACAAGGGCTGGAGGGACAGGACCCAGGGAATGGCTTCCCAGTGCCAGAGGGCACAGAGAGATGGGATATTGGGAAGGGATTGTTGGCTGGGAGGGTGGGGAGGCCCTGGCCCAGGTTGGGCAGAGAAGCTGTGGCTGCCCCATCCCTGGGAGTGTCCAAGGCCAGGTTGGAGCCACCTGGGGGAGTGGGAGGTGTCCCTGCCCATGGCAGGGGGTGGAATGAGGTGGGCTTTAAGGTTCCTTCCACCCAAACCAGTCTGGGATTCTATGAATCAGCTGGCATCACCCAGCACCCTTGGCCAGCACTGATGGACGTGTTTACCTCTGCTTTGTGGTGGTTGTAAGCACTGATTAGAATTTCCTTATAAATCAAAAAGACATGAATCATAATAGAACACCGCACTGTGATATTAACGAATAGCAAATTGATCTATCTATCTCCCCACCTCACGTTCAGCACAGCCATGGCACCGAAGCACCAATGGCAAAGTCATTCCTTATTGCTGTTGCTTCTCATCACCTCCTGGGTCTTTGAGAAATGCCTTTGGGAATGTTGCTACTGCTGCAGCCATCTGATTAATTAACAAGAAAACACAAAAGGCAGTAACTTAATTCAGAGACACAACAGCTTTAGCAATAGAGTCCTATTATTTGTCTATTTTTTTAATTTAGTTCTTACAGCAACTCTTCATTTTCATATTAATGTGGCAGGATAACTTTGCCGTGCTAACGTGCCACTGGGACCACTATAATTAATGTGTCTAATGTGAAAGTTTAAGGTTCATTAGGTTGGGAATTTAGGCAGGTTTTTAATCAAGCATGTTATAGCAAATCATTAAAACCTAAACACAATTTGTAAAATCCCGCAGCGCCTCTCGGCTGGAAGTTGGTTGGGGGCAGAGAAGGTGGCTCTGAGAAACAACTTGGCACCTCTGAGACCTGTCAAATCCAGCAGGACAGCGGCAGACAACACCAAGCCATCTTCTTCAGCAGGGAATAGAAGGAGCTGGGGCTGGGTCGATTTTCCTAATTATAGCGGCAATTAAGAGGAGGCTGAGTTAAAGCCAGTTGTGGTACCGGTGATATCCCCTCCCTGCCTCCACATGTCACTCACTGAGGAGAAGCACAGTCAGGCTGCCTGACTGCCGGTGTTAATTGTTGTAAACTGGGACATCCCAGCTCGGGCCGCGCCGAGAGAGGTGCTGTGCATTCCCAAAAAACAGCCTTGCCCCGAGGAGTTTGCAATCCAAGCAGGGACTGCTGTCCCCACTTCCACGCTGGGAATGAAGCGCAGGGCAACTCCAACAGGAGCTCAGCCACAACGGGATGCTCTCAGCAAGGTCAGGATGTGACCTTTTGGATCATTTCTCAGTTATAAAGCCTGAAATTCCAAAGAAAATTGCTTTAGGTTCAGCTGTCCTAGCTAAGGATGGCGTTGAGTGGTAACTAAAGGAAATCTGTGACAGGATACAAACCCACAGCTCCTAAAACATCAGAGTGTGACAGGACTGTTGTCATACCAAAGGCACAAACTGAAGAACTGCAACAATGAGGAATGAGAAATTCTGTGTCCCTGAAAAAAACCCCACAGACGTGTGAAACCTTCAGTAGAGTCCTGATAGCCCTGATAAAAAGTCTTCCATACAGCTCCCAATTCCAATTATCTCCTCCCTGTGTTCTCTGCATTGTTATACTTAAGCTTCCTTTAAGCTTACAAGGTTTTTTCCTTCTTCTTTTCTTGTCCTTTTTCTTTTCTCTCCTCTTTAAATAAAAATAACGCTTGGCAAGCAGGATTTCCCAAGCCTCAGCGCTTTCAGTCTCATCCCAAGTAATAATCTTAAGGACACAACGTCACTGAGAGCTCAGCTGGGCGATAGCAAGAACAAAAGACGCGTTAGAAAGCGTCAATCAGTTGCAGGAGTCATTAATTAACTTCCCATTCCTATTCATTCTCCACGTGGGAGGCTCTATCATTGAGACACTTCTCTATCTCCATGTTGGGATCTAAAATGTATGGAAAGAGGACGGCTACCCTGGCTACTGAAAGGGTGCCAGGAGGAGAAATGAAGATTAATTTGTGTCCTCTGAGTTTTAAAGTGACAGAAGGCAAAGCTGATGGCCTGGCTGGGAGCCCTGTGGTTGCCCAATCCCTGAAAGTTGGATGGGGTTTGGAGCATCCTGGGATAGTGGAAGGTGTCCCTGCCCATGGCAGGAGGTGGAACAAAATGAGCTTTAAGTTCCCTTCCTTCCTTTTGAAGACCTGTGAGAATTTATTTGACGACCTCCAGTGCCTGTTTTTTGTCCTGCATCCTTCTATTCCCAATCCTGTGCCGTGATTCCTTAGGCAGACCTTGCTGGCAGAT
Source organism: Serilophus lunatus (assembly GCA_013399895.1). Taxonomy (NCBI): domain Eukaryota; kingdom Metazoa; phylum Chordata; class Aves; order Passeriformes; family Eurylaimidae; genus Serilophus; species Serilophus lunatus. The sequence continues at coordinate 958,202 of VXBA01000125.1, forward strand.
GTTAAATTTCCCTCAGATAAGTTTAGCAACATCTGATCTTCATTTTCTCAAGTTTGCTGCTCCTGCACATATTGTCACCCATCTGCTGAATCCTGGTTCCTTTGGATCAGAGTGCAAGTTCAACTCTCCATCTGATTGCATCAGTCCCTTTTGCCACTGGAATTTCTGGGTTAATTAACCAGGCACGACAGATAACCTCTTCTTGAGCCAGACACTTCCAGCTTTAATGCTTCAAATCAGCATTTGGATTTATAAACCAGGTCGTTATAACAAGTGGGTAAAGCTTAACATCAGCATTTGGGTTTATATCAGCAGGATATAAATGGGGCTTCTCCATTCCCCACCTGCAGCATTTCTCTTTCCACAGAAGAGGGAAAAAAAATGATATTAAAAAGAAATGTTTTTGCAAGTTCTAATTATAAGGAAAAGTCTTTTTCCCCCCTCATTACTCCCCTGGGTTCTAAATCTAGATATTCCCAAAAACATCTTATTGCATCTGATAAGCCCTGCACAGGCATTGGACCTAAAATCTGATAAACTCCTGGATCTGCCTTTTTGATTGTATTTCTTTCTTGTCCAACTCTGATCCAAACATCTTTGGCCTTATTTCTGTCAGAAGCAGATGAAAATTCCTAAGGATCTATTTCCAGAGGTGACCACCCAGGTGATTTTATCTGATTTTATCAGTCCTCTGAAGACCAGATATTCATGAATTTTTTTAACGTTCCAAAGTTACAAAATGACTTGAATGCCTAATTTAGAAGTAAAAGCATCTGAAAAAAATTCCATTTTGCTTCTGGATTTCATCACCTCTCAACAGAAAGACACTCCCTGGCTGTGAGCACATGGCTCTGACTCCTCCTGACTGCAAAGCAAAGCCATGGAGATGCTTTTTATGGCTCTGTTTTACTTTATGTTTTCAAGGAACCAGGAATGCACCATCAGTTGTTGGAAGTTGGGCAAAGAGTAGTGACTTCTGAGGGATGTAACTTTTGAAGTCGTGCTTAGTCACTGAGCTTTGCCACAGCCTTAGGAGTGTTAAAACACAACTTTACACTTTTTTTTTTTTTGGAGTTTAGAACTTCTGAAAGTGGGACCTTGTCCAATTACATGAAAAAAGTGCATATTTTTGCCCAAAGTTCACAGCCTAGGTCATTTTCACAGCTTCTTCTTTATTTTTCCCTAGTTTTGATGGCCATCCAATCTCAGTTTTGTTCCAAGTGCCACCAGAGATGTCAATAAAGATTCCTTCCTCAGTGGGAAATTCCACAGTACAGCCTCCTCCTCCCCAGAGCACACACAGCACCTTGTTAAAACACGAATCCTAAGCAGTGATTTACAGTGTAATTTCACCACTTTTGACACTGTGTTAAGCATCTGTTCTTTGATGTGCAATTCAGTACTGGGGAAATTTAACTTTACCAGTCTCTGTAACATTTCCAATGACTTTTGATTATGAAATAGGGGAGAATTCTGTGAACTCTGACAATGTTCTTTTGATGAGTTTCCTTGCCTCTGTATTTCTGGAAGGAAAAGATCTGATTCATGATGGGGCACAGATCAGACAGTAAGAATTATGTCATTTGTCCTGACACAATCGTTGTTCCATCTCTAATTGCTCAGTATCAACCTAACTAATAATAAAACACTTTCTTTTACTTTTAACACCCTGCATACATAAGACAGGAACTTTTCACAGTCAGCCCAGGAAAAGAGATGAAAACACAATTTCAAGAGCAAGGAAAAGACATTAATCTGGGGGTTATTTTTCTGCTCTCCTGGGGGACCAGAGTAAAAATCAGAATTAGAAAGAATAAAGCCCTAAAGGAACACCACTAAAAACACTTAACCTGGAGGACCTGCTTATTTTTTGGAGCTTGCAGTTAGAGCTGGATCTCCCTGTGTTTGTGTGAGCTGATGTCACAGATCACAGCAAGAAGGACAGGGAAAGTGTCCCAGGAGCAAAGGCCAGCACAGAGGAGCATGGAATGATCTCATCTGTTTATCTCCTCAGCCTGGCACAAATGTGCCTTCCTTAAGTGACTTTTTACTGTTCATTATCCATTAATTTCCTCCCAGAGGGAGAACTGCTCCCAGTAGAGCCCATAGGAAGGTGCTGGGCCTGAAAGTTGTGCTGTGCTGCTGGGTCTGACTGCTGTCCACTCAACCAGGCCAAGCTCCTCCAAAGGCAGAAGCTCATTTTTCCCAGCAGTCCAGCCTAAACAGCAGGACAATCCATGGAAAATAGCCAGGGAATCCTCACCTTCTGACCTTCATGATCTCCACAGCACAAATACCAAAGCAAAAGACACACCATGGTCGTTGTATGAGTGGGTGAAGAGCTCCTGGTTCCAGCACCAGGTCTTTAACTGGAAAGATTTCTGTCCTGTGGGAATGCTGAGGAGTTGGACACCCCTCACAAATGCTAAGATTGGAGCTGGATTCAGTGGCCCTGTCACCTCCTGGCATGATTTCCCCTCTTGTGCAGTTTTCCAGGTCTAGTTCTGAATCTGAAACTCTCCTGATTTTGAAGTGGGAAGAGAGATCTCGGGTCTTTTCTCACCACAAAACTCTATATTTCACTCCCTTTAGAATCCTTTAGTGATCTTCCCTACTTAAACAAATATAGACTGAGCATTATTTTCCTGCAGGGGTTATGAAATGCTTTATAAAATATGAATTGTCATGTGCAATGGCATATGTCTTATGCAATTCAAATGCTTTTCACCCTCCTGGGCATAATTAGTGGGAAGAACGAAAAAATGTTCCTTGAAACCACAAACCAGTTTGCATCCCAGTCCCTCCTGGTGCAAATGGAAGCAATTTTATTACTGTTTCAGTTCTGATCAACGCAGAGCAGATCAGATATCAATCAGATAAAGCTTTGTTCATCTAGGAGATGATTCCAGAGTGATAGTACCTTGGTAATGAGCTCCTGTGTGGCAGAAAGGAATCTAAGTTGCCTGCTGAACCCCTGGTACAGGAAGAGGCACATTGTGCCCTCACAAATCTACTCCAGTGTTCCATCTCTCTGTCACTTCTGAGTGGCACTGACTGGAGAAGTGAGATGAGCCCATCCAAGTCCATTCCTCTTGATTTTTTTTACATCACCAAGGGGTTACAAGCACAAAATCTGACAGGCAAAACCTGCAGTCATTTACTTAAGTCTGGGCAGGATCTTAAGTGGAGGAAGAGCCCAGTGGTTTCATATTAATCCTGCCAGTTCTGAGCTGATGAACAGTGAGCCCAAGGCCCTTCCAGGGTGAGTTCATTGCTCCAGGAGAGGCACAGCAAGGATAGATGTCCTTTCATGTGAAATCTCAGGCAGGGTGTGATTTAATCCAGGGGTGGCAGTTCTAAGTGGTGGTTTGGCAGTCAAAGGACCAATCTGACACCAAAATAGCAAAAACCCTGCCAAGAGGCATTTGTTGCTCATTATTTTTTTCATAAGATTGGCCATTTCACTGCTCTGAGTCACAAGGATGGGAATAAGCAGATGGACCAAGGAGAGGGAGGGCAAAATGTGAGGCTGCTTTCAAAGGCTACATCAGTAACACACACTGAGGGTCACAAAACCTGGATTAACGTGGGCTGGGCCCTCTTTTCCTCCTTTGCATCACCTCACCCTTTGTCTTGTGCTGGTCACAGACATTTCTTTTTATCTCCATATGCTACATCTGCCATCAGGAACCTTCCTGTGGTGCCTTTGGATTACAAAGGTGTGTGATCTCCTCTCCTCAGGGCTTTGGTATGTTCTGCAGCGTGTCAGGGGAGTAGGGTGAAGACACCACTCTCACTACAGCATTTCTGAAGAAAAAGTGTATTTTGTCATTCAAAATAATTCACTTTTCATCTTTCCACCCGTATTTTTTGTTTGTTTAATTCCTCCCCTACCTATTTTGCTGGTTACTCTGAACTGATGTAATTTTGGTCCTACCTATTAAGCAACAATCACATCCAGGAGTCTCGAAAGCAGCTGTTACCCAGAACTGTCACTCACTGTCACCAGGAGTCAAGTGCACTGAGAATGAGATCTGACCTCTGCCAATGGCACCATCACCTTCCCTTGCCACCTCTCAACCTGCAGATCCACATGAGAAGAATCTGAGGGTCCTGATCACAGTTCTCATGCTCTGACACCCACGGAAGCAGTTGGATGCACACGTGGAACTAACAGTGTATGGTTGGAGTAGCCCAGAGGAAGGAATAAATATTTATGGAAGTCCCGCATTTGTGATGATCCTTGTCTCATCTCCCTCTTCCCTTCAGCACCACTGTCACTGATAAGTCCTTCCAGGATGCTCCAGAGAGTCTTTTAATATGCTTGGTGTCAGCAGTGAATGTGAGCTCTTCAGGTCTCTTCAAATACCTGATGCTGCAACCCCAAGGGGCTAAAGGAGTTTATTGTTAAGCTGTGCTTAATATCAGTGGGTTATTTCTCACTTTCTTCAGTCACATTCTCTCCCCCTCTTTTGAAAGTCTCTTCAGTCATTTAAAACCCAGGACCATTTTTCTCTTCTTATCAAGTTGTTCCCTTTAACCTCTGCTGCACTTCTGTGAAGCAGGTCAGAACTTATCAAAGCTTTATGTCTCCTCCCTGGGAAGCTGAGCTTTTATTTACAGCCAGTGGGTCAAAAATAACAAAAAAAAAAGCAGTTTCAGATGCTGTTCTTCTTACCTGACCAGTCTGGAGCATCTGAAAGCCACGGCGATTTGCTGGAGGCTGTGGGGAAATCCAGGCTGAGGTGTCCCAGGGTGGCAGAGCACATCCATGGAAAGGTACCAGTGCCTTAGTTCCCACACAGAGGGATTCAGGGAACAGAAGGAAACAGATGTCACAGGTGGCCCAACAGTGTTTTCTTCAGGATTCACAAAAATTCCTTACAAAGTCTGTAGGTTAGAGTAGGACAAAAGCAGAAGTCTAAGAAATTTTCACTGGGAATTCACAGAATAAGTTGAGCTGGAAGGGCCCCCCAGTCCAGCTCCTGGCCCTGCACAGGCCCACCCCCAAGAGTCCCCCCTGTCCCCAGAGGATCATCCCAACCCTCCTGCAGCTCTGGCAGCCTTGGGGCTGTGCCCACTGCCCTGGGGAGCCTGGGCAGTGCCCAACCCCCCTCTGGGCAAAGGAGACCCTTGGCCTGAGATCCCCCCTGCCCCTGCCCTGACACAACTCCAGCCCATTCCCTGGATCCTGGCCCTGGGCCCCACAGAGCAGAGCTCAGGCCCTGCCCCTCCTCTGCCCCTCCCCACCAAGTTGTCCCTGCAAGGAGCTCTCCCCTCAGTCTCCTCTTCTCCACCTGAATTATTCCCCCCAGTTTCTATTTGGAAACTTGGGGTAAAATTTTACTGAGCTACAAGATCTGATGAACAGAAGCTCCCAGTGAGGGGAGTTACAGCTGCAGCTCTTTCATATCTTCTTCATAACATGTTGTCACAGCTGAGGGGTCAGTCCTAGACCCTGTGGGGAAAGGAAGGAAAACCAGAGATTTCCAACAACTAGAGAAACTCAGGCAATACAAGGTGAGGACAGTTCCCAGCAGAAGATGGAGAGGAAAAAAAGAATAAAAAGGAGGATTTTTGCCTAAGAACAAATCCACAGAACAGGAAGCAATGAGCTCCCCACGAGCGTTCACCAGCTGAGCTCTGGTCTCACCTTCTCATCTGCACACACAGCATTCACACCACAATTCCTGCTGTCTGCAGCACACAACAGTTGCCCCAGGGTTCCAAAGCCCAGCCTGCAGCTCCCTTTCCCTCCCAGCATATCCCTCACCTTGTGCCCAGTCCACAGCCTGGATGTCTCAGGTGTTGGGATACCCCTGGATGGGGTTGTCACCACCCAACAATTCCTAATTGAGTTTGGCTCTTTGGTTTTATTTCAGCTCGACTTGGCACTTTTGTCACTTTTCTAAGTGTCCACAGGCCCAACAGTCCAATGCAGATTTAAATGAGAAAGATTTACATCATCAAAGCCCCGCAGATCAATCCATTTCTGATTGTGTGATTTGTGGCTCTTTTATAGCTCTCCCTGTCTGACAAAGACTGGGGGGTTAACTACATATTTTTACAAGATTACAGCCTTCTTTTGGTGGAGTGGTCTTGGCTATCCTCTGGTTCACAGCACAAATCATTATTTTCAGCTCCTTTGTCATTTTTTTAGCTTGATGTCTAAAGAGTTTTGATAGCCCCTGCAAACTTGCCATTACAGTAGGCTGCCCATGAATCTATTCAATGACTCTGTGCATCCAGAGAATTCTGCTGACATCTTCCTCCCCTCTCTTGCTTTAGGTGATTGGCACTGCAGTGATGTCTTTTGGAAACACACACAAATGGAGCTGATTTTCAGGCTTGGCTGGAAAATCTACATCCATAGTTGGATTTTTTGGGGTTTGTTTTAGTTTTTTAATGTCTCACAATTAATGTGGAAAATGTCTTTTGAAGAGCTTTGATCTGGAAGACAGTTTAAATAAGAATAGATGCCTCCCAAACACTGCAGGAACAGGCTCTGTAGTAGAGTTAAAGGATGAAGAATAGGAAAAGGTCAGATTAATGCTGGGTCTGCAATCAGTGCAAGTGGTCCCTTGAAGACTGAATTATTAAAGGCCCTTTAACATATAATGATATCAAATTATTTCACAAAATCTTGTCCTATGTTTGAAGGCATTATATGTCCAGCCTTTTACTGTCTGAATGGCAAAAGAAATGTGACCTTTGTGTGAGATTTTCCGTGTCCAGCAGCTCAGCTGGAATTCAGTCCTGAGCAGGCTCTGGTGCCCTCAAATCCTGCTCCAAGCAGCACCATGCCCAGCTCAGCCCTGTGCCAGGTGCCTGGTGCATCCAGAACACATCCAGCTCACTGGGCAGAGACTGGGCTGATGAACTCCATGATCTGCAACCTGGAATGTGAGAGCTTTGCTTCCAGGATTTCATGTATGACCTCACAGCTCCCAGAGGGAGAGGGCACGAGTGTTTCTAGAAGAGTCACTTCAGAGCAGAAATATCCCGCATGCATTTGTTTCCCAAGAGAATGGGCTGGAGTTGTGTCAGGGCAGGGTCAGGGGGGATCTTCTTTGCCCAAGGTTCTCCTTTGTCCAGAGGGTGTTTGGGCACTGCCCAGGTTCCCCAGGGCAGTGGGCACAGCCCCAAGGCTGCCAGAGCTGCAGGAGGGTTGGGATGATCCTCTGGGGACAGGGGGGACTCTTGGGGATGGGCCTGTGCAGGGCCAGGGCTTGGACTGGATGATCCTTCCAACCCAGCATATCCTTGGAGTCTTCCATTGATCCTGTTGTTTCAATTGTCCCACTTTTTCCTCTTCTTTCCTGTGGGGTCAGCAAGTGTACATGGTGTTATGGTGATGGAAGACAGTCTGCTGTTTCCATGTGCCCTCCCCAGACACCCACACCTCTCCCTTTCTGTCTCTGGGGTTTGTTCTGTGGGTATTGCAGGAGGAACTGTCTGGATGGTCACATATTTATTGCATTCCAGGGATACAGGAGGTGAGATGTTTTTGATTGACTTTGCTGCACATCAGCCTGCAAATGGGTACAATATCACAGAATGGTTTGGGTGGGAAGGGGCCTTAAACTCATCTCATTCCACCCCCTGCCACGGACAGGGACACCTCCCACTCTCTCAGGTTGCTCCAACCTGGCCTTGGACACTTCCAGGGATGGGAAAACTGGGCTGGTTCCCCAAGGTTTCAGGCAGCTTTTAGGTGGTTTTGTTGTTATTCTTGTTGCATGTGAACCATGTTAGCACCTGTTATATCACCTGAATCAAACTTCACAGGAAACAGTAACATAAACAGGTTTTGCTTTAATGACAAGATGATACATGGAAGAATAAATCATGACAGTGTTCTTCTGTCTCCTGCCAGGCAGATCTTATCTACAATGATTGCAGTGATTAAATATGGACAGGGATTGTTTCACTTTCCTCCTTCCTATTTTAATTCCCTTCTTGACTCATATTAAGTCAGCTGTCTGGATCATTTCTCATAAGTAGCAACTTCTCCTAAGAAAACATCCCCTAGAACACCTTTTCTCAAGAACAAGGACTTCTTTAGAACTCAAAGGTGGGAGATTCACCCCCAGATACCAGCTTAGGTTTGGGTGTTCCACTCACACCACCAGTGCTGCCATCCTGGATTGGGGCCAATTCCTTTGATTTTGCTCCAGGGGAGAGTGGAGCTGGGGAAGAACAAACTGAATCTGACAAAGTGTGTTCTTAATTAATTTACATCCAATTAGGATTAATTAATTGCTGACTAAAGGCTCACCCCATGTAATTATGTATCAAAACAAATAATCCTATGAACTAAATGAGGCGGCTGGTTACAAAGTGCTGAGACACCAGCGTTCCACAGAGCCTGGCGGGAAAGTCAGGGCAGGGAAAGTCCTCCAGGTGCAGGTGGGCTGGTTTTCACTCACCCAGCACACCCCTAACACAGCTCCCAACACATCTCTGACCATCCTACTGCCTTTACTCTTTTGAGATGTGGGGAGGGTTTTCCCACTGCAAGTCGTAAGAGTTAATCCTCTTTTATTTATTTTTCAATGTGACAACAATGATGTGACTAAAATTTAATTTTTTGGGGACATTTCAGATATCCCCAATGAAGGTTTGTCCCACACAGCAAGAGGAGATCAATGTGGTACCAGTTCGAGGCAGAGGCATTAAGGACAATACACAAACAGGACAACAGGAACACAAATAATAGGGAAGAAGTTGAAAAGGAAAGAAAGTAGAAAAAGAAACACTATCCTAGGATGGTTCCCCATTGAGCTTTAGCTCCTTGCTCTCCAGTTCACTGGTAGATACACAGTGTTCCATTGAGCAAATTCAGTGTGACACTCACAGAGAAGTCGTTCATGAAAAATTGGGAGATTTTTGTCAGGTTGTATAAATGGATTAGTCAAAGTGACACTGTGTAGGAGACAGAACCATCTGAAGGAGAACAAAATAACCTATTTCTTACAAGGTCTAGATTTCACCTTAAATTCAAATGCCAATTGGAAGTGGCATTGAGGGTAATGGACTTTGTGAGATGTTAAATGGAAAAGCACAGGTGAGATAAATAATCTGGAAGTGCTGGTGTTGTCAATACAGCGACAGTAAAAGGCAAGAGCTGTGAGATGCAGCAGGATTGCACTGGTTACAGCAGCTAAAAGGATCTTTTTAATATCCCAAAGATGCCAGTTTGAGTCATACTTAAGTGTCTGCTAAGAACTGATCAGGTTTGACACAGCCATAATATTCCTCTGTGGCTACTGGCAGAACAAGCAAGTTGCCTTAAGGTTTCTAACTGGGATATCTTGGGTGGAAATGTGACACTGCCCTTCTGTGGGGCACAGATCTCACACTGGGAGGAGCTGGAGGCAGAACCAAATTGTGGCTTGTTCCCACAGAGCCCATTTCCTTTTCCCTGCCCTTTTGTGCAAGGGCAGATTCCAGTTAGGTGGAAAAAGTGAGACTGAATCTCGTCGACCTCTGAGTCCCACCAGCTCCGTGGTCGTACAGTGATGGGAATACAAAGTGCCTTTTGCAAACAGCACAGTTCACACCTTGTGTGACCATATCCTGGGAGCCAGGAGATCAAGTTTTGCTACTGTCTCTAACATCTCCTGAGTGAAGAAGTTCAGACAACGCTCTCAGGGAAAGGGTGGGATTGTTGGGGTGTCCTGTGCAGAGCCAGGAGTTGGATCCATGATCCTTATGGGTCCCTTCCAGCTCAGGAGACTCCATGATTCTGTGAGTGTTTTCCCCCAGCCTCACCAATTCCCACTTTCTCCAAGAGGTGATGCCAACAGCCCCTGCCTGTCCATGCTCTGCAGTCTGTGGAGGGATTCCCGGGGACAGGAACAGTTCCAGGCTGTGCTCTGCTCCTCCCAAACTCTAAAAACCAACCCCAGCCCTTCCCAGACACTTTGCTCAGCAGTGAGTTTCCCCCCACAGGAATAATGCCCAACCACATTCTTCCTGTGAACAACTGATTCAGTGGAAAGAAAAAAAAATACAGCTTGAAATATATTTCTGTCTAAGTGTTCTGAAGAGCTCTGCTGTGGAATGAGGAATCTGCATAGGCCCAGCTCTCCTGAGGTACTCAGTGACCATCTAATCTCACTGCTTTCATCTTAATGCCTCCCTAATACTTGTTTAAACAGATCTAAAATTACCTGTAGCTCTCACAAAGAAGAGGATGTCGTGCCTTGCTCCATATGGGTAAATAAGCACTTGAAGCAGAGAAGGGAGTGCAGTGAGATCCCCCGAAGCTCCACCTGAATTAACCACAAGTAGTGCCTGAATACATTTTTATTGTGCTTCAACTGCCTCTTCACCTCTGTTTAGCTTCATTTCCTTCTGTCATTGCCTGGGTGTGTTAGGTTTTGTCTGCACTCACTCAGCAGCCCCTGTGTGGTCGTTCAGTTCAGCCTCGGAGCGTCTCCTGAGTGTTTCTGCTGGGAGGTGGTCCTTGGCGTTTCATTTTCCTCATGATTTGTGCTTTGAGCATCACTGCTGAAAACAGCATCGGGTAGTCCGTGCCTCTCCAGGCTGGATTTCCAAAGCTCCCAGCAGGAGCAGAGCAAGCCGTGGGCTTTCCAGGAGCGCAGGCAAAGCTGACTGCTGCCACCCCAAGGCTGAAGACATTCCTGATCCCAAGGAGTCCATGTTATCCTCCGGCAGGGAGGGGGAAAACAGTGAAGGGGCGCAAAAGTGCCTCTCAACCCTCATCTCACTGACAGGACGAGGTTACAAAACCTTTCCTTCCAAAACCCAGGCGCAAGTCCAGCCTGAGGGTCGGCTCACTGGGAGCAGGGATGTGCCTGAGGAGCTCACACACCTCGGCCTGTTGGCCCTGTCAGAGAGGAGTTTTGGGGGAATGTTTCCTTCACTACTCATTTTTTGACTTCCCTGCTTCATACATCAGCCAAGTTCCAGGCCTAAAGTGGGAATTCAGTGTGCAAAATGCTCTGGGGCAAAATGCTCTGGAAAAGGTGGCCTTGGGTCCCTCTCCTTCTGCCAGCAAAACCCACAGTTCTCAAATATCTTTTATTTCCCTTTTTTTTTCTTCCTCCAGCAACACCAATCCTTTCCCTCATTTCACTCTTTTCTATGGCTTTAAAGGCATGGGGGGACTACTATGGGATTATCACACTTTGGGAATTCATGTGTTCTTATAATGGAGGCCTCTCCAAGGGGCAATTTCCCCCTGGCAGCAAGGGGCTGATAACTCCACCCAGGCTGGCAAGTTACAGAGAGTGGGACTGGATCCCACAGGGGAATAAATTGTTGGAGCTCTGGAAGTTCAGTGGACCTGGACCCATCAAAATTGGCCAGGGGATGTTGCCCAGCATTTGTGAAGCTGAAGGCAAACACAGATGCTGAATTGTGCTCCCTTTGCCTTTCCCATCTCCTGATATCCAGAGCTCTCCAGTGGTCCCCTGAGCCAAGAGCAGGGTTTAAATCCGTAATCTCCTGTGTTAAAGCTTCTGCTGCAGAAATATTTGTCCTCGAACAGCATCATCAGCTGCTTATGAGACAGAGAAGAGCAAAAGCTTTTTCACCTGCTTGTTCCCTTTTGAACATTGGTAGATGTTCATCTTGCCCCAGCTCTCTGTCAGGTGTGAGATGAGGATGTTCGTGGTGTCTTTTCCTTGAGGTAAATTACTGACATCCTTCAATAAAAACAGCCAGAAAGGACCTTCTGAGTCAGCCTCTGGCAATCACAGGGATGGGAATCTAAAAATTCCCCCCTCACATCACACACTACCCTGAATTAAGATTAAATTCTTTCATATCCCACGAGCTATTTAAGCTACAGTGGGCCATGGGGAAACTGTGCATTTACTCTGCTTCGATGACTACCTGTGGAAGAAAATAGATGTCACCCCACAGAAGCACTGAGCTGTATCTCTGCAGAATGAATTTTACTGCTCCATCTGTAGCCTTGATTCCCCTGAAATCATTCCTTGTTCAAGCACTGCTAAGACTCAATGCAAAGGCCACCTTTTTTTCTCTACATGTTGTCAGGCACTGATTCAAACAGGCAAGAAATTGGCTGTGAGTCTGGAATTCCTGATCCTTCTACCAAGGCTGAGTCCTTGTTACAAAGGAAGGGCATAAATACACAAACAAGGCTGACATTTCCCCTTGGCTACAGATATGAGCTGTGTGTTATTCCCAGGGTGCAGAGGTAACATTTGCACTGCTCATCAAATCACTGTAATCAACCACATTGTGGGATCAGCCCCAGGTTGAGTGGATATTAAGAGAAAGAGATTTATCTCCCTTCTTAGCCTGGAAATTCATCTACGTCCTAGGAGAGAAAGTGGAATCTCTGTTTGAAATGCACCCGAAATCCTTCTTGGCCAGTTGATTCCTGCCAGGCTGTCGGTGCCAGGCTTGTGACTGAACAACTAAGTTGCCTCAGTTTAAAACTTTTCCAAGACTTGCCACTGGCAGAGGTTGATCTAAAGGAAGAGTTTCTGCCCTCCCAGCATGGGCTAAAAATCAGTCTTTCAGATTTTCACAATATTTACCAAGGCATCCTTGCTTCTGTTTCATAAAGAAAAATGTTTCTTGTCCTCTGGGCAGCAAAGAAAGAAAACCTGTCAAACGTAAATAGCTGCACTAGTTGCCCAAAGAACTCCTGACTCCTATTTTGAGCCCCCTGTGTGACTTTGGGCAAATCATGTCGTCTCTGCATGGTCCTAGTTCAGCAGAACATGAAAGCATGTGCTCATGTCCTGGGGAGCTTCTGTGCTGAGCTGAAGCTGCTCCAGTTTCCCCCCCTCACAGCACGAGGACAATGTTTAAAGAATCCTTAGGATTTACAGATTAACTTCTCCCTAAGGATAAAACATTCATGTTAGTCTAGCCCCAGCTGTGATTACATCAAAGGCAAAGGTGTAGCTCCTGAAATACTTCTGCATGTCATTGTAGGCTGACTATGGCCCAGTTAGAGATCAGAAGAGATGCCTTCAAAGCTGCCTGAGCAGTAACAGGCCCTAAAATGTTGTGCACTGGGGTTGGTCCCGTTAGTGCAAATCAGAACTCCACCAGCAGAAAGCCCAGTTCTTGTCCTGGAGAGGAGAATTACAAAGTCAGCATTCCTAGAAATCAAGGTGCCCAAAGCCTGATAAACAGAGCTGCATTTGGGATTTGGGCTTCTACTCATCATGGCAGAGCACAAATCTCTGCCAGGACCAAACCCAGGGGGTTGGACCTGCAAATCAAACCGGATTCTCTCACCAGAAGCCATCACTTCTCATTATCTTTGATCCCTTACTAATAAATTTAATGATAGAGAGTATAAATTGTAACCTAAAAGTGAGATAAAATAAATATATTCTCTTAATGATGTGTGTATAATCTCACAGAGTCCAGTTCCCTTTTCCATGCTGGGATACTGAAAAAATTGGAGAGGCCAACAGATGCATATGAATACACAGAAGAAATAATTCTGTTGATAAAAAATTTTTAAATAAAGATCTGTCTCACAAAGGCTGTTTTCCCTTTCCTTCTCTGAATCCACTTGCTGTTTCAAAATGGGGTTCATCATCTTTTGGAGGCAAATATTGCAATTATAAATGGAAGACTGGGGGAGTGGTTCCCATCTCTTTGTGGAATAGGAGCACGTGCTCACAGCAGGTTGGATCCTAGGGCTGCCCCTCTCTGAACAGAACTGTGCTTTCTCTTCAGGAGGAACACTCCTCTTTGCCCAGGATTTGGGCTGGAGTGTGGGATGGATCCCAGGCAACAACAGACAGGACAAGGGGAAAGGGCCTCAAGCTGCACCAGGGGAGTTCAGGGAGAATTTCTTCCCGGGAAGGGTTGTCAGGCTTTGGAAGGGGCTGCCCAGGGAGGTTTGGAGTGCCCATCCCTGGAGGTATCCAAGGGCTGGATGTGGCACTCAGTGCTCTGGGCTGGGGGACAAGGTGGTGTTTGGGAACAGATTGTATTTGATGACCTTGGATGTATTCTCCAACCTCAGGGATTCTGGGACTCTGTGCCTTCCACATCTCCCTGTTACCCAAACACTCCTGGTGTCTCTTTTGACTTTTATCCTGTTTGCCAAAATGACCCTCCCAAACAAACCATGGTGTTTGTTTCTCCAGCCCACACAGAGTTAACTTCAGCCTTGTTCTGCATTAAATCATGCAGCATATGGAGATACAATTCCAAACCATCTGGATTATCATTAGCCATCAGGTGTTGTGCTCATTACACCTGTTATAAAGAGAAAGGATAATTAAATGGGGGGGAATTACATTCCACTCACAGCATTGCTGCATTTTATCAACACCTTCTTGTCCCTTTTGGTGATATGACCAAAGCACTTCTTTGCAATATGCAAAACAAAAACCATTTGCATGAAGCAGAAATAAAGATGAGTGAACCTTCTTAGCCTGAGCAGATGTTTTTCATTAGAAAATAATTTGTCAAAAGGTACAGAGACTCATACTCATAATTTTCTGAACAGCTTCTTTCACTTTGGAGGGTAACTAGACTCAATTTAATTGCAAATGGGCTGCATGGGCAGGAGAACAAGGAAAGGAAAAGAAATGAGAACATGTGCTGTGGTTTTAATCAAAATATTTCACAAAATAAAGGACTGGTGTTCTATTTTCCCTGGGACAATTGTTGATTTCTGATTTAACTTCACAGCTAATGGACATCTATCTTCTGAAATAAGCAACATTTAAGGGTATTGGAGAGAAATAACATGAAGAACTATACTGCATCCATCTTATAAGTTAGCTAAAAAGTGACTGTCAATACTAAAGGATCATGGAGTCATAGAGTATCCTGAGCTGGAAGGGCCCCCAAGGATCATCCAGTCCAAGCCCTGGCCCTGCACAGGCCCATCCCCAAGAGTCCCCCCCTGTCCCCAGAGGATCATCCCAACCCTCCTGCAGCTCTGGCAGCCTTGGGGCTGTGCCCACTGCCCTGGGGAGCCTGGGCAGTGCCCAACCCCCCTCTGGGCAAAGGAGACCCTTGGCCTGAGATCCCCCCTGACCCTGCCCTGACACAACTCCAGCCCATTCCCTGGGCTCCTGGCCCCCATAGAGGAGAGATTGGAGCTGCCCCTTGGGAGGAGCTGCAGCCCCTGCTGTGCTCTGCCCTCAGTGTCCTCTGCTCCAGCTGTAAAGGAGAAATGGAGATTACATTGGGCAGAGACAAAACACTGGAGAAATTGAGCTTCTGATCCTCCTTCACATCTGCTGTGAGAAGTGAGACCTGACTTGTCCCCTGCTCACCACCCTCTGGTGCCATTTGATGTACTTTGTTCAGCCTCAGTTGTAGTTTCTGACACAATATAACACCACTCTGATGGAGAGTGATCACTCCACCATTTCTTGGCTTGAGCTCTCCAAGGCTTACTGTGTAGACTTTAAGGGATGATTCTTCCTTCCTCGTTCCCAAAATAATGAGATTTCACCTCCACTGAGGAACAAATTCCACTCAGAACACTGGGCTGCTTTTAAATTAACAAATCGTAGCCTGTGGGGAATTCCTGCCTGGCTGGGAGTGAATAACAAGTCTCCCCCTAACTTCAAGGAGCCAGGATTTCACTTCAGAGTATTTTCAGGACATTTTTACAATGCAAAATAAAGCACATGCAGAACAACATCCCTGCTGCGGTTCCAGTCCCATCTTGTGCACATGGCTCATCTAATGAGCATAATCCAGCCCATTATTAAAGAGTTCTGCTGTGGGATGAACCTGTTCACCCTTAAGTTGGTGCAGCAGCTGTACAGAAATCCAAGGATACTCTTAATATTCAGTCATTATTGCTCAGCTCAAAAAATAATATTATTAAACTGGAGCGTATTCCTTGTCGCTCCTCTTACAAGAAACTTTTCTGTCCCATATGATGCAACTTGGTGCTGACAAAGGTCCTGTGTCATTTCTCCAAGTCATTTTACATCGTTGCACTTGTGACACTGCAAAGGTAAGAAACAAAAGAGATCTGTCATTTAAATTGTTCAAAGAGATGTTCTTTAAATAAAAATAAGGAGATACATTTGCTGGCCAAGGCAAAAAGGCAAACACACTGCTTAGACTTTCAGAGAATAATTCCAATTTTTTAGTGAAATTTTACATTTAAAAATATTGCACAGGCTGGTTATTGCTTAAATTTTGAGCTTTTTTTTTTTTCTTTAATTTGCAGCGGTTTTATTTTATCTTTTCAGAGGTTTCTTCTGTTTTATTAGTTTCAGCACATAGAGATACAGTTCAGAATATTCTGGATATTTAAAGATGTGGGTTCTATTGCAACAGTATTTCATTTGTAAAGGAAAAATGTGTGTTAAAGAAAAGAGACCTGAATTTTATAATGCAAACAAGAAACAGATAATTATGGAGAACAGTGAAAAAATGAAACTTTCTGCATTTGCTGAATCCCCCCGAATCTATAACGATTCTCTGCAAACCAGTGTTTGGCTGCTTAATCAACCCACTGAGACTTGGCAGGTCAGTGAAAACGGGGCAGAAATCTCAAGAGAAAATTATTCCTTATTGACATTTCTGAGTCTGATGCAAAAACAGAGTTGAATAAAGATGAGAATTGACAAGGGAAAAAGAATATCCAAACCTTCCCCACCACTCCTAAAGTTTCATTTAAATCTCTACCCAGATTTAAATTTCAGACTTCCTAAAAATCTGAGGTATTTAAATCATCTCATTATATATTTAACTCTTCTGCAACGTGTGATTAATACAACCAAAGCTGTGCTTGGAATATCTTGGGGGCCTTCTTGGAAGTGAACACAAAGCATCAAGATCTCATCAAGAGTTTTAGTCTCATCCCAGCTCTGGGAATATGAAATAACTCCTCTTAGCAGGCAGTTCTTTCCTTCTTCATGAAGACTCCTGAGCCTAATTAGGGAAATAAATAGTAGAGGGTTTTGGTGGGAAGAGGATGTTGTATCCAGGGTTGGTACACATCCTTGCTCCATTTGTATGCCCAGAAACCAGGGATATTTCATTTTTTTCCATAAATACAAACATAAATCCACATATACACACATACACACAAAAGAATTGCAGGTCTTAGATACAAACAATATTTTTCTTCAAATCACTTTTTCACCTGGAGCTTCCCTGTCTCTAAATTCCCTCCTCTGGTTCTTCTTTGACTCCTGCTTCTGTCACTGCCTTACTGTCACAATTCTGAATAACCATTTCCTTCTGTCCCATCAGCTGCATTTTTTCTTATTTTTGTGGGAATCACTGAAAATTATGGGTTACCCATGGATTAATTTGCAGGACACATGATTTAAAGAGGCGAGAGCTGTTTGAGTTCAAGAAGTCAGGTTCTTATTTTCTTTACTCCTACCCTGTGATTTGCTGGACATGTCTCATGCAGTGAAGAATTTTAGGGTATTTATCTTTTTTTTTTTTTTTAATAGGAATTTACAGTCCAGCAACCACATCTCACTGAAATCAAATGGATGTTACATCCCACATTCCTTAGGCTAAGGAGAACCAACCTCAGCCTGAGCTTTTCACTCTGCCAAGGTCCTACAAGTCACTGTTCCAGCCCCCAGGAAACATTCCTGCTCACAGATGTTATTTCTGCACATCCATATTTCCTTCAAACTCTTGAAATACTTTTTCCAGCCTCTCTTGACCTGCTTCCCTGGCTCTGAAATCCTCTCTGGTTGCCACTGACATTTCTTATTGATTTTTAAAAAGCTTCTCTTTGCCTACACTCTGGTGCTGTAACAGTCCAGGCTCTGGAGCTTCTTCATCATGTACTTTCTTTTTATGTTGCCAGGCTGTTCTTGAGTCACATCCTTCTAATTTATAAGTTTGTCCTACCAAAAAATAAAATAAAATCAAATGGAAACATTTGTAGCTAGAACTGTCAGTATTTATGCCTCACAGTTGGCAGCATCTCTGTCCAATTGCTATTCAGTGGTTTGAATCTCTTCAGAGATGTGTAATAGAATTTCATTTTTAATCAGGTTTTAGCTGCAAAATATCCGAGGCCATCACTGGCCAAATGCCCCCAGAGAAGTATTTATGTTGTTGTAGCACCATAATCATCCATCAAACACTAGATGTTAATAATGGCATTTAATTTGAAAATGGAGCTTTGCTTTTATGATGCTGCTGTGTGCTTTATGCAAGGAAAGGCTAATTATCTCCACTGAAGAGAGGCACAAACAGAGGATGTAATTCAGAGCAGGGATTTGAGCCTCAGTCTGAGCTTTGTTCACTGGCTGGCAAAACTGAACCATATCTACATCTTCAGACAGACAGAAGAGACATCAGCTGGTGCCCAATTCTTGGGAAATCAGCCCCAGCTCTGCCACTGGGAGATTCAAACCACACCACACATGGATTAAAGCAGGCAGCAGAACAAGGGAGAGGGGACAGGCAGCACCTTTTCTTGGTAGGGAATTAAATACTTCACCTACTACATTCATATCAACTCCAATATTGGCCTTTCAACTCAATTCTTAAAGGATATTTCATGTATTTGTTCTTCCTCTTCAGCTTTTCTATCTGCACATGGTCAACATGGGCTCAGATTTCCTCGTTGTTGTCTCCAGCACTGGGGTTTCATGGTGACAATCTGCTGTCCCTCCTGTTTTGACGGGACTAAAGAGTCATCTTCTCAAAATCGCAGAATCCCAGGACATGCTGAGCTGGAAGGGCCCCCAAGGATCATCCAGTCCAAGCCCTGTCCCTGCACAGGCCCATCCCCAAGAGTCCCCCCTGTCCCCAGAGGATCATCCCAACCCTCCTGCAGCTCTGGCAGCCTTGGGGCTGTGCCCACTGCCCTGGGGAGCCTGGGCAGTGCCCAACCCCCCTCTGGGCAAAGGAGACCCTTGGCCTGAGATCCCCCCTGACCCTGCCCTGACACAACTCCAGCCCATTCCCTGGGATCCTGGCCCTGGGCCCCACAGAGCAGAAATTGGAACTGTCTCTCTGCTTCTCCTTTCTTTTCCACAGGACTGTAATATTCAGACATTTTGAACAAAAGATAATGAAAGGACAAGAAAATTATGGAATCACAGAACCAACTAAGTTGGGAAAGATCACTGAGATCATCGAGTCCAACCTGTGACCCAACACCACCATATCAACTAGAAGGCACTAAGTGGCATTTTTAGCAACAGCCCAGGCCAGGCAGTTGCTGGCACAAATTGCTTTTCCATATTTGAGAGCATGACCTGAGTTAGGCTGTGCTCTGACACCACATTTCCAGCTCCTCCTGCCTGTCCTGACATCCCACACTGTCCCTTTACCCTTTTCCTGTGCTCTCCTCCAAGCTCCCTGCAGTCCAAAGGAGCACTTCTGCCCTGGGCCTTCAGAGGTGACAAGAGCTGTGTTAGGAAACAGCAGATCTCTGCACTCCAGGGAGTGACATGGAAAGGAGTCATCGATCAAACTCTTAACTCCTGGAGCAGGTTTGGGGAAAATTAATGGTGTAAAAGCTGTGAATTCACTTGGGCACCTTCAATACCAAGTGGGAGAGTGGCTGTGTCAGTGAGTGAACAGATCCCTCTGGCAAAGGACAGGAATGCAATGAGACAGGCAGATGTACAAATACAAAGCTTCCCATTGCACACAAATCCTCAGTGAAGTTGGGAAACACAATGTATTTCATGGAGGGAGTGATGGATCTTGCAGTAAAGTGCCAGTGGAGGCTGACAAATCCAGCCCCAAGGTGGATCTTTGCCTGGAGGTAAAACCTTCAGTGTTCTTCAAAAGGGCAAGTTGGGCTCTGATTTCAGGTGGCTCAAAGTTCCATGTCTGAGACTGAGCTACTCCCTCTCTGCTCCTCTTAGAGGAGAGAAAAGTGAGACAACTATTCCCCAAAAGTGCTGCTCTTCCCAAAGGTGAATCACCCTGGGGGCCTTGTTTCTCTCCATTGAATATAAAAAGGGCCTGGAAAGTGGGTACATGGCTTTTATTTGTCTTTCAGATACTGAAGAAGTGAAATGCTTCCACCTTCAACCTGATCTGGAAATCCACCTTCCAGTGCTATGTGTGCTATCACTGTGGTTCCCTGTGTGTTCCAGGGCTGCAGGATTTCAGGATAAAACTGATATTCAGTCCCTGAGACTCAGCAGAGGATGGACCAGCTCATTACACTGAGGAGGGTCAAGTGAAAGGTGTCCCTGCCCATGGCAGGAGGTTGGAACTGGATGAACTTTAAGGTCCTTCCAATCCAACACATTCTAATTCCATGATTCTATCAGGACAGTGCTTTAAAATAAGCTGAAATAACAATTTATAAGACAATTTAGGCTCAACTCTTCTATTTGTACAGACTGGACTTAGACTCAGGTTCACTTCCAGTGCATCTTTTTCCAAAATTGAAAAATCTCCACCGAAAACACTGATTTTAATTGAACACAATGATAAAAAGCAAGGCAGTTTTCTCTGCCCAAGAAGACAGTGAAGCCCAAAGGTCCCATGTCCCACTGCATGTTGGGGACATCTCCTTCAAAACCCAACACTTCTCTCCAACTCCAAACCTTCCTAAGCTGCTTTTGCTTTGACAGTGAGGAGAAAGGGATTAGCTGTCATCTGGAGGAATGAATGCTCCCAAGATTTTGTGTAGTTGCAGCGGCAGGAGACAGCAAAGCTGGATTAAAAAATCTTGGCAATTTTTATTTTAGCTTCTTTTAGACTGAGAGATATAAATAAAAAGTAACATCTCAACAAAAGGGAGCTGCTAAGACTGCACGGTGTGAATTGGCTCCTGGAAAATCTGTTCTAAGGCAGTTATGCCATTACAATAAGTATTACAATTAATGAGGCCAAGTCTTCTGGAAAAACCTGACAGGGAGATATCAAATGACAGATCCCTGTTTTCTGAAATCCCTTTGTATGCATATTTTTGGGAGAAGTCCAAAGGCAGTGTGTGCATCACGTGTACAGCCAGCTGTCTGTCTGTGTTTGGGAATTTCTTCCATGTTCACCTGTGCCGTGGGAGCAGTGAAAAATGGGAGGGAATTCTGTCATTAAGTGAATCCTCCTGGCCCAGAACAGCATGAGCTCTGCACACCGAGGTGGTTGTTTCAGCTGCAGACTTCACTCACTCACTACTCCTCCTTTTCCAGGGCTTTTATCACCTTTTCCACGGAAGTTGGTTTATGTTTCACTCAGATCTTCCACATTGCAGACCGTGCCTGGAATTTCTTGCCCAATTTCTTGAATCACTCTCCTTCCTGCACCTGCCTTTGGTGTGTTAAGGCTGTTATTGCTTTGTTTTCTCTTTTCTAAGCTCCACAACCCAATTATTTCTCTCTACACCTCAGCCACTGTGTCCCCAGACCTCTTGATCATGTTTTCAATGTCCTCTGCAGTTTTCTCACTTAATTGGTCTCCACCACTCTTGTTCAGTGCCCCAGATTGGACACAAATGGAGCTGGAGTCTCCCAGTGCTTACTGGAGCAGGAGATTGACCACACACATCTGGAACCCCAGGCCAGACTCTGGAAGAAGTCTTTAAAGAGTGGCAGCTGTTCTTGGCCAGCTGCAAACTGAGCCTCAGGAAAACCTGCATCATACAGAAATTGCACCAGATCAGGATTTCTGAGAAAATTTTGAAAAAAGAGCTGTGGCTGCTGTGCACCAGACACTGTCAAACACATCTCAAGGAACTTCTTGTTGTCCGAAGTCTAAATGTGGTGCTCCAAATAGAGGATCTTTGGGGTGAGATGAGAATTTTGGGATTTCTCCACTTCTGGAACATTGCTCTATTGTGATAGCTCACCCAGCCTCACAAGCTGAGACAACTATTTCCATTCTCCAGGAAAAAAAAAAAAAGCACAAATCTGGATAGAAGCACCTGAGACATTCGTCCCATGGGATGATTGCTGGATCACAATGCACCCAACAAGCATTTAATTAGAGAAAAAATAAAGGCATGAACTTGCCAACAACTGAACAGACCAAAGGTCTCTGTGTCACTGCTTTGCCCAGACAAACACAGCTGGTTTATCACCCTCAAAAGGAACAGGAGTTGTTTTAGTGGTTTCAGTCAGTCACTAAAATGTACAGTGGTTTCCAAAGGAAACATTCCCCTCAGGGTGTTTGGATCTTGTCAGAGCAGTAGTGGAAAAACTGTGGGAGTGGATGAGCTGAGTTAATGAAGGGGTTTTTCACTTGTCTCTGACCCCAGCTGATGAAAATAAAGGACATTTAAACACTGAAACTCAAGCCCTAGTTTGTTCAAATAATGACTCTGCTTAGCATTCAGGCCCTTGCTGAGGGATAGTGTTTATTTTATTCTGGAGTTTAATTGAATCCCCAGAAGGCTGTCCCTGGGCAAAATCATTGGAGAGCAGGACTCTAAAAATAGTAACTGTTGGGACACGTTTGGGACAAGTGTTAAGAGAAGGTGACTTTTCAGAGCTATAAACCCTTTCCTCACACCCATCCCAAGCTCTCAGTTCTGCCAACTCTTCATGAGTCAGTGCTCCTGTAAAGTCAGGACTCCTTGTTTGCCTCTATCCAAAATTCCAGTACAGAAGAACAGACTGATTCTGACCCAGCTCCAAATAGATTGTCTTTGTTAATATGACCAAATTCGGGAGAATCAGTTCTGATTTGTACTACCAGAAAAGCTGAATTCATTTTCCCAAGGTGCTGGTGCTTGTCATGATAATTCCATGTGGGTTAATTTGCCCACGAAGCTCTGGCTGGCTGGAGATGTGCTTTGGAGGAGAAGGAAATCCAAAAGCCCACAGGATTTTCTCCCCAGGCTGCCTTTCAGGAGATGATTCCTGGTCAAATCCACTAAACATGCTGCATGAAGAGACCTCCTGGCACAGGCTGGAATTCGTTCAGGCCCCTGAACTCCAGTTCAAAACTAAGGCACTTCATTCAACCCCCTCACTAGTCTATATCTTCAATGTATAGAAGACAAATCATGTCTTCACTTCTTTGGCTGACCTACCATGACTGCCCTGGAGTTCTCCCTGCAGAGAGAACTCCCAAAAAACAGTGCTTCCAGCTGGGAATTGTAACTTGATCCAGGTTGTCCACTACACCAACCCCCAAGAATCCCAATCCACACGAGGTGAATTAGGAGCTCCAGAACCCTCCCTGTGTCAGAGAGCTCAGGTGAGGAATTCCTGCCTCTTCTTCCACAGACTTAATTCCTGACACATCCTGGACCTGGCAAGGGTTGTCTGGGCTTTTCCTTGCCAAGAGCCAGTCACTGCTGTTGTAAGTAAGTCACTAATGGCCTGGCAGGGTGCCCTGAGCAGCCTTGGGGTTAATGAAGATTTCCATCACCCACCCTTTGCTCGGGTGAAGGTGACAGGGAGATTTACTGCCCTGCATTTGTTTGGAAGGGGCTGGCGATAATTAAAAATTAAATGGACTTTCTCCATTGTGTCTCACTATTGACAGCTCTGTATTAACTGGGGATTTCAATTAATAACTCTTTGCTACTCCAGCTTGTCTAGCAGCTAAACTTATCATCAGAGCTAATTGCTAACGCCCCTTTTACCCTCCATCTCCATGAACATTTAATCTCTGGCACAAACTCAGGTGTGTTGGGGATGCTCTTACCCAGAAACACTTCACAGCAGAACAGTAAATGCCTCAAAGAACATGTTCTTGCCTCTGCTCCAGCCCAGTTTTCTCTTCCTAAACAGAGTAAATGGACATCTCTGGAATTTTTCTTTCCTCTACAGCCACAGGACAAACTGCTGATGTGACTCTTTCCCTCCTACACATGCAAACTTGGTTCAGCTGATTCTTTTATTTGGCATCTTAACACTGCTTTCAGGCTTTACTGATCAAGTTACTATTGCTGTTAACATTATTTATAGCTGCAGCCTTATCAGGAATCAGATGAAGCACCTGGTGACACTGCTGTGCTTCACAAACGCTTGCTAGGTTGGTTACTCAAGAAAAGAAATACTACAATATTTAGGGAAACCTTGGAAATAAGCATTGCCCATTTTTTACTCTATATTTACTTGGGTATTGCCACCACATTTACCTCAGAAAATTTTGAGATGGAACAACACAGAGCACTGAAAAAATAAGTTTCAATCTCCATTAAAGGTTTTGAGGGAGTAGAAATGTCTTCTTTCCTTTCATCAGAACTTAGAGTAACAAATGTGCCACAAATTACTTTGGCTTTAAGGCCATTCTGCTTGGATAGTCTGGGAATACTTACACACAGGAAAGATCTTCACAGGGAGACCCAAGCCCAAGTCAGGGAGGATGTTGGTGTGACACCTGTTTGATGGTGGATCGCAGAGATCTTTCTTTTTCAAACACTACAACAGGTTAAGGGTGTTTGGCCAAGCACACTCAGGCAATAGCTTTAAAACATCCCACCAAGGAACCTCAAACACATAAAAACTGGCTCTGCTTTCCTGCAAGGACTTGTTCTGTCAGTGGTTTCTCAGCCACCTGACAGGTAACAGGACACCACAGAAATGGCAGTTCAGACCAAAAGTTTGTCTCCTCTCTCTACCTCTGATCTTAAAAAAGGAGTGGGCAAGAAGAAATGATGCTTTCCCTGTTCATTTCCCAACCTCCAGACTTTTTTCAGCTAAGAGTATTTTCTGAATGTTTAATTTTTCTGAGTTTCTAAATACTTTCTGTGGTATTTTCAATTTCCTAACCCTGGAGGGGGGGGGGTCTCCAGGTCCCCCACCACTCAGGATGATGAATCCATGAGGACAGGATTGATGAAAGTACAAGTGAGTGGAGAAACCTGAGCAACTGTTCACACTCATGATAAAGGTGATGTTTGAACACAAGGGAAGTCCAAGTATCCACCTGCACGTTGGAACTGAATTCCAGAATCCCAGGATCTGCTGAGCTGGAAGGGCCCCCCAAGGATCATCCAGTCCAAGCCCTGGCCCTGCACAGCCCCATCCCCAAGAGTCCCCCCTGTCCCCAGAGGATCATCCCAACCCTCCTGCAGCTCTGGCAGCCTTGGGGCTGTGCCCACTGCCCTGGGGAGCCTGGGCAGTGCCCAACCCCCCTCTAGGCAAAGGAGACCTTTGGCCTGAGATCCCCCCTGACCCTGCCCTGACACAACTCCAGCCCATTCCCTGGGCTCCTGGCCCTGGGCCCCACAGAGCAGAGCAACTCCAGCTCTGGAGGGCAATGTGCCCTCTTCATTTCCCACGGCAGCACCTGGCAACTCTCCAAAGGCTCCAGGCTGGCACTGCTCGGGTCTGTTCTTCTCTCCATGCATGTGTAAACCTGCTAAATTACTACAATACTAACACAAAACATGTGTAAAGTGTCCTTCACAAAAAGGTCCCAAGGAGATTTCTTATTCAGGCATAATTAAACAAGCAGTGAACATGATCCTTTACTGTGCAGAATTAACGGCAAAAGCAGAGGCTTTTTCCAGTGTCAATCCATATCAACCGAACACTGACCTCGGGTCAGGAGTGTGAGGAACCTGCTCTGAGAAAGGAAAAGAACTGGGAGTGTTGAGGATAAGTTTATGAAGTGCTTTTCTCTGCTGGCCTGATTCTTCTGAAAAACAAGGCTGAGGTCAGATATGAATCAGAGAAATACCATTCAAAACAGAGAAATGGGAAGGACTGAGGCCATGAGGGTGAGAAGGAGGGAGAGGAGAACTGGAAAAGAGCAGAGAAGGGATGGGGGAAAAGGCCATTGAACAAATATACTATTATCTTGAGGCAGGGACAGACTTTTTCTGTGGGCACTGTGGCAGAAACACAAGCACACTCAAACCCTCTTTAAAGTATCTTTACTCTTAATCTTGCTTTAACTGACAATCAGCAATGGGTCTGTTCCTCATGGATTTTCCCATTGTTACTGATCCCAATTCACAGCAGGTCTCAAGTGGCTCAGGAGGTATGTCCTGGCACCTTTGGTCTGGCCTGGAGCAGCATTTCCATTCAATTTTGGGAGGCAGACTCACAATTTGAGCACTGAGCTCTGGGAAGAGAAGGACAGAGGTGAAGGACAGCCCTTCCACCCAGGAAAGAAAATCTGGAGTCTAGGTCTCTCAGAAGCAGCTGATGGGTCACCCAGGGCACTCCATGGGCAGTGAGACCTTTCTGTTCTGACATCTTTGCTTTGGGAGGAACCTTTGTTTGTGCACCATTTCTGTATTTGCACTCACAATTTAGGCCCTTGTGTCCAGGAAGGGAATGACAGCCCTTGCAATGGGAAGGAAAGGCTGGATCCTGGGGGTGTCAGGTGCAGATTGGGGGCTGCCCTTTGGGTGTCATGGTTGGTTACCCTGTTGGTCCTAGTGCCTTTTTGGGGGGATGAATATTCTCCATATGTGATTTTGGGACCTCAATCACCGTTTCAACACTGGGCTCATTCAATAGAATTACAGTCCTTTCCCCCAGAAAATTATCATGGAATCTGACAATGTTTTATCCCTGACCCTTGTTATCCCAGTGATCTCCCATCCCATGACCCCTTTTCCCTTCTGACCCCTCTTACCCTCCCCTCTCGCCCTTGTGACTCCCTTATTATTCCCACCATCCCTTCATTCCCAGTCACTCCTGACATGACTGTTGACCCAGGGCAGCCTCAGGTGTGTCCAGTGAGGATGAGGAGGGGCTGGAATTTTACAGTGAGTTTTAATCCTAGGAATCTGAGAGAACCAGACCTTGGTATCCCACATATTTGGGTATTATGGCTATTTATAGCCTTTAATATAAAAGGCTCTGTGTGTTGGAGGTGAATTTGAAATAATCTCCTTGAAAAAGTAGAATAAATCTCATCTTTTTTCTTTCTTCTTCTCTTCAGGCCACGGCAGGGGGACCTGCCCTGTGCAGAAAGTTTGAGGTCATGAGTCCTGAGTATGTCAAGTTTTGGAGCTGGCCTTGTTACACCTGACTAGCTTAGTCCAGGGGCTGAACCTCCAGCAGTCTTCTGGCCTGTCCTGCTGCAGCCCAATGCTGAACCTCCTCTCCTTTTCCCAACAGCTGCAGGGATTTCTGGAGCAGGATCATGCCAATGGAGTTGGAATGACCATTGGATCTGAGCACCTCCTGCTCCTGTGGCTACGTGGTGTCTTTAGACAGAAACCAGCTGTGGTTGCCTGGCCTGGGAGACTTTGCAGAGAAAAGCCAGTGGGGCTGGAGGAAGGCCATCAGATGATCAGACTCATTAACAACGTTATTTAAGTCTGAACCACTCAAACCTCAATTAATTCACCACAAGCCTGCTCTGAGAGATTATCTCAGCCTAAGTTTTGGGAAACCTGGGGCTAGAGCCTGAGAAGGTCAGTGCTGATGCCAAAGCTCTTCCTTGTTCAAGCAGCAGGACTCAGCACAAGGAGTGCAGTCACACACACCAGCAACAGATGCTCCATGTTTGACTCTTCCAAATCTCCCTGTGAATTATTCCAGTCTAAGGTACAATCCCACTCTTTGCTTGCACAAGGGACAGAAGCTGTAAGGCTCATGTAGGCAGATAAAATTAAATCTGGACCCAAGCCCACTCTTAATCTTGTAGAAGACTCGTATCATGCCAGCTTTCCTTCTGTACTGCAAAAAGCACATTGTCATGCAGCTGTTGTATCCTGCCCCTTTCTTGTTGATGCCAAGGTGTAATAGCAGGGTTATATTGCTGTCCCCTGGAACAAAATAGCTCCAGCCCAAGTAGAGAACTGAAAGTACTAAAAGTTATTAGAGGCCAGGGAATGTAATAAAAGAATGATCATAGTCAGCTTTAACTCTCTATGTATTAATGGGCCAAATGTCACTTCAAGTTGCAATTTAGAGAAGCAATTTCTTGATATGGACATCAGTTTCTAGTAAGAGCAGCTCCTGGGTACATAAATAGAGGGATTTGTCCTAGAATTAACCTTTACTGCAGAAAATTTTACCAGCACACAAAGACTTTGTAGTGTTTCTCAGAGATTCTTGAGTGACTTGGATCCAGCCTTTGGTTGCTCAGTCATGAAGAATTCTTTTATTTTAGTGAATTGTAGAGACCTTTTTTTGCAGCTCCAAGTCTTTGGCCATGGTGGATGGAGAACCAAGTTCTCCAGACTGCTCAGTTCCCCATGACTTGTTGCCAATACTGAGCAGACCAACTGGAGATGTCTTTTCCAAATCCAGGGTTCAAAAGGCCTCTGTAGTCTCAGGATAAAATAAATTTAGTCCAGTAGACAGAGCTGTGGAATGTGCTCCTCAGGCTGCTTGTGCTCCCTAAATGGAATGCCTGGAACTAAGGGGAATAGCCACAATTTCTGTGAGTTTCCTAACAAAGCCATGGGGATTCAGGATGGATGGATTTGGTGTCTCCCAGAAACACAGATCAAGGCAGGTGCACCCTCAGAGTCCCATTGAACCCACTGGTTTGCTGTAGGATGGATTAGAACAATTTAACAACCTTGCATTAAAGCCTCAGTGAGAACCCCAGGTTCCTGAGACCACACCCCCACAGGAAACTTTGGAAAAGAGGTCGAAAGGAGAAGTCCAGTGAAGACAGAGGATGAAAAATGTATCAAACATCAAGGAGGCTTGAACAGAGGAGAGAAAAAATAAAAATAAGGAGCAAAGGGAGGTTCTGAAGAAAATTCTTTCTGATACAGCACTCAGTAATAAATAAAATATGTTCCACCACAATATGCTACTGCAGCCTGGCTCTGGGCTGTTCCTTCTCTATCTGATACAAACAACATTCCCACTGCTTATTAAATTCATCATAGACATGCCTCTGCTGCCTGGAGCCACTTGGTCTCCTCAAATGCTTGCATTACAAAACTGCTTAAGGGATTTCATTTCTAGTTGTTTCAAGATCTGTTTTATCAGGATTTCAGACCAAGTCTAATCATCATGCTAATGAAATGCTATCTTGACTGTACACCACATGCTTTGCTCGTAGCCACTCTTTCTTTTCGCCCCCAAAATACTCCAGGAGAACAGTTTTCCAGATGCGATGGATAAACACCACCATTCTCAAGGCCTGCAGATCTTTCCCTCAGTGCTGAGTCGCTGTGTTTCTCTGGTCACTGTCTGTCACATTGGAATGTTGAAGTCCATGAGAAATCCCTGAGGGAGGTTCCCTGCAGGCACCACCTGAGTGTGGCTCCAGCCTTGCTCACCTCTGGGAGTCATTCATGCCACACTCAAGTTATGAGCAGCAGAACAGGGGAATTTTAGGGATTGGAATGTTAATTTCTGTTCTTTCTTCGACAATTGGAACTGGGGAAGGGGCTGGAGCACCAGGAGCAGCTGAGGGAGCTGGGGGGGGCTCAGCCTGGAGCAAAGGAGGCTCAGGGGGCCCCTGGAATTCTCTGCAATCCCTGACAGGAGGGGGGAGCTGGGGGGGGTCGGGCCAGGAGGAGAGGGAACGGCCTCAGGCTGGGCCAGGGCACGGGCAGGTTGGATATTGGGTGAATTTCTTCACAAAAAGTGTTGTCTAGCCCTGTCACAGCTGCCCAGGGCAGAGGTGGAAATCCCATCCCTGGAGGGATTTAAAAGCTCTGTGGATGTGGCAGTCGGGGTCTGTGGTTGGTGCTGAGCTTGGCAGTGCTGGGTTAACTTGGACTTGGTGACCTCAGAGGGTTTTTCTAACCTTAATGATTCTGTGACTTAACAGACTGAAGAGCAGTTGATCCTTTCTTGTTTCTGACATCCTCGGGGAGCACCTGGACCCTGGACCAATATCCATCTTCAGGACCACTTTGTCCTGGTAACCTGCCCGTCCCCTCCCAGCAGCCCAGGCAGAGCAGCTCAGTCTCTGCTCTTCTGAGATCGGTGCCTCACAAAGCTCTGGTTGGATTCACTCTTCTCCATCTCAGAAATGGGCTCCTCTGGTGACAGACAAAGGCTTTGAGTGGCAGGAGATGGAGGCAATATTGGCAGGGCTTGGAGACTAAACACCAAGTGATGGAAAGGACCTGGGGACATCAGCAGAGGGGATAAGTGACATTTGCTTCTGGCTCTGATGGTACCCAAGGGAGGGCAATGGCACAGCTGTGTCAGAGTAAGGACAGCTGCCAAAACAGATGCTCTGTCTTCTTGGTCCAGCAGAAAAAAGAGGCTGAGAGTGACCCTAAATAAAATGGAAGGTAGAGCTCTGGCAAAAAACAAGCTGTGCTTTCCACAGGGGAAAAAATCCTAAGCAGAAGGATGAGTCAGTTGGATAAATGAGTCAGAGGAAGGGAATAAAGATGATATAAACTCTCAGTGACTTATGGCACCATTAGACTTTGAGTAAAGCTGCAGTGTCCAGACATGGTTTGGGCTTCCTGATTTTTGGTGTATCTCAACCTTCAGACTGGTGGGGGCAGTGGGAAATACCATGTGGAGGAATGTGGCAACAGATGGCAGCAAATCCAGAATGTAACCACAGCCTGTGCACATAGCAAGGATCAGGAGCAAATGGACCCCCTTGAACCTCCACATTTAATTCTCTGTTGAATATCTCAGTCTTGATAAGAATTGAATTTTCATGCAAAAACAAAATTTTTTTAGTTCTGAAGGGAAAAAAAAAAAACAACACAAAAAACAAGAACCCCTTTTCTTTCATTATTCCAAATGTCTGTTTTGGGTTTTTTTTAGTAGAAAAATTGGTTTGAAACAGTAAAATCATTTTCCCCCTCCGATAAACCAAATCCCTCCTGTCACAAAGGCGCTGTTTCTAGTTTTCAACAAAGGCAGGACTGACGCTGAAGAAACAAAGAGGGGAATCCAACCAACCAACCAAGAAAACCCACTTTGGTTACATCACATCAACAGGCTCCAGGCTCTGTCTTTCAGGCATTTGGGCCTTAATTTTCCTCTCACGTGCAGATGGAAATCAGAAGCAATTCCAGTGGGGATGGTGGAGGTGTTCTGATGTAAAAATATGTAAGACTTGCAGAATCAGGTCTTTTCTTGTTAAATCAGTTAAACTCAGGGGTTTTGCAAAATTCAACCACTTTTCCTCCTCCAGATCATTACAATAAGCCAGACTCTGGTTAGTCCTTACAGCTTGAATAAACAGCTGAGTGAGATCTCCAAAGGTAAAAAGCAGAAGGAAGATTCAACAACAACAAAATAATAATCTTAAGAATAAATAGGTGAGACAACTTAGACACTAAAATGAAGCAAATTCCATTTTCTCCTGGTGCAGTGATGGGGGGTAACATGTTTTGGGGACATTCTGGCCCAGGTGGAAGAAAGAGGCATCAAACCTGCCCTTTGCAACAGGGATGTTGTGAGAGGCTCAACTCAAAGCCAAGCTTTGCTGACAAGTGACCTAGTGGCATGATTTTTTTAATGCTAGACAGAATATCAGAGAACTTTATCTCCTTTCCCACTCCCTCCTTGCACTCATATATGCAATACTTTTATCAACTCCCTGCATTTTCTTTTCATTTGCAGTTGAAAGCAGAAATCAGTTTTGTACTCCCATGGAACTGTTCAAACTCCCCCCTAAAATTATTCTAGGGCTGATCTCCTAATGCAGAGAGGCTCTGCTGGCAGTATTTACATCAAACATCATTTATATTCCCACTGAGTTGAGGGATAAAGCTCTCCCATCTCAAAGGCTGAGGTCAGCACATAACACTGCCTTGCTGAGAGAGTCCAGTCCCAGGTGCATTCCCAAGTTGCTCTCATGCTGTTAGGAAGCCACTCTCATTTGGATCTTCTCATTTCCCTCCTGAAGGATAACAAATTATTTTTCTCTTTGTCTTTTTTTTTTTTTTCTTTTCCTCCAAATTATTCACAAATGCACAAAGAAAAGCATCAGCTTTTGTGTGACTGAGCAATTGAAGTGGGATCCCTAGTACTTGTTATTATTCTGTTTCAGTCGTGGTCATACATTGAAAAGCCAAAGGAAAGCAACAGAGCATAAAAGAGGAGCTCAGTGAAGCAGAAAAGGTTTGATAAGGTATTCAAAGCTCATGTTCTGTTCAGTGGACAGGGTGGAAGACTGTCCCACCCAAATACCAATGGTCAAACCCTCCCTATGCAGATCTGGAAATCCAGTTATTTTCTCCTTTCTGAGCCAGGAAAACCCAGATTTTGCATTAAAGCACCAACAGCTTCTTTCAGTGGGGGTTCAGAACAAGGACTGCACAGCCCTTGATAGAGGAAGGAGAAATTAGTGCTGGGATTCACAGCCCCTGACTCTGTTCTATCACACTCAGCATATTCAGAGGATGTGGAGCTCCCATAAACTGAAATTAAACAACCAAACGGCCAAAGGAGGGAGATTTAATCTGAAAGGGATTTAGAGATTCAAAGTGAGTTCCTGATCAGGCTCAGCCTGTAGCAGTGACCATGTCTCTCCCCACTGACCCCAGTGTGTTTAACCTTTACACTGAGAACTTGCAGGGGAAAACCAAAACCAAAACCATGAGAAACTGGTCTTCTGGCAACATCTGTGAACTGGTGTTTTCTTCCTCTCAAAAGGCAGATTAACTCTTTCTTTACTCATCCCCTTTTCAGGCAGAAAACTTCAGGCTGCTCCTGGTAATTTTTTCTGTCCATTGGTGGTTGTACCACAGAGATCTCTAGCCTTCAGTGCCTGGGTTGAGCTGTTTGTTGTTCCAGAATCAACCTGATCAGTCTGTATTTGTCTTCTTTGAGGGCACTGAATAGTTCCTCATGATGTATTTGACATCTTTCCTTCCTTTGGAATAACTTGAGCTACTACCTGTAAGAGAATATCTTTAAAGAACTGACAGATTTCTGAATTATTGTTTCCACTTAGATGAGCTCCTACCTCCCAGTAATCAAGATTTATTGATGTCTTAGGGAAAATTTCTTCACAGAAATGGTTGTAAAACCCTGGAACAGGCTGTCCAGGGCAGTGGTGGAATCACCATACCTGGAAATGTCCAAAAAATATGTGGATGTGACACTTAAGGACATAATTTAGTGGTGAACATGGTGGTGGTGCTTGATTGATAGTTGATCTTAAAGATTTTTTCCAACCTGAACAATTGTAGGTCACTGTGTTTGTGTCTGGCTGTGTTTTCCTAATCCTCCCTACCCTGTTTTATGGGATTGATTACACAGAAACTTTCAGTTAAGTTTAGTTCCAAGTGTCTCAAGTGCCACCAACACACAGCAGCTCCTCCTCCCCTAGGCTGGAGCAACCCTGGATTGATTATTTTTGTGTGAAGGTGCCAGGGAGTGAAATTGTTCCACCCAATGTCTCTGGTGCCAAATTCATCACAATTTCGAGAACTGACTCTTGCCTTGGACAGACTCCCTGGTCAAATCTCTGATAATTTTAGTGAATTGATATCAAACAGGTCATGGAATCACAGAGTGGGTTGGGTTGGAAGGGACCATAAACCCCATCCAGTCCCATCCCTGCCATGGGCAGGGACACCTCTCACTCTCCCAGGTTGTTCCAACCTGGCCTTGGACACTTCCAGGGATGGGGCAGCCACAGCTTTTCTGGGAAACCTGCCAGTGCCTCCCCACCCTCACAGGGAAGGATTTCTTCTTCATCTTGGACCAATAAAAATCCTTGGACTATCAAGTTCAAGATCTCAGCACAAGAAATCTTGCCATGCTCTGATTTACTTGCATCTCTGCAAATCTGAGTCACAGTCAAACATTATTGGAACCACATCTTGTTACCTATTTCTTTACAGGCAAATTGAAACTTTATTCAGCCCTGGTTGAGATATTGATAAATGTGTGTATTAATTTACTATTTCAGCTGTGCATATTTTTTTTTTGTTAATTACGTAGCAACTTAATTTATCTTTTGTCAATTTGTTTTCCCTCAATAAATGATCTGCCAACAGTATGTTATTTTTAATTAGCCTGCAGCAAGTGTCTCTAGGAATGTAAATCAAATGCTTATTTGAGCCATTAATTGAAAAGCAGAGATCATTGGAATTCATATTGTGTTGTTCCTGGGTTTTTTTTTAGTTTTCTTATTCTGAGGGGACTATGGCAAAACAGTTCTTACAGCAAGGAATTGACAGCACAGTGATAATCAGAAAGAAAGAGAAATGTATAAAAAGACATAACTAGTTTTTGGGGCAAGTTTATTTTTTAGTAGATAATAAATGCAAGATACATAAAACAAAAAGAGAACTATAGTTGAAAATTCATTTCTTGATCATTGGAAAAAAACAAAAACCCATCTCTCTCCACCAATTTTCTCATCCTTTTTTTTTTTTTTTTTTTTTTTTTTACATGTAAGGAACAGCTATTCTGGATATATTTCCATGAGGAGGTGCAGACACAGAGACCACTCCTATTGAGTGCTTAACTCGGTGGAGAAATAAGCAAATATTCAGCATGGGGATGAGTATCATCCTGCTGCCATATTTGCCGAGACAAACATCTCCTGGATCACCCTCATCTTTTCTTGGATTTTGCTCCAAGGCATTTGTTGATGACATTTTCCTTAATCTTTTCTTTTCATGGCAAATCCTCTCTAGTTCTTGACCACTCTCTTTCATTAGTTTAGTGGAATAATTCCATCCCCTCTGTTTCTGGTTCTCCATTTCTAATTCAAGTTGCAGGAGCATCAAATCCTAAACAAAATATATGCAGTGTCTCTTTGTTTTATTCCCTCCATGGTTAATTACAGCAAGTTTTTTATTCACAGATGTCACTTTAAACAGAACTATTGCTGGTCACATTTCGGTCAGAGGTCTTTGGGGGGTTTAGTGCATTTTGCAAACACAATTCCTTCTATTTCAAGAAAAGCATCAACAGCCCATTTGGCACATAAACAGGAGTTCAAAAGAAAACCATTGTCTTACAATAATGAAACAGGACACATTTTCACCTTGATGTTCCGGGGGATGTGAGCACTTCTCCATGAAAAGTGTGCTCAGGGGGAATTCTCCGATTTTCTGAGGCACTGAGTACAACGGGCTCCCAAAGGGACTTCGTCTTTATAATTATCTTCATTATTGGCTGTTTGTGTTCTGTGTCCCCCTGCTGCACAACTCCACCGAAAGTGTCCTTGATGGCTGTGTGGCTGCATGACAAAAAGGGTTATTTAGTGCAGGGTTTGCTTAATGGGGTTTTCTAATGAAATCATTGGGTTTGAAACAAATCATCCTCCTGTCCCGAGCTGAGGGTGCACCACGGCAGCACTTTTATCACCCCTTGTTTCCTGCGGTGTCATCATGACTTCTGCAAAATGGAAACCTGCTGTGACTGTCTGTGATTTGATTTTGGATTTACTGGTACTGACTGGACAAAGGTTCTTCATTTCAAAGGGCAGAAGGATTAGGGCCTGAGAAGCACGTTATGAAAAATGTTAGAAGGAAACACTTAATGAAAATGCCTTGGAGAAGAACTGATCAGGTTCATCTCAGAAGTTTCACTTCCCAGAACAGGAGTGCTCTTTGCCATTTCTATGTCATCCATCCCTATGAGATCAGCATCCCCTGAGTCCAGACTGCATCATCTGTCAAGCAGCAGCTCCCATTCCATTGTTAATAGCTCGCTGTGCAATGCCTTCTTACCCCCAGCGAGAGCTCAGACACACAGTCAAGCCTTCTGGAGTCAAGAGCTCACCACAAGATAAGATGTCTTCACTGTCTTGGCATTTGACTCCTGTTTGGATGCCTACACTTGCAGATGAAGTGCTAAAGTGTTAAAGCTCTTTGCTGCTTCCAGGACTTAAATCCCACAGTCCACCATTAGTAAAGTGTTTAAGGCCCTTTCCCGGTGCTGCCTGATCCAGTTTCCCCTCTCAGCCCTGTGAGGCACAGCAGGGATGGCTTTGGAGGTGTCCCTGCTCTGACACGGATCCTCCTGCTAAGATTCTTCCCTTAGAAGGTGGTTGGGCACTGCCCAGGCTCCCCAGGGTTTGGGCACATTCCCAAGGCTGCCAGAGCTCCAGGAGGGTTGGGACAACATGCATAGTGTGGGATTGTTGGGGTGTCTGTGCAGGGCCAGGAGTTGGACTGGATGATCCTTGGGGGTCCCTTCCAGCTCAGGAGATTCCATGATTCCTCCTCTTACACAGAGAGCCTCCTTCCAAAAGGCATCTCCAGCTACATCTCCAGCAATGTCTCCTTACACAGATCCCCCCCACTTCTCTATTTTCTCTGCTCACATCTCTTAATGTGTTTATTCATCTCTCCACTGTCTCACCCTGTGTGTTCTGTTGCCTTTTTATCTCTCTCCCCTCAGGAGCTGCCACTCTTCCCTGAATATTTCTCCAGAGGCACCTTGTGCTCCTGTGCCAGCTGAAGGTGTGGCCCAAGATGGGTTATTTGAATCCATTCCAGGGCTGCCTATGACTGGAAAAGGCCCAAGGAGAGGGACATAAATCCTTGCCTTCAACACTTTCAGGGACAGGCTGCCACCATTCCTACACATCATGGGGTTGGGCACATTTGAGACCTTGTCCATGAGTCATAAAGGAGGAGAAAGTTTCTGGATTCCCTGGGAGTTTGTGTGAAGAGTTCCCCTTTTTAGCAGCTGGAGGGCTTCTGCTGGAGACAGTATATACCAACTATGAGGATTTCACCTGCAGGTGTAGCTCCAATAGCAAAGATGGTGAGATCCAAAGCAACTCCCAAAGGCTCTTGCCCCTGGAAGTTGTGCTGTCATGGTACTACAGCAGACAAAGCAGGGCTTTAAGGCAAATCCTTCAGTGCTTGGGCTGCTCTATCCAAAATTCAGGGAACAAAATGTGCTGTTAATTCCCCAGCATAAGTCTCTCCTAAAATTCCACTTATTTGGATAATTGGCTCTTAACTTGGAGACAAAGAGACAACAGGAGATAGAAAAGAGGAAGAATATTGTCACAGGACAAATGGGATTTTCTCTGCCAGCTGGTCCCACTGCTGTGGGAACACTCAGATAAACCAGTGGATGCTGGTGGCATCACCAACGAAAAACTCAGACAAAGCTTTGGGGTTTTTGGAAGATGCCTTTTCAGGGCACTAATGCAAACATGCCTGGCCAGAACTGGCACAGGCAAGAACAACTCAGGGAAAGTGAAGGAACAGCTTCCTACTGGGAATACAAGAGAAAAGTGCTCCTTTAAGTCCAAGGTGAAGGATAGTTTGGAAATTGCTCTTCTCTTCCTGCAAGTACAATTTTAAAAAATAAATAAATTGGATTAAAGTTTAATTTTAAGAATGCCCCCTGTTTTCAAATTTGTGATTGAATTACCCTTTAAAAATTAAATTGTAATCCTTTAGGAGTTATTGATTCCGAAGGAAGAAAATGCCAATAGTACCATTCTGGCCTGAAACGCTGCCCATCAAATTGACATAATGCTTTCAATTTGCCTAAATAACTCATTGGACCTGACTTATTTTCATGGCTGCCTTTCCAAGCATCCAGCACCCCCTTAGGAAGGCAGAAAGAAGGATGTGAGGGGCCTCATCCTCAGCAATGCACTTTGGCACAGAATAATTCCAGGAAACCCCTGGCTGTGGAGACACCTCTCAATGGGCATAAGGACTTTTTTTTTTTGGCACTGCTCGGATGCCTTGAGGTCAACAGAGGCCCAGAAATCCTTTGGGATATGCTGTGAGCATTGAAAACCATTTGTTCAGTATTTCCTGTGGTTGTGGAAGGCACAGGAAGAAAAAAGAAATACCTTAGTGCATCCCAGGAGCTGTGGAGAACATGGCAAAGCTGCCCAGCACCACAGAGAAGGCTCCTGGTTTCTTTTGGCTCCTCTCCCACCCATGTCTGCGATCTGAATGACTAAGAATCAGCCTCAAAACATTGCTCTCCTTTTCTCCCTTGTTAAATTACACCTCCAGCAACACTGAAGGCATCACAAAAGAAGAAATGA
The DNA here is from genome assembly GCA_013399895.1 of Serilophus lunatus. Lineage (NCBI taxonomy): Eukaryota > Metazoa > Chordata > Aves > Passeriformes > Eurylaimidae > Serilophus > Serilophus lunatus. The sequence goes on from VXBA01000125.1 coordinate 995,891, forward strand.
ACTTTCCATTATGCTTTGCAGGAGCCTTGGCTCAATTTTGGAGTTAAAACACCAACATGACAAAAAAACCCCAAACACATAATGAATAGAGCTACCAAGATATAAACATGGGCTGTGTAATTCAGATTCCCTGTATGAACAAAAGGTTGCAGCTCTTGAATAGAAGCACTGTTGAGAAAGCACTTGAAAAAGGGGATGAATCAATTAATGCTTTTGATAGTTTGAATGTCCCACTATCTAAAAAACAAGCACTGCTTTAATACTGAGATAATTCAGTTTACTGAATCCAATTACATGTAATTGGCTTTTTCCCTTCCCTCCCCCCTAAACTCCCCTTTTTTAATTGCTGTTGGAACCAGGGCTCCGCTGCATTTCTGCTGCCTCTGCCAGATGTTTCTGTTCTTGGTGTTGCAAGGGCATGTGTCGGACCACGAGATTCAATTACCCTCCGGGGTGCAGCCTTCAGTCAGGGTGGCCACAAACACATCAGCAACGTGAGCTTTGTAGCCCTGGATAAAAGTGTTTATGAAACCCAGCCAAAAAAACACTTAGGAAAGCTCCCAAAGAGGCAAAATATCGGTGACACTTTCTGTTTCTTCTCTGGGCAAAAGCCTCTTTGCTTTGTTGTGATGTTCATGTTCTGAGACATGGGGGGTTTGATCCATCTCGGTGAAAAATGTGCTGTGGCAAAGACATTGAGGGGTGGGTGGATCTGACAAGCTCTGTGGAAACTTTTGGGAATATTTGCTTGCTTGCCCAGGACCTTTGCTAGTAGGATTGCGTCTTTCTTCCTGGAAACATTCCAGCCCCAAGCCTCCCTAGGACTCCAAACCCTCGCTGCAGCAGAACTGCCAGTTTGCTTCAGGCATCATCCCAGGGACAGCTATGAAAATAGCACCCACTGCTGCTGACTGGAATTACACCAGTTTGCCCCTCAAAATATAGAGGCAAATATTCTGACTTGTTGGGTGCCTCAGATCTCTAGGTCCTCACCTCAAAAACCAGCAGGCAAGGAATGTGTTCCCACTGTCACCTGGTGCCTCCTGACCATATAGGAGAAACGGGCCAGAAGCTGTAGCTCCTCGAGGGCTTTGCAAAATAATTTTCAAGATTGATTGTTGCATTTATATCCAAAACCAGCCAAGATTTACAGCAAAAAATTATTATTGTATTATTTTTTTTTAAATTGAAACAAGGAAGAATTAAATGAAGCCTCTTAATAAGATGAACATGCTGATGAAAAACACGGTCGTGCATGTTTCCCCCTGGCTAGTTCATCACAGTTCTCCCCTCCACGCTCATTCTTTGCTGCGTGACATTTGAACAACCCTTGGCTGAGGGAATTGCAGCCGGATGGGAGGGAGGAATCCCGCTGGAAAGTCTGGATGCTGTTGTCAGCCTGGCAGTGATTGACAAGGCGACTCACTCAAGTGGATGTGGCTGCTGAAGTATTGTCAGATGCCCAGGGAGGAGAGGGGCTCCAAGCATGCAGAGTGCTGCTCTGAATTAACATCAGCATCCCCAAAACGATGGGTATTCAATCACAAAATGTGAAATTTCTTGCCACGCAAAGCACCCGGCACACGCTGGGGGGTGGGACAGGGGCTGCAGTGCTGTTAATGCAAATAAAACCCTTCCCCTCTGCTCTTTATAATACAGACACTGTTTTTCTCCTGTTTGTCTCGCAAATTCTGAACGTTGCACACTGCTGTCACCCCGGGCCCGTTGCCACTTCAAGTATGCAAGGGGAAATTTGATTTAATTAGCCACTAATAGAGAGTTAAGGAATTTAGCCCAGGAACTGGTGCATCCATGCAGTCATGGGNAACTGATTTGAGCCTGGATTTCTCAACAAACAGAGCTACAGGAGGGTTGGGATGATCCTCTCAGGCACATGGTGTGATTTCTGGGGATGGGCCTGTGCAGGGCCAGGAGTCAGACTGGATGATCCTTGGGGGTTCCCTTGCAGCTCAGCCTATTTTGGGATCCTATGATCTGAGCTCAGGGGATTTGGAGGGATGGGAATGGCAGAAAGTGATAAGGTAAATACAAGTTATCCCTTTTCCAGTCTTGGGCTTCAGTGCTGCTCTTCGGAAATGTGAGAAATATGAAGGGTAAAAGATGGTCTAAGTCTCTTCAATTTGCTGTAAAAATTGAGTTTCAGGTCAGTTCTCATATAAGGGAAAGCCCTGGGGTCATTTCCTGTGTAAGTCTAACAGGATCATCCACTTCTGTTCTTCTGAGAGTCAAGAAGAAATGGAGAACATTTGAAATAGCTGGGAACAGGAGTCAAGTTCCTTCCAAACTCCTCCATTCATTTTTGAGATGGATCCTTTGTGGGAGGAGCACCATCCATGGGGTTAGAAGCTATGAATACAGTGTGCAAGACCTCCAGGCTGCTCTGCGGTTGAAGGCAGAGTTGGTTTTTGTGATACCTGAAAAGAATTCCTCCAAAGTTATACTCAAAGGATAAAGTTTCTCTGTTGACCTGGGCCATTAAGAATATTTTTCATGGAACATTTCTTTGAACTTGTTCAGGTTAGGTGAGCGAATCCATGCCCTGTGTTATGGCAGTGTGTTGCTTTTTCTGGTCACATCCACTTTAAGCAGCGTTTTGTACATAATTAGTGAAAAGCTGCTACAATGAACACTGACACCTTTCCATGTTTACATGGTCTGTAAAAAGAGGATGGATGCCACTGCTTCCCAGTATGTTGTCTCTGCAAATTCAGTCTACTATTGTTTGTTCCATCTTTAACTTTATTTCAAAGGACTTGTTTCTAAGAACTTGGGAATGTCCATGCAGTCAGGGACAGATCTGCCTATCTTGTCCTTCTCTGCATTCCTGTGCTTCCCAGTCTCCCCCAAAGCCAGTGTGACTCCAGAACAGACAAAGAAGTGTCTCCAGTTTGAACAAGTTACTCATGCTCTGGGAAGTTCTTGCTTTGACAGGCTTTGGCTGGCACTGCCTGCACACAGCTCTGTGGAGTCTGATGTTACACAGTCCTGTCCAGTCTGAAACACCGAGATCTCTTGGCTCAGAGTGACTCCTGAAATAACTCTTTGTGCTGTATCTCCTGCAGGAACCCAGCCCATTGTCCTACTCTCTGTCTCCCACTTTCAGCCAGTTTATCTCTGCAATGATGTGGTTTCTCCTCCCACAGCTGCTGAGTTTCTCTACAAGCATTTTACAGGAGACCTTGCCAGGAGCCTTCTCATGATCTCTGCAGGCCACAGCACACAGATGGATGTCTGTTCCCTATGTGCAAGTTCATTTCTGTGAACAAGGGCTACAGTTCTCTTTATAAAGCCACTGTGACTCTCCTGGAAACTTTTCAGGTCTATCTTTGCCCTGGTCTTTATCCCATTTCAGTTCAGCCTGGAGAAGGGAAGGCTCTGGGCAGAATTTATTGTGGCATTTCAGTACTTAAAGGGATGGAGAGACCATTTACAAAGGGCCTGGAGTGCCAGCATAAAGGGCAATGTCTTCAAACTGCCAGAGGGCAGGGTTAGATGGGATATCAGAGAGAAATTCTTGGCTGGGAGGCTGAGGAGGCCCTGGCACAGGCTGGGCAGAGAAGCTGCAGCTGGAAGTGTCCAAGGCCAGGTCGGAGCAACCTGGGAGAGTGGGAGGTGTCCCTGCCCATGGCAGGGGGTGAGACCAACCCAAACTATTCCATGATTCCATGATTTCATAGTGATTTTTCTGCTGCAGTTCTCAGGGTCCCCTGTGTAGAACCCTCTATGGAGATGGATGCAGGTGTCCATCCCAGTGCAAGTATCTCCCCACCAACAGAGGAAAGAAACAAGAAGTGAGGGAACAGGAACTATAAGCACCAACTTTCAACCCTCACTGGCCTTTCAGTTAATGCTCTGCAGGTTGAACTCTGAAGGTCCAAAGCTCCACTGACTTCTCTGAAGGGGGTTTCAGAACCATCACTCAACTGGCAGCAAGCTGAGATCCACTGGTCAGGGGCCTGAATGAGAATTGCCAGAAATCCACAACACAAAGAATTCAAAAGACCCCTGAAGACCTCTGAGTTTTCCTCCCAAGGACTGAAATGTTTCTTACTAAATTTTTTTTTTTTTGGAAGCCACATTTCTCAAAGGTGCCTTTCATGCTTTAACATCCTTTTCAAGATATGACACCAGATCTCGTTGTCTTTTGAAGTCTTCTGGGTGGGGATTATTGAGTCATTGTGTATAAATGCAAATAGTACCTGAAACAAACCAGCTTTGATCATGGCTGGGTCTTCCTATACTACCATGTTATGCCAATTACATTAATAGTATTGTGTACTACATTAGAATGTGGCTGGTTTGGTCCAGAATCTGGATTTAGCTGCTCATCCCCAGCTCCCCAGGAAGGACAGGGCTGACCTGAGCAGTATGTGTTCAGAGATTCTCAGGGAGCAGCAAGTCCAAGAACAGCTGGGTTATCCATGGTGGATTGCCTTCCCATGGAGCAGCACATCCCATCCCACATCACTCATCCCAAATACTCACACTGCAGTCTGGCACTCCTGCTGCCATAAGTCACCTCAGCCAAAAAAAAAACCAAAAAAAACAACCAATAAAAAAACCTTGAAATGAACAGCATTTTAATTTATTTATTTTTCCTTTGTGTCTTGCAGTTTTTCAGCAGAGGATGGAAAAGTGTGAGGAGCTGTGCAGAGCCCTGGGTGGCAGCAGAGCCTTGCAGCTTCCCAGGGCACAGCTCCTGGGATTTTTAGAGCAGGGAGCAAGTGGCACCAGGCAGTTGGGTGGTCGTAGATAGTTCTGATTACTCAGGAGGACAAAGTAATTAAACAAGGGAAAGTGGTCACTGGGTGATGTATAAACCACCTCAAAAAATTTTGCTGGTATTTGTTCATTCCTACCTGGTATCTGTCTCTACCAGAAAAAGGACTGGCCAGAAAACAATTTTCTGAGCCATTAAAAATTCTTCTCTTTCCCCCTCAAAACAGGGAAACTAACCACCCTGGAATAATGCCCTCCTCTCAGAAGTTCCAGGAAATTCAGTACGGAGGGGCAAAACTAATATCAGATGAGCCTAATTTTTTTGGTTTTTCAAAAATTAATTTCAGTTGTGAACATCATCTGAAAATGAAGAAATGAAGAAACTTCCAGACCCAACTAGACTAAACTCTGGGGAGCAACATGGTCTTGGCTTAGTGCTCTGAGCAAGGGGTGAGAGCAGAGATCCCACTGGATTATCCCTTCCTTCCACAATAAAGACATTTTGACACAAAGTGAAAGGTTCCGTGAGCAAACAACACATCATTTTCTGCAGTTTGGGTCCCACATGGGAGGCACCCAAACCCTCCAAGTGCTTTTAATGTCTTCAGATTTTGGTTTTTCTGTACATCTCCTGTTCTTCCCAAAAAAATCCTCTGAGGATTACAGGGTGTATCACCCTCACACAGTGCTGGGCACCTGAACTCCAACAGCAGATGGGCACTTCTCCTGTGTTTGACCTTGTCCTATTAATTGGCTCTGTCAGGAGAATTCTCAGCCTTCCAACGCTCCTGAATCAGTATAAAATATCCATCAGTACAAACATCAACAGCAAAACAAATCAAATCATAAAAGCCCAGAGCCCTTCAGAAACAGCCCCCAGCCTCCCCCAGCTTGTTCCTGTGGAATGGCTGCTCAATGTCCCGCTGGCCTGGGTGGTCTTTCTGAGGGTCATGGTCAGATGGGAGGCCTGGGCAGCCCCTCACTCACAACAGGAGCCACTCACAGCTCCTCGTGGGCCAGCAGCCCCTCACACTCTGAGCCACATGAGGGGAGGAGGGTGTGGGCAGAGCAGGAAGGTGTGAGGGGTGTCTGAAGGGGCAGCTGGGGATGGCCAGGGCAGCACCATGCCAAGGGCATGGACACCCATGGGGACACCCCAGTGCAGCCTGAGGCTGACCCACAAGGGCCAGATACACCTGTGGGGACACCCCACCACAGCCTGAGGGTAACCCACAAGGGCCAGATACACCTGTGGGGACACCCCACCACAGCCTGAGGGTGACCCACAAGGGCCAGAGGCACGCATGGGGACACTCCATGGCAGTCTGAGGGTGACACATGTTGTGCAGGGACATTCCCGAGGGATTGCAGGCAGCAGTGACCTGCAGCAGAGCACGGCCACCACCGAGGGACCTGCAGGAACATCCATGGGGCAGGGACACTCTGGAAGTTGTGGGGTTTTTGGGACAGGCCGGGGTGAGGCAGAGCTCGGGGAAAGGACAGGGGGATGGAGAGGGGAGGGACAATGAGCTCCGAGCAGGAAGCAGAGCCTGAGGAGTGAGGGAAAGGTGCTTCCCACAGCGGTTAATGATGTCTGTTCTCTTCTCCACGACACAAATCAGCCATCAGAATTTGGTGCTAATTGGCAATAAATTAGATTAACTAAAAGCTCCTCCAATCGAGGCCGTTCTGCTGGGGATACCTCATTAACCTGGCGGCTCAGTCAGCGTGCAAAGGGCAATTTGTTTTATTTTTCCTACTGAATCACCGTGGGAAGGTCATTTCCTCAGCTGGACATGGGGATCCGCTGACCTTTGTATGGAGACAGTAACTTGCACCTCCAGAGGGAATGATGGTGTTTGCATGGGATCTAAGATAATTATCAGTAAGAAAACCTACCTGGCTGTGGGCTGGGTGGTGGAGAGGTGGGAATGGCTGTAAGAACGAATAGGATTTGAGGGGCTTGGCACAAAGACCATCTTCAGCCTCTTCAAGACCCTGCGTGTTCTTACCCAGGGGAGCTGATGAACTGCTCTGGCCACAAAGCTACAGCTGATTGTTGCCCTGGGGTGACTGAAAAAAGCAAAACCACTTGTGTGTGAAGGTGCAGGGGAGGGGTGGGGACACAGGTTGTTCATCGCAGTGAAAATAGTGGGAATTTCAGGTTTCCTTGAGGAGCAGCACCTTTGCAGGAGTGAACACCACAGTCTGCCGGGAACCAGGGGGTGCAGATGTTGTCTGAGCCAGGTGGGTGTTGTCTGGAATCCTTTGCCTGAGGAAGGGAACTGCTCCAGCCTGGCTGAAGGCCACTGGATGATTCCAAACTGTCCTGGAAGCTCAGGCCATGGACTCCCTTGGGTGGGCACCCACCAGGAAAGTGCTGCAGGGAAGAGGCAACAAAGTGCAAAAAAGCCAGTGGAGGCTTAACGTGTAAAAGGAAAAGAGAAGGGCTGGAAATTCTCCTTGGCTTTGCTGGGACCTCCTTTCTGAAGGTTTTTTTCTAAGTCACACAAAACTGCTGTAGTTGTGGAGCTGTTTGAAAGGAAATACTGGAAAATACTTTGTCCATTGAAGAACATCTCAATTAGTTTAGCAAAACTTAGTTTTAGTATTTTTTATTATTTTTCTATGTTCTCACAAAAAGTAAGTTATGATAGCTTTTTGCTAAAAGCTGGCTAAGAATAATTTAAGGCCCACGATTAAATAATTAATTAAAAGCTTTAATTAAAACCATTAAAAGTTAAAGAAGTTTTATCATTTCCAACAGGATTGCAGGTGCATATGCAGCCATCCTGGCCGGTTTAAAAGCTGACTGGACAGGGCTCTGAGCACCCTCCTGTGCCTTTCAGCCTTGCAGTCTCCCTGTGAATGAGATCCTGCTCACCCCTCTCCTCTCCTCTCCTCCTTGCTCAAGAAAGCTCTGTGTCACCGTGTGCTCTGTACACAGCGACATTTGGGATCCCATGTCCACATAACTCAGTTGGTTTGTTTACACTGAGCAAGATGTTTGAGGTCCCTGAGTCACCCTCTGTGGGCAGTCACAATGTGAGCACTGAAACGTCAGGGCTGGAGACTGAAGGCAGATATGACCTTAAGTAAAAGGTGTAAATAGCCTTTCTTCTCACTCCTTGTGTTAACAGCAACAGGATCCAGGGCTTCCACTCTGGAAGAATAAAAAGCCTCTCCAAACCTCAGGTCTGAGACTCCCACTATGTTTCTATGTGTGTTTCTAAGCACCCTCAGTGTTCTGGCACCAATCCTGCTGCTTTTTGACATTACAGGGTCAAGATGCTGCTTCTGAACCCCTCCCACTATTTCACCTGGGAAAGCACCAGCCCTTGGGTGACAGGACCTGAACAAAGAGCTGAGCTGCACCTCCCTGTGCCATCAGAGCTTTGGCTGCAGCACTTGGAGTACGTGAGCTCACTTTTATTCAGGGGATGAACAGTCCTGTGGTCACAGGAGTCTTGCTGTCCATGGATGCCTTGGGTGGCCTATCTTCTGCTCCTGACACTCCCCAGGCTCCAGGCTTTCTTTCCTGGGTGGAAGGGCTGTTTTTCACTTCCCAGGCCCTGCTGCCCAAATTGCCAGTCTGACTCTCAAAACTGAATGGAAATGAAGATTCCTCCCGGAAAAGAGGTGCCAGGACAGAAAGACCTTCCTGCCCACGGAGTGCCCTGGGTGGCCCATCATTTGCACTTGGGACTAAGAGGCTGTAAACTTTCCTGAGATTGAAGGGCATTCCCTTCCCACATCCCACTGCCCAAACTGCAAATCAGAAACTGAATGCAAACTAAGATTCTTCCCAGACAAAGGTGCCAGGACAGAAAGGTCTTGCTGCCTACGGAGTGCCCTGGGTGGCCCATCATTTGCACCTTAGAGCCCCAGGCTATGGCTGCACTTCTTTGTGCATCTCCTGGCAGATTTCTGGCCTCAGTGTGTTGCCACAGGGTGAGGAAAGGAAGGTCATTTGCACAGCACAGCTTTGAGTTCAGCAGCAGTTGGGTTGAATTGCAAAACACTGGGGNGCAAATGACTCTCTGAATATGAGCTTCAAAATCTCTGAGCAGTTTTATGGGAGAAAACCATGTTTCCATTAGTAAAATACGGATTTGTTTTGACATTATAAGCCTTAGCTGTATTATGCATAATATTTCCTTGGATTATATGGCAGCTGTATCACTGCTTAATATATCTATTAAATATTACATCGAGATGTAAGAACAACCAATAAAACTTGGGGTTTTTTACCTTTGAAACCTTTGACAGAGTAAAGTGTACCACTCTCTAGATTTATTTCACCATTCAAATCTAGTAGATATTTGGGATGACAGCAGTAAAATTCAAAACCTATAGATTTTCTTTCCTGGTTTCCATTTTCTGTGGACAAAACAAAGGCTATCAAAATGCACTTATTTATTTATCTATTGCTGCTGTCTTTTGAATGCACCAAAAGTGAAAATAAAAGCATTGGCCTGATGCTCTTGTATCATTGAATAAAATATCCAAGAAGGACCAATAATCACTATCTTCACAGAGTTCTTCTCTGTAATCAATCTCCAGAAAAAAGTGAGCATTTTGTTTTTATTGGCATTTATGGTCATGTTTATCGTCCCTCTGCTGGGACAACTCAGTTTTTTCTTGGCTGCCTTGTGCATGTGCACACACACACCTCCCAGAGCCTCTCAACTATCAATTCCCCAAAATTGCTTTCAATTCTGAAACTATAACATTTCAAAGCAGAGTAGGCGAAATAAAATAGAACATTAAACCAGTCTTGTGGGTTCAGACAAATGCACAGTGAGCAGGAAAGCCAAGAATAAGAATCTTTTTACTTTCCCACTTGATGAAGGTTACAGTCTCCTGGTGACTTGTTTTCTTAACTTTAATATCTTTTGATATTTTTTTCCAAGTCCTGTTACAGCCAGAGCTTTAGACACATGAAATGGGTTGTGTATGAGGAGGAGCAAAGGGCAGCTCGACCTTGTCTCTTGTCACTTTTCTGTTTGCTCAGTGGGAAACAACACTCTGTGTTAAATCTCCAAAGTTTATAACGAGATGAATCGAGGTGGAGGCTGGGAGCAGGGACAGGGATAAAATACAGACCCGTACCTTTTGTGATTCCCTTGAATCTCTCCAAACAACTGAAGAAAAGCAGGAACAAGGGAATATTTTGTCAGTTTTTTTCCACAGCAGACGTAGAAACAAGCGAGTACTATCCCAGGTAATGCTGCTAATACAGACCTGGGCTTACTTCTGATCTGAAGTACTAAGAAGATGGTTAGATTAAGATCTGAAATTGTTCCTCATTTATTTTCCCTCCTCCTCCTGTTTGTTTGTGTGATTTTACAAGGTGATTGCTGAAAGACAGGTCCCAGTCCCTGCTTGAGCAGAGCCAGGGAAGGAGAGAGGCAGAGGCAGGAAGGGAAGGTGCTGGTAACCTTCCCAGTGTGTGTCTCCCAGTAATTAGACAGGCATTAATTACCAATTCAGGGTTTGTATATGCTAAATATGTATATGTGCTCATGGAAATGAGGGCATGAGAACCCAGAACTTTCACGTGCATGGAAATTTTGTAAAAGGGGAGTGAGAGGGAATTTAGGTGTGATTCAGAAGAGAGGAAAATATTGTTTCTGCATTTTTCCTGTGATGATCATGATCGTTCTCAGTATATTTGAGTGTATGTCCATTGTGCATCCTTACAGATCATATCATTGCATAATCAATAGCTGGGAATCATTTAGCAAAGTGTTTTCATAGTTCCCATTTTGGAAGTCAATTTTTACAATGAGAACAATGATGAAGACAAAGTTAGTTTTATAGTGAAGCTGAATGGACACCAAGATAAACAAGCTGAATCTATGTCCTAAAGACTTATCAATAATGAATCCACACCAGTGCCAATGAAAAGCCAATATAATCCCTGGAAGAGATAATTGGAGACCTTTCCTGAATGAACATTCATACTCATCTAAACATTTTTCAGTGATGGAGAATATCCCACCAACCTGTGCAAGTCATTCCAGGGGTTCATCATCATCACTGCTGAAATAGCCCAGACAATTTCCATGTCTTTGGGTCTCTCCTACTTCCATCTCCAGACTCAAAGCCTCAGGACCAGCAGACTTTGTGTCCAGCCAGCCTTGGATCTCCTGTATCACAAGGAGTTCCCATCTGACTGTTCGGGATTTCTGCCCCAGTGACATCTTACAAAAACATCATGTTCAAAAGGCCCAGCCTTTGTGTTCATGAGACCTCTCCAGTGAACAACTCTATGAATTTAGAATGGGCTCCAAATTTAGACCTGTGCTTTGGAAATAGAGTCCACAGGGGGTTGCATCTAATGACATATAAAAAAAGTTCATCTGAAATTGTTTGATTGCATAAGGCACATTCTAGTCTAGTTTAGTCTATCAACAAATGAACCCAGTTTGCTTTGTTGCAAATGAAATCCCAAGCTGAGAGGAAGAGCACCAAATAAATCAAGATATTAAAATAAGACAGAATTTGACATAAAGAAGTGGACCCCAAAAACATCTGTGCAGGATTTCAACATTATTGATAAAAATACTTGTGGGTAAGGAGAAAATGTGTCTATTTTATCAAAAGAGAGACAGACATGCAGGTCCATCCTAGGCTGGATCTTTGTGTACTGGTAATCTCAGAATTAAGATGTACCCCTGTCACCTCATCCTGCTGCTCCTCAGCACAGGGACCATGCCCTGCTTGCAGGTAGGAATCCTTGCACCAGGATGTTCCAGTATCCAGAAAAGTTTAGGGAGGATTCTGCTCCTAGTGATTAAATATTTGGCCATCTACAGTAAAAAATATTCCCATAAAGTAGCAGGAAAACTGAAAAGCTCCTAATAAAACCATTAGCTGTGGGCTATAGACTGCAGATACTCTTCAGGGGCCAGATACAGACCTCAATTATAAGCTGGAATATTTTCCTGGCACTCCAAGGGCTTATACTGCAATACAACTAATGCAAGTCAGAACTTCATCCCAGACCATCACAGCCACATTAACTTTCACAATTTACACCAGCCAAGGGGTCGACTCTCAGCCTTGCAGGGTTTGGCCAAGAGAGAATGAAATGCAGTTGAGGAGGAAGCTCTGCTTTTGAAACCAATTTCTAACTAATAAAATTTTTCCCTTCATTTTAATACCCAGTTCTCTCTTGTGCCTGTATCTGATTGAGTGAAATATTACTGTGCTGGGTAATATCATTGCCCAGAGCCCTGGGTCATGCAGAATTCATATTGCTGCACTTACCACAACCCACCTCCCTGAATCCCACAGGATGGGATGAGGAGTGGGGGAAAGATCATTCTTTAAAGCTCATCTTTTAATAAGGCACGGGAATTTTGAATTCAGCCCTGGGAAAGGAGGAAGTTATGTGAAATTCATGGACTGAAAGGTGCCTGTCCTGAGTTTGGAGAAGGAATTGTGCTGTGTGAGGTAAATCTGGTTCTTCTGGTAGGAGTAAAGGGACAGCAGATCCATGGTCTCTGAGCAACATCTGCACAGGTGGGTTCTAATTCATTCATTCTGATGACCTGGGACACCCTGCCATGCACAAAGCCCTTGGGACTGGCTTTGGGAATCATGAAGGGTGGCAAAGCCCTCTGAGATAGTGGAGTCCAACCATTAACCCAGAACTGCCAAATCCAGCATTAAACCATGTCTTTAAGCACCAGATCTACTTTTCCACCACTGCCTCAGGCAGCCTGTTCCAGGGCTTGATAATCCTCTCTGTAAAGAAATGTTGCCTAATTTCCAATCTAAACCTTCTTTTCCTTCTGTCACTTGTTACCTGTGAGAAGACACCGACCCCCATGTGGCTCCAGCCTCCTGTCAGGGAGTTATGGAGAGAATTAAGTGGGAACTCTGATGGGTGGTACCTGAGAGAAAGGATGGGACCAACAGGTGCCAAATTCTATGGGATAGGGGGTGATGGAATAGGTGGGAATTGTATTCCAGAAGGTTACTCTTCAAACATCAAATTACAGAGACCACTAACAATTTGCTTTCCCTCAAAGGAAAAAGGGATATAGGGCCAAAATTGTGGTGCCAAGGGATTCTTTCCTTAATTCTCTATTCATGCTACCAAATTTGAAATAAAAATTCAGCCCAGTCTGAAAGAACCAGCTTGGTTTCTGGTGAAGTTCTCTTTGAATCAGGATGCTTTGATCCTGAAAAGAAAGATTTGTGAGTGGATGTATCTAATATTAAACTCAATTTTGAGATTAAAACTATAACAACAATGTGGAAAATTCAAACTGCAGAATGAAAAGGTTCTATGAAAATCCAAGCACCCTTAAAAGGGATGTGTCATTATTTTCAGAATTTTCTTGTAAGGTAAAAATACCACTGAAATCAACACAACTCTGAGTCACCTAATTATGGCATTTCAGTACCTGAAGAGAGACAGTGAGAAAAACGGAGACTATTTCCAAGGGCCTGGAGGAACAGGACCCAGGGAATGGCTTCCCAGTGCCAGAGGGCAGGGACAGATGGGATATTGGGGAGGAATTGTTGGCTGGGAGGGTGGGGAGGCCCTGGCCCAGGTTGGGCAGAGAAGCTGTGGCTGCCCCATCCCTGGGAGTGTCCAAGGCCAGGTTGGAGCCACCTGAGATAGTGGGAGGTGTCCCTGCCCATGGCAGGGGGTGGGACTGGATGGGCTTTAAAGTCCCTTCCAACTCAAATCATTCCAGGATTCCATGATCTTCCATCCTGATGGAACTGGTTTGGCAGAATTTGCCTGTGTGAGGCTTTATCAGTTATCCCTGGGGAACAGCCAGAGGATCTGCACTGAGCCCCTGGAAAATCCAGCTGTTCATTTTTGTGTTGTCCTGAAATGCTGTTGTTTGAAGGAGAAGGACGTCCCTGGTACCTGGGTCTGACAGGTGTATTTATCACACCCTCCTGGGCTCCTGTGGATATGGGAAAGTCTTCTTTGTACACAGTTACCCACCCCAACTGTGCTCCCTTTACCTCGTTTACAGCCCACCTGGGGTTTGGGCTTCTCTTTAATGGGAAACACTTTTAATGCATTAAACAGTGTTGACAAGTAGGTCTTGTCACTTTATGAGGTGGAAAACAGTCACTGTCACCAACAAGTGAATAATAATAGAGATGAAAAATTAGCCATGAAGAGCAGGGCCTATACATTACTGTGCTAATTATAAACATTGGCACATTCATGCATCAGAATTAATTTCTAATGGAAAATGGGAGATGCTGTGTTGCATTTATCACTGCGGGGAGGGATGTGCAAGTGGGGGAATCATCACTTACTGCTTTTTTTAAAGCAGGTGAGTAAATAAATAGGTAGGTAGGAATCATCTGCCATTGTGCAAATATCACCTTTCACTTCAGGCAGTGCCTGGAGCTGGATGCTGGGAAGAAATCCCCTCGTTCTAAGTTATCCTTTGTCCCTCCTGCTTTAGTTTCAAAGCCCAGGAGTGTGTGTGTCTGAAAGTCCTTGCCCCGAACAGCCTGGCAGGGTGGAGATGAGGAAATGGGATGTCAGTTCTGCTCCTTCCATTTTCTGGCCAGTTATAAATAACTATTTATGAGGCTGAAAGAACTTTGACAAATGTTTCCAAGTAAAATGGAAACATAGACAAAGAGAGAAAATAATACATAAAAATGGCAAAAGTTTCTACACTGGCAAAATGAACACTTTGCCTTGGAGTGTTGAAATGATGTTTTACTTTGATATTGACCTAAATTTAACTTTTCTAAAGGTTTAAAGAGCTACAGAAACCTCCAACCTCAACTGATTCATTTCAGTTTAAACCCAGAGTACTCTCTGATCTCCCAGGTTGTTCTCAAGGCTTTTCTCATCCCACGAGGTGAGCAGCAAATCAGGTATTTCAGAGGTACTTCAGGTGAGGGAAGGATTTGCTCAGGGCTGACCAAGGAGCCAAACCCTCAGTTATTGTCGCTACTGCCCCAGGTGAGGCTGAGATTCATTTCACTGACTAGAGGGAGATTTACAGGTTCTGCCCCTTTTCCTGACTCACACCTTAAGTAAGAATTTAATCAGTAATTTATTTCAGAACTTTCTTCTTAGGATGGGAACAGGAGAGGGCTAAAGGCCAGGATTTGCCTTCCATGGGAATATTGTGCCTTCATGGAATCACCACATTTAAATGTGCTGAGGGTGAAGGGCTGAGTGCAGGTCCCAGTTATCTCAATCTCCTGGATGAGAAGAATGCTACACTAATAAATATCATAAAATCCTCTTAACCTCGAATTTGACATGATTAGTGATTTTGTAGTGAGGAATAAAAGCAAAACAAGAGGAAAGGGAGAGAAAGGGTTCTGTGAACTGGTGCAGGTTTCCCTTTAGCTGCAGGTAATCAGAGATACCCTTAGAGGGACTCACTGCAGCTGGAAATGTTTACTTGAAAATCCATTTTGACTAAAACTCAAGGGTTTTAGTGAATTTTTGTTTGAAAAAAAAAAAAAAGAGCAAAAAAAAGCCTTAGTTCTGCTCAGTCTTTGCCAGCCTCAGCACAAAAAGGAAATCCAGGAGGTTTCATTTGGAATGACAAATTGGGATCTGATTAACAGTTTTGGGAAACCCTCCTGATTCCCAGCACAGATAACGTTGAAGTGGTGGAGAGAGCTGGTTGGATTCCAAGGAACCCCAGGGGAAAGCAGTTCCTTGGATGTGTGTGGCAACAATTCCCACTCCAGCACCAAGAGAAAGTGTCCCGACAAAGGATGGTTATACTTTTCTGTCTAACAAATGCTTTTTCCTCACTGCATGTGGTTTAAATGAATCACTTTCTCACATATCCTGAGGCAAAGCTCTCCCAACATAGGAATGGAGCCTTAAATCAGACACTACCTGGAGTGACTGTCACCCAGCCAGGGATTCAGGACCCACAAAGAGTGGAGAAAGGGGAAAAGGGAATTACAGGTGAGAGCTGCTGCTAGAGGCTGCATTAACCATTTCTGTCTGACAGGGAACTCCAGGTATCATCCATGGTTTCCAGATCAGAGCCTGAGACGTGGATTTCTGCCCCTCCTGGTGCTAATGAAAGCAATTCCATTTCCTGTAGCTGCCAATTAATATCTGGAGGTGTATCTTCCATAATAACTGGGAATATAAGTTTGGATTCAGAAGGGGAAACATCCAACTGTCATTAGAGGTAAGTCTTGCATTCCCCAGACTTTCACCTATTGTGTGGAGATTATGGGAAGGCTTAAAACCAGCTGCTTTTATCCTTGATCCTGGAAAGAGAAACATGTTGGTAGACATCAAAGGAGATTTGTTAAAACCAGTTCCACCTAACCTTGCAGTTCGGCCTCCTCAGAGCCAAGGGCCCAACAGGAGATCTCCAGTGGTTCCTTTCAACCTAAATAATTCAGTGATTCCAACAAAAAGCTGTTGCAGTATTTTATTTAAATGCTGCAGAACACGAGTCCACCCATGGACACAAGGCCTCGTCATCTCACATTCAGCAGCCTGTTTTATCCTCTATTTTTTTTACTCTACTTTGGTGCTTAGGTGAGATCAAAAGGGAGTGAGAAATTCTCAGCTTCTCAGAGCTGCCTCATTTCCATTGCTTGCCAGTCCAGGCTGGCCTGTGGATAGAGAAGATGTATTTCATCGGGAAGCTGTTGAGATAAAAAAATGTGTTATGATGCCCCCCTGAGTCTGAGACATGCTAAAACCTCCTTCAGCAGTCCTTAGATTCAGTGTTTTCAGAACTGCACAGGGAAAGATTGTGTGTCTTCCTGGGGAACTTTTGGTATTTCAAAAAATATAATGTGTAAGGATGAAAAAAATAAGGGTTTAATGCTCCCTGTGCGAGGAAAATCTTAGAACGGTTTGGATTGGGAGGGACCTTAAAGATTATCTCATTCCACCCCTTGCCGTGGGCAGGGACACCTATCATTAGATCAGGTTGCTCCAAGCCCTGTCCAACCTGGGCTTGCCCAGTCTTGAACTGGGCAAAAACCTGTGCTGAAAGGCTCAGATTTACTGGGAACAGCACATGGATCACTCGCAGGCAGCAAAATCTAATCATCCAGTAGTTTGTGCAGCCTGTTCCTGGGAGCTGTGACATGGCTGTGGCAGAGCCTGGACCAGCTCTGAGGTGGTTGTGGCACTGGGCCAGTTGTGAGATGGTCTTGGACCAGTTGTGAAATGGCCTTGGACCAGTTGTGAGATGGCCTTGGACCAGCTCACAGTACTTCTATTTTGCAACAATTTGGCCAACCCTTGCAGGTCTGCACTAAAGAAGTTCTTTTGGAATAGATCCAGTACCAAAGCCCAGACTCAGCTTCAATCACACAGCATCAGTGAGAAAGTTTAAATATAAATAAGAAATTCTTCAGCCCTTTGTCCAAATCTCTGCCTGGATCAGACTCTGGTGAAGTCAAGGAGTTTGTTCTCCTACACCTGCTAGTAACTATCCCTTTGTTCTCCTCCAGAAGGGCCCTGGGTATTGTAAATCCCTGAGTGAAGCCCACCCCTCTGATCCCTGTCCTGGCTGATCCATCACCCCGTGCAAAGCCTCTGATCCTTGACCCTGGGCCTGCGCTGACAAGATAACAGCTCTCTCTTCTCAGCTTTGCTGTGCCACACTCCCCAGGAAAGCTTGGCTTCCTCACATCTTCACATGCTGAGAGGAGAACAGGAGAGAAACTCTGGAGACTTGCAAATGATCTGGGTATTCTGCAGGAGCAAGACAGACCTCTTCCTTCCCCAGGCTGCAGTTCTGGAAACATCAGGTCAGGAGGCTCTCCCGGTATGAGAAGTCTGAATTTCCACAAAAAAAAAAAAAAACCAAAAAAAAAAAAAAAGAAACCTTTCATCATTACACGCTTGAGCAGATCTGGGAACAAGAAAAAAAACTCGGCATGAATATTCTGGCGAGTAGCAGAAGGGTGAGATTGATGCTGCCTTCACCCTCTCTGGCTTCTCATCACCCGTGTAATTAACACTCAGCACCCCGGGAGAGATGGAAAATTCAGCGCAAATTTGGAATACTAAACAGGGAGGGTGGGTCTGTGCCCCCTCCTCCCCCGCACTGACCTACTTAAAGGTATTCTCAGATGACTCGGGAAAACAGGAGCTTCTGGAGTCAGGGGCAGGATAATGAGGTGTGAATCAACCAAACTCCATCGATCTGTGCTGCCTGGATAACCCCAAAGCCTGGGCAGAGCTTCAGATCCCCTCTCCCGGCACGCGGTGGAATCAAGATAAAACTGCAGGCAGCACCTTCTTGGCTTGTTAAAGCCCTGCTCAGGAATTTCCAAGGGTATTTCAAATGAAAGGAAACAGAGATGTCCAAACCCTCCTAGGAGCTGTGCCTGAGGGATGGAGTGAGAGGAGCAGGACAGGCTGGAAACTCCTGTGCAACGTCCTTGACTTTAGTGCAGGAAGGGGAATTTCAGAAGGAAAAAAAGAAGTTTCACCAGGTGGAATGGGCTCAGCAAGAGTGGCTCAGAGGGCAGCACAGAGCAGCTGTGCAGGTTTTGGAGCCAAGCCATGGAACAAAGGGTTCAGGGTGGCAGAACCTTTGGGCGGCTGTCACTTTTTGCAGCTGGTTTTGTTCTTTTTTAAAATTTATTTACTTTTTTTTTTTTTTCGCCCTGTAAATATTTCAGCCCAATGCTAAGATCGAAAGGGGTTTATAAAGTGTAGAAAGCTAGAGGTGAGTTGATGTCAGACTCTTCCTGCTCAGTAGGAAAGAACAACAAAACTCAGTATTTGGAAGTTACAGCAAGAGAGATGAGGAAGATGCCATGACACGTTGGGAGTGGGAATGGTAAGGCATTAAGGCAACCAGTGGGAAATCAGAGAATCACATAAACAGGGAAGTTTGAGTTGGAAGGGACCTTAAAGCTCATCCAGTGCCACCCCTGCCATGGGCAGGGACACCTCCCACTCTCCCAGGTGGCTTCAACCTGGCCTTGGACACTCCCAGGGATGGGGCAGCCACAGCTTCTCTGCCCAACCTGGGCCAGGGCCTCCCCACCCTCACAGGGAGAAACTTCTCCCTAATATCCAATCTAAACCTACTCTTTTTCAGTTTAAAACCACCTCCCCTTGTCCTGTCACTACATGCCCTTGTACATAACTCCATCTTCAGCAGTTTCAAAGGAAAATTTGGAAGAAGCTGGTCAAGTATCTGTCAGATGTCCGTTGTTTGGCTGAAATTAGAGCTATACAAGAGATCAGGCTTCTCTCAAAACCTCTTTTGCCATCACTGCTTCGTTTCAGTCCGTCTCAGAACTTACAAGGTCTACAAGTAACAATTTCTGAGTAATTTGGAAGACACAAGAACATATGAAAGGGAATGAACTCAGTTCTCCAAGCCCAGTCCCTCCATATGGGTTGTTCATGTAGGGCCCAGACCTTCTCTGCAGCCTGTGTGTCCTCGTGCCACCACAACTGAAAAAGACAAAACATCCAGACTGAACCAAGCTGTTATTACTCCTCCAAGACATATTTTTACCCTTGGATTGGAATTTTTTGTGTAGCTGCAGCAAACCATACAAAACGTGGAGCAGATGTGAACTTATCAGGGTTCCAACATCCTCCCTGGAATGTGCCCCTTTGAACAAATTACAAAATGCTCCATCTGTGCTCACTGGATTGAAATGTCAGCCCCACGTTTGGGCTAAACCCAGCAGAATTTGTGTTTAACAATTTTGCAAGTGTAGTAGATTAGCAATTATCCTGTTCTGGGTTTAAATTCTAATTTCATCTTCTTCTTTTTTTTTTTTTTCTTTCTGCTGCAGGATGCAATATTCATGTACTGTTAAATCAAATACTCCATTAACAGCACCAGAGATAAATACTGAATTAATGGAATAATTCAGGTTAATAGTAGATTCATAGGATAATGCAGGAGAGTACTGGGGATGAATTATGCCAGCAGCTGAATCACTGACCCTCACTGTGCTCTGACTGCAGGTACAATAAAAATAGCCAAAATGCTAAACTGTCTGAGACTTCAATATTTACTGGGAGCACATAACAGGACAAGCCGTAGGCACTGAATTTTTCAGGCTGTCCCATCCGGCTGAGAAGTAACAGAATCCCGTTCTTGCTGCTGAATAAATGCTCATTTTCCACCCCAAATCTTCTGTCTCCTTCAGCTCTGGCCACTGTCTGGACAGACACAGCCCAGCTCTGCTGTGTTGGCAGCAAGGGATTGTCCCCTTCCGCCTGTGACAAACCCAAGGCAGGCAGAGCCCGCCACAAGTGTGTGGGATGGGCAAGAATCCCGGGATGGATTTTGAAAGGGATCTTAAAGCCCATCCAGTGCCCCCCCCTGCCATGGGCAGGGACACCTCCCACTCTCCCAGGCGGCTCCAACCTGGCCTTGGACACTCCCAGGGATGAGGCAGCCACAGCTTCTCTGCCCAACCTGGGCCAGGGCCTCCCCACCCTCCCAGCCAACTATCCCTTCCCAACATCCCATCTCTCCCTGCCCTCTGGCACTGGGAAACCATTCCCTTCTCCTGTCCTTCCAGCCCTTGTCTCCAGTCCCTCTCCAGCTCTCCTGGATCCTTCTCTTCTCCAGCTGAACACCCCCAGCTCTCCCAGCCTTACCCAGAAGAAGCCCAGTGTGGACACACTTACAAACTCTCGCCAGGCCTGTGTCCTTAATTCTCATTTTTGACAACACTGTCTAGTCAGTCACTATATTTTTATGCCTGACTTCATGAATATTTCAAGTAGGAAACTCATCCTGAAATTGTTTCTTTTTTTGTCTTTTCTTCTAGGAAATGTATGTGTGCAAACTCTCCCTAATTTATGTAAATACGGAGGCGGAAGAGTTTCATTTCATTGTTACAAATTAAAAGTTCCCAAACATTTCCAATTAGCTGGAGAGAGAGGCAACTATAAATACACCACAAAGGCAGCAAGTCTCTTCTGCCTCAAAGAGTTCCCACTGCGACGCCAAACGGCGAAGCTCTGAAGGGTCCTTGGTGCAGTGGGAATTAATGGCATGGGGATGGAATGGAGGATTTGTGTCAAGGGATGGCTGAAAACCTGGACCCAAGGGTAAGGATGATACCATTAGGGTTAAACCCAGCTCAGCAGGGCCCCTCTTGGTTGATTTGAAGCTGAAGCTGAGCAGAGGAGTGTTTGTCAGTAGGATGATGTCTGAGAGGGTCCTGCCTTTTACAATGTTGGTGAAATGACCTTTCCTGAGACCTGCAAAGCTGCTGTTGTCAAGGTCACTGGGAACATCACCCCAACACTTGGACAGGTCATGGAATCCCAGGATATCTGAGCTGGAAGGGCCCCCAAGGACCATCCAGTCCAAGCCCTGGCCCTGCACAGGCCCATCCCCAAGAGTCCCCCCTGTCCCCAGAGGATCATCCCAACCCTCCTGCAGCTCTGGCAGCCTTGGGGCTGTGCCCACTGCCCTGGGGAGCCTGGGCAGTGCCCAACCCCCCTCTGGGCAAAGGAGACCCTTGGCCTGAGATCCCCCCTGACCCTGCCCTGACACAACTTCAAGCTGTTTCCTCTACTGCACTGAAGCAAAAAATGGAGGCTGGTGGGTGGAATAATATGGTTATACTATATATTTTATGTATGGAATATCCATAATATATCATATATTTATTATATATTGGGTGCAGGAGTCATCTTGGCACTGTGTGTGGTACACACTGAATTCTCCCTCCCTGAACATTTTCCATGTGGGATCAGCCCCACTGCCAGACTCTGAGAGGCAAAGCCATGGCTGCGGGGGGCCAAGCAGAGGGAGGTCAGAGTAGAGTGATGCAACAAGCACAGGCCTTCAGCTGAGTGCAGTAAATGTAATCCTGCCCAGTGGTTTTGATTGCATTTAGACTTTTTTGGGGTGGTAATGTCTCATCTCACGCCTCATTTCCCGGCATGAAGATCTCTCTTGCTTCCCCAGGGCATTAGGATTCCTGGGAATGGGCATTTCATCCCCCCAGTGCCCCTCCAGGTGCAATCCCATCATGCTGATGTTCACAGGGAATGTCTGTGCTGCTCCCAGGTCGTTTCACAGCAAAGGGCAGCCTGGCTTTTGGTGGTGGATGACATCTTTTCCCATTCCATCAGGCTGCAGACACAGGAGGGTACAATGTGTTCAGACATCCAGTGCAAGGAAAACTAATAATAATACTGATGCTTTTTATTGGCTTCACACACCACGGCTTGTACCTCTCCTCCCCAGGGCCAGATAAGAGTTTTGTGTGGATGTTTAAGAAAAAGCCCATTTTGGCACCATAGCCAGCAGAAATATTGAGAGCTTCATTTCTTCCCCTTCCCCCTCTCTTCCTCTTCTTGTAATCTTTGATAAAGGAAAAAAAAAAGTGTTCTCCAAAAAAGGTATGCTAATTAACAATTAATTCTTTTATCTTCTAGTGCCGAGACTGTAAGACCTGAAGAAGATGTAGAATAAAATTAGTGGTAATTATCTTTTTAGAGCATTAAATAAACAGTGACATGAACGATGGAGAATTAATGTTATGCATTTATTTTTAACAATATTTATACAGGCAGTTTTTGAACAAGGCCCTGTGGCATTAGCTTTTACTAATACAGGCAAAACAGCAACGAGAAATAATTACATTTAGTCTGCATTAAGACAGCACTATGCAAATCAAAGGAATAATGAAGAGAAGCCTGTTAATAGGGTTTTTGGAGACTCTGTGCTTGAATATTATATCAGGGCTTTGTATTCCTCTGAAGAATTCAGAAATTACCACCCTCCATCATTTCAAGCCAGAGGGTGGAGATCAACATCCCTGGTACAAGCTGGAGCCCCCAGCCAAGTGTTTCTGGAGCAGGGATTTGGATCATTCCGAGGGTCTCTCAGCTGGACCAGTGGGCAGGGAAGGGTTCCCAGCTCCATCTCACACTGCTCCCCCATACCCACCCTCAGCCTTGCACAGGGGGACAGAGAATCACGGAGTATCCTGAGTTGGATGCATAAAGATCATCAGTCCAACCCCTGGCCCTGCACAGGACACCCCAAAAATCCCACCTGAGACTTTTGTCCAGACATAACTCAGTGCTCCTCTCTCCAATCCCTGTTGGAACGCTGGAATAAGGCACCCTGATTCCCAGAAGGGTTAGTGCTGTCCCCTAGAGCTGAAGTGTGTAGGGACCACGTATTTCAGCACCAACAAAACCGTTTGTCTGACAAGGTATTTCTTCCTTGCTGTTGCGGTTTGGTCTTTTGGGGCAGCTCTGGGAGAGGGTTTTCACTTTGTTAACATGCTCAGTGTGTGCCGACTGCCATCCAAGGCATTCCATTAGGGACCACATGCTTCACTTTCCAGGGTGGTTGACACTGATGGAATCTCCCTCCTCCAGACATTCCGTAACACGCGGGCAGAAAGGGACAGAGAAAGCGATAATTTGGCTCCTGTTCAGCTGAAACACCCTCGGATCATCCATCTTCTGTTATCGCTCCAGCAAGTGTAGGAGAAGGAAATGGGAAGATCTGTAAAACCTTGTTTGTGTTACCCACTTTTACTGCTAATAGGGTGTGCTAATTAAGAAAGGAGCCTCAGCAGATGAATCCTTGACACAGTTTTTAATTAACACTCCCTCCAAAGCCAGAATCAGAGAGGGGAGAGGGGAGTGGGGTGCAGGGTCCTTCTGGGCTCCCCCAGCCCAGCAGGGGCCCACAGCTGTGCCAGCCTGATCCACATCCAGCTTCCCACCCACCTTCAAACCAGCCTGTCTTAATTAGAGACAAACGTCATCAGTGACAGGCTTCAATCAGGCACTTAATGAGGAGCTGACAGGGCGCTTAATGCAATCAGTCCATTGTCATTTCACTGGAGTGACAGCAGGAGGGATATTAATATCCCTGTCTCCATCCCAGGGATCCGCTGGGGATGCTGAAACCTCCTGCCAGGACTTGGAGGGGCTCAGACACAACTCTCTGCTCTGTATGAGGTGTCACCACAGGGACAGACCAGGGCAGGGACACCTGAGGGACTGTGGGTCCACACTGGGATAGGGACAGTCTTGAAGGACTGTGGTCATGGGTGACCTGTGCTGGGAGAAGGACAAACCTGAGGGACTGCGGTTGTGGGTGACCCTGATGGGACAGGGACATTCCTGAGGGATTGTGGCTGTGGGAGACCCACATTTGGAGAGGGACACTTTTGCAGAGGGACTGTGGAGCTGTGCTAGGACAGGGGCAGTCCTGTGGGACTGTGGTCATGGGTGACCCTGATGGGACAGGGCCATCCCTGAGGGTCTGTGGCTCTGTGTGACCAGTGTCTGAGTGGAGAAAAACCAGCAAAGAGCCAAGAGCAGCACCAGTCCCTCACAACCAATAGACTCAGAAGGGGTGGAGGGAGAGGGGGAGGTGTGTGGGTTTAGTGAAGCCTGGGGGGAATGGGAGGTAATTTGTTTTTGAACCTGTTTTTAAATTGTTTTTTCTTTTTTTAATTTTTTTTTCTCAATACCCAAATCAGGCATCAGACGTTGGTGTTAATTGGTGAGAAATAAAATTAAGCAAAAATTCCCTGAGTTGAGGCTGTTTTGCCTGGAGCAGGTGCTGGGCTTTGCTCTGTCCTCCACCCCACAGTCCTTCCTGTGCCAGGGGCTGTCAGCTCCTGGACACAGGGTGGGAGCTGGTTGTTCCCACTCTATTAACCTGTTGGCTCCTTTGGTTCGCATATTGGGAACCTTCTTGGGCTCCTGGGTTTGCCCATGTAGGTCAGATTAGAAGGTACCAATTAAGGTTGTGATATCTGACAATAGTTTGTGTACATACACCTTGTAAAGCTGATCAGTGTTTAACTCCTTGGTGGAACCCTTGGTCTGTGTGCTGTTGGCAGAGGAAAGGAATGAGTTCAGCTACCAACACTTACCTCATCTCCTTCAGGAATGCCATCCAAAGGCCACACCAGGAAGCAGATCTGTGTTATTCCTTCTTAAGCAGGGAAAAGAGTTTAAAATAAACAGCTTTCTTGGGAAAACAGTGAAGTAAGAACTCAGGGTGACTGCAGTTATATGTTAAGAATCCTCAATGAGACATTTCTCCACTGTCCTTTTCCTGGAGGGAGAATTTTATTCCCTTCTGGACACTCTAGAAGATGATGATCCTCCCCTTGCAGAATGATTGCAAGGTAGATAATGACAGTTCAAACCTTTGCCTTGCTCTGTCAGTGTCTTGACAACATTACTGGGACCTACCAAGAAGGCACAAGAGTTTTATTGTCCCTCTGCAGTCCATCCAGATCCAAAATTCCTGTCCCAGAGCCCTGGTTGGGCTCCAGAGGTTGGGATGACAATGATGTGGCTGCTGGTGCTTTATCTTCAGCCTCACATGTCTGATCCACTTCTGGATCACTCAGGAGTAATTAACAGTCCTGTGAGCTGTGGGTAATTGGGAAATAAAAGTAACATTCCTTCCAACAGGGCAGAGGTCCCAAACACCCAAGTCATGGTCATTTATTGGACCTTCCAGAGTGGCAGATGAGGCTCAGAGACATCACAAGTAGAAATGTAACAGCAGAAAGAGGGAGGCAGGGAAACAGGCACCAAAGGCAACCTGGCCTTGGGTTGTCCCATGTTCCCAGGCACAGGAAAAGAGGCACATGAAGCAATGTAAGAACAGTAAATTAGGGAAAAACGAGTGATAGAACCTGGGCCCCAGAGTCCCACTCTGTGTATTAAAGGGGCTTTGCCATCCCTGACTCTCATTTCTTACCAGGGTAGTGTGTTCCTGACAGAGAGTTCTGTTGGAGAAGGATGGGGCTGGGAGCATCCTGGTCCAGAGGAAGGTGTTGGGAGTTGGACTGAGATGGTCTCTAAGGTCCCTCCCATCCCAAACCATTCCGTGGTTCGATGGATCTCTTCACACACTGGAGCAGAAACAAACAGAACACTGTCAAAAACAAAATCCCAAGTGATGCTGGGAAACATCCATTGCCTCTTATGTCATGGAAATCAGGAAGACATCCTTGCCTGCATGTTTTGGAGCTTGCCCAGTGTTTGAGGAGAGCACACAGTGTGCTGGGAGGTGTAGCTGTTGCCATGGCTCCATAATTCTCTTCTGCCAGGTTACCATAGAGAAATGCCCAGAGCTGCCTTTGGAAACAATGGCACTTCAACTTTGTTTACATGGATTTTTCAGTTTTTAAATAAAACTTTACACCAACCAGGGATTGAACCTTCAGCCTCATGTAGAGCAAGGAAGGGTTTTATCAATGCAGAAACTTAAAAAAAATAATTAAACAATTGGTTCTTTATTTCACATTGCACGGAAACAACATAATTTTGGGAGGTGGGTTGGTTGGTTTGTTACTGAGTTATTTCTTTCATAGGTTTTACATTTTTTTTTCCCCACTGAGAGACCAGGAGACGTGGGAGTTGTGTCTGGGAAGAGGCAGTGACAGTTTGGGTGTTCAGCAGGGACAGTCTGTGCTGCAAAGGCTCAGATACAGGAATGGAAAAGCTCCAACAGAAGAGCATCAGCAAGGTCACACATCCCAGCAGGTGACAGGCTGGCAGCAGGAACATTCTCATGGAGCACAGAAGGTCTAGGTCCCAGCACAGACACTGCAGAGGGAGCCTGGAGCCTTTTGACCTCAATTATAACAAAAAAAAAATAAAACAGATCTTTGATTATATGGACAGTCAGGCCCTGCTTACCATTTCTGGCCAAAATGAGAGAGGTATTGTAGGTCTAAGAGATTTTTGTTAACAGAAAAGCTGCATCCCCTCAAAAAAACAATCAGGTTTGAAGAAACCTTTATTTGTATAGAGCTGAGGAACATAAAAGCTGCTGGTAGTCATGGTACCACAGAGTGCCTTTTTTAGTGGAAATAACTTATATTTACTGCACTAAAAATCCTTTTTTATTCCACAAGGGACATAAACACCTCAAAGGGAGAGCCAGCTCCCCTCAACAGTCTCTGGGTGGTGGGAAGGGTGGTTGCCCAGGCCATGAGGAAGGGAATTGCAGATGGATCTTGGGGCCAGATTTCTGTGATATTCCACCAAAGGCACCCCGGGATCACAAAGCAGCTCAGTCAAAGGCTGCCTTCCCACACCATTGTGACCTTCCATGGGAGATAAACCTGGTCCTGAGACTCACCTTCCCCAAACCTGGCTGATGAGAAGGTTGGATAAGTGGGTCATGGAGTCTCCCTTCACTTCCACACTTAAACCTCCCCTGACTCTCTGAGGTGGATCCAGACTGTGTTTTGTCTCTCCTTGAAAGCCATGTCTCCCCTGGTTGGAAGGATTGCTCCTCACAGTGTCTCCTTTCCCTGACTCCACTGATTTCTGTCCAAGGGAGATGGATCCATACTACATCCACACTAATCCATACTAAATGAACTGCTCCCTTCATTTTCTTTAGTATCTAAAGTACATCTTTCGATGAGGCAAACATGAAAAATCCACCATTTGACCTCATTAGTTGAGCACTGACTCTGGGAGCTTTGAGGGACATCCATAGGTTTCAGAATTGTGGGAAAAGCCAGATGAGGGTGAGCAGGGAATAATGGACAAAGAATTAAGAACTGATTCCCACAGTGTCACCTCCCACAGCTCAGAACGAAAGGAAACTCAGAAAGACTCTCCTTGGTGAGTAAACATAACTTTTCACATCAGTGTCAGAAAGACGGAGAATCCACTTTTTGCCATCAATAATACAATAGTTTATTAATTCTGCAGCAGCAGAAGTTAATTGGCTGGGGATAAATTATAACACAGCAGGAGACAGGGGAGGTCCGTGTTCTTCTCGCTCACAATATTAATACACAGCAAGATTAAAGCTATTTCCAGATGATTCATGGCTCCTGCTTTCTCTAAAGACAAGTGAGGTGAAAAGAATTCTCTATTTCTACTTTCAAGTCTCAAGTATTTCTATCAAACTTGCTCTCCCTTTCTATCCTAATGAAGAGAGGGCAAACAATTTCCACTCCCACCTAAACCCAGCCGTGGGTGGTCAGAGAAGCAGGAATTCACTCGGCAGTTGTGGCTTTGTTCTGCAAAAACTTACTATAATGGCTTATCTGTTTTTTATCAAAGGACAAATAATAAGTTAATTTTTTCCTGTTACCTTTTTATATAATACAACTTTTAAAAAATGGGGGAAGAAAGGAGGAGGGGAAGGAAAAAGGCCCTTGAAACCAATCAAGCTGCTGGTGAATAAAAGAGTAATGGTGCTGTTTAACACCGCGTACTGGAATTGAAATGCAAAATAAGGTGCAGGCAAGCTGTCCCACTAAAAGAGGTCTTTAGCCCTGTTTAGATATAAAAGGAGGAATTCAGTCTACAAACAAGCTGGAAAAGTTGGAAAAGACCAAGGAGATCACAGGGGGACCCAACAAGCCACCAAAGAAAGTAATGTGTCACGTGGGGATGAACGGGGGACAGAAGAATAAAAATATTGGCGTTTCAAGGTTTGAAAATTTAGAAGCTATTCCATCTTCCCAGAATAACCTGTGGCTCCTGGAGCAGTGGAGATAGTGGGGAACCACTGCAAAGGGGGTAGTGGTCCTTCTCTCTTGGATGTGATGCCAATGCATCCAGTTGGACATATTACCACAAATTCAGCTGAGGGCATGGGGTTTGTTTAGCACGGAGAAAAGGAGGCTCAGGGGAGACCTTATTTCTCTTAATACTCCCTTGAAAGGAGGTTGTAGCCGGGGGAGTCGGTATCATCCCCCAGATGACTAAAGATGGGACAGGGGGAATGGCCTCAAGATGTGGCAGGGGAGGTTCAGATTGGATATTGGGAAGAATTTCTTCACTGAAAGAGTGGATAAGCACTAGAACAGGCTGCCAGGGCAGTGGTAGAGTCATCACCCCTTGAAGCGTTGTTTTCCAACTTCAGTGACTCTCTGACTCAATAAAATTGGGCAGCCCTGGCTCAGTGAGTGCCAGTGCCTCCCTCCAGCAGCTGCCCCAGCAATGAAAACTGTCTCTGACTTGCTTTCTATTAAGTGAATTTTCTCTTTCCTCCGACGTGGAGAACAGTGCCTTTCACCCTGAGGATATTTGGTCTGATTCATGCTGTCCATCCATCTCCTGAATGCCTCAGTGCCCCGATGGATCTCTGACTGCTGTGCAATAACACAGAGCGGTGGTCGAAAAATGTACCCAGTGTGAGAGCAGGGATCCAGCTCCATCTGTCATCATTTACATAAATAAACACGAGAACAAGGCAAATGTGAGTCATTCCACTGTGATTCAGAAGTTTTACACCCTGCCTGCATGGATGGAAATGGCCCAGCATCAGAAGCAGGTCTGTGAGTGCACGTGTCAGCTTCTCCCTCCACCTACTCCTGTAATCCTTCATCCATTTTTTTTTTTCATATCTCTGCATGGCTGGGTGCTCAAAAGCTGGTCATTTTCCCCCCTCAATGAGACCAATTGTTCTAATAGAGGCTATTACCTCTCCTTGTCTCCATGGAATCCTTAGACCATCATGGTCCGAGCACCTGCTACCGTTTTCCCCTCTGGTACATCCATCTCATTATTGCATCCATCCCATTAGTGCTCTGCCTTCACTGAGTCCCTCACCACATCATCCTCCAGGAGACCTCTAACAGCCCTGATCTCCAAACCTGCTTTCCACGACTTCGTGTGGGCTCATCCCATGGGTCACCCTCTCTCCTCAACAGCTCGGGGGAAGGGTCAGATGTATGACCTTATTTACACAAGAGTTCCTGCAGTCTTTGCCTTTCCTTCTCCACCCTCTGCCTTCCCCCTGGACTTCATAGGGCGGTCTCTCACATGGCCAAGAGGTGAGTGAGCAGGTTCTACATCACAGACACAAATACAGCAACATTGCTTTGGTTTTGCACTTTTCTTTAACCTCACACCAGCAAAGAATGTGCTTTTAGACATGAGATCCGAGCTCCAGCTACTGCCACAACCAGAGGAGCTGCCACAATTGAATTCAAAGACTTCTGCCCGTGCTCACAGCAAGTTTGTTTTGCTTCCCTCTAAACCCAGCAATCAGAGCACTTTATCTTCCTCTGCACGACTGTAAATTGAAACTAAAGGGTAGATTGAAAAGGAGATGCTCGTACCATATAACCACTGACCTTCTCGAAGAACTCTAATGCCTGAAACATCCTAAAATTTGTTTTGAATCAATTCAATATCACCTCAGCACAAGGCAATCTCTATATCTGCAAAAGGCTGCAAGGAGGAACAAGCTTGTGTGAGCCAGCCTGGCAGGATTTTGATTACAGGAGAGTAGATACCACTTCTCCTTAATGGGATTGATTAAAAGCTTTAACTGCATTATCCCTTATGTGGGAGCACTTTTATCTGGGGGTGCTGGGGGGGTTTTTTCCCCTCATGGGTGCAGGTTCATCTCTACTGCAGAGGCAGTTGGAAATCACATGTTCTGGCTGGCACCAGAGAGCACACAAATGCTTTTACTCTCGAGTCGAGCTGGAAAAGGCTTTGTCCACAATAACAGAGTGCATGTAGTGCTTCAGTCCAAGCAGGACATTGGGCAGAGTCCTGTGCTGAAGGGCCCTCTGGGGATTTAGGGTGAGTCTTGTCCTTTACACTGCAGTTTATTATGTGTAAAACTGGACCATCCCCCTTTCCCTGAGCTTGTTTCCCTGTACCCTTCACAACAGGATTCAGTTCTTGCAAGAGATTTGAATGGTACCTACTGCAGGTCTGGGTCTTTCCAGCATCTCCACCCTCCAAGAGGAGGCAGGACCTGCATCCTTTGGAGTTCTATAGCTCAGAGTGGTGCTTCTCACCACTAATGCCCAGTGCCCTCAATGGAAGCTCTGTCTAGCTCATGCCCAGTTTAACTTCCCAGTACAGAGCAGCAGGGATTACCAGTGGCTGCAAAATGCCACAGATTTTAAACCTGCTTCTCAGGAGCTGCTGGCCCCTAAGGAGGAGCCTTGGAGACACAGCAATAAGTTACAGGACCAGGGCAATGCTCTCCTGCTGTTTGTGCCATCCCTGGATCCTGGGCGCTCCTGGTGTCCTGCTCCTGCTTCCATCCTGCAGTGCAGACATTCCCATTCTGGTGCTTGGATCATCTTACAGCTGCTTCATTTCTGAGGGGATAAAATATATCCCTGGTAGGCCAAGGGAGAAGCTTTGCAGCTGAGCTCACTGGCTTGTCAAAAAAAAAAAAAATTAAAAAGAGGGAAAAAAAACCAAAGCCCACAAAAAAAGAGTGGGAATGGTGAGGAATGGCAGCCTGGGAGTGAGCAGCAGCTGGTGCTGACCAGCACTGACACCTGTGAAATGAGCTGATGGCCTGAGGTCAGCAAGGTGTTGCAGGTGGACACCAGCCCCGTGTCCCAGATGTCACTCCCCCTGTCACTGGGAGCCAGCACTGCCTGCAGGCTCAGAGATCACTGGGACCTGAGAGCCTGAGCTGCAGCTGAATCCAACTCACCTCCACTGACAGGAATTTGGGTTGTGCTGAACCAGCCCCGGAGCTTGGTCACCTTCTCCTGCCCTTGGCTGGGGCTGGGGGCCAGTGTGGACTGGGAGCTGCTGGTACCCTCTGGGTGGCATTGGCTGGGACAAGAACAGCAACATTTGAAACTGGTTCTTACTGGTCCCAACTGGGTAGCTATAGTCTATGAGGAATTCCTGGTTGTCTGAATTCCTGGGGATGGCTGATCCCTGATGGCAGCCACCAGTCACCATCACTGCAAACCCAGCTGAGCCCCAGCTCCTGGAGTTTCCCCTGCAAAGACAATCTCATTTCAGCCATTCCCTTGCAGCTGCTTTTCCTGCTCTGCCAGGGAGCATTAGGGGGTCTTTGATTCCTGACCTTGCCCGTGCCTGCATGATTTGCTCTTCCCTTGTATTTCCTGACAGCTCCCTCTTTTCCAGCCTGCTCTGCCCCAGGCTGTGCTGTGCCCTCGGGCAGCTGAGCTTTGGTGTGAGAAGCGATGGGTTAGGAATTGCTGATGATTTAAGAGGTGAATTCTCCTCTTGCCTTGTCCTTACCCATGTATCCCAAGAGCTCTCCAGGCATCCTCCACACCCTCCATGGGATCAGGCTGAGCTCTGGGTGATGGATGACCCCTCCAGGCAGAGCACAGTCCTTTTTAGCTGCCAGATCCCTGGCACTGGAAACACTGACAAACTTCTACCTGAGAACAGAACTCCAGCAGCAAGGCAGGAATGCCCTGCCACTTCCATGATGCTTTCCAGGATGGATGGTGGCAGGAGGAGCAGATGGGAGGGGGAAATTTTATTAATAAAAGAAGCAGTTTTGACTCCCCCGCTCTCCTCTCATTCCTGGCATTTGAAAGGCAGGATTGAGAGCTGTGAGCTCTGCTGTTGTGTGCAGATGTGAAGCTGTGTGGCTCGGCAGTGCTTCCACCAGCAGAATTCAGATGGGAGGAAATGGGCTGGCGACACCCAGCAGACAATAATCCATTGGAAAGTATCCTCTGCAGATGTGCTTCCTCTTCATCAGCACTTATTATTATCAATGAGATTCCTTCCCTTCTGCCCCACGCTGAAAAGGGGCTGAGATTTTATCTCGTTTTCTTTCCAGAAGGATAAAACAAGTGAGTGAAAGGAAAGAAAGAATAAACAGCCGTTCTGGGTGGGACTGACTCCCATGCAGAGAAGATGAATGGGAATTCTGGGTCACACTGGTTCCACTGCAGCTTTGCCTGGCAATTTCTGTACATCAGTGTGGGGCTGGAGTTTGAGCTGTGACATTCCTGTGCTGCCTCTCACCACCTCAACAAAAAGATAGGGCATTTTTTTCCATCACAACTCCCTGTGAGTAGGTTTCAGTGCTCCCCCAAGGTTACAGCAGCCTTGGAAATCACAGAATCATTGAGGTTGGAAAAGATCTCCAAGGATATCAGGTCCACCCTGTGCCCCATCCCCACCTTGTCCCCCAGCCCAGAGCATTGAGTGTCACATCCAGCCCTTCCTTGGGCACCTCCAGGGATGGGGACCCCAACCCTCCCTGGGCAGCCCCTGCCAAGGCCTGACCCCCCTTTCCAGGCACAAATTCCTCCTCCTGTCCAACCTGGCCCAGCTTGAGACCGTTCCCTCTCCTCCTGTTCCTTTTTCCCACNCTGGAGGGACTCACAGCTGGAACTGGGGGTCTCAGTCTTCCAGATGTGTGAAAACATTCAAGGGAATGTTGGAAGGGGCTGCCCAGAGAGGTTTGGAGTCCTTATTCCTGGAGGTGTCCAAGGAAGTCCAGGAGTGCCACTCAGTGCTCTGGGCTGGGGAGCAAGGTGGGGATCTGGCACAGCTTGGACTTGATGATTTTAGAGGGCTTTTCCAACCTCAGGGATTCTGAGATCCCGGGATTTTGTGAAAGGGATGGTGCAATGAGTTGGCATCTCAAATATTTAGGGACCTACAGCAGAGCAGTAAGGAAGGAGAGCTGGTGCCAGTGGAGGTGGTGCTGTCTGAGGCTGAAAAGGTGCTGGAATGGGGAGAACAATGTGATCAACGTTTCTGAGGTCCTGACACATGAGGCCTTCATTTAGTAGAAGTTCCCAGTGCTGATCTTTGTACCAGCTGTCCCAGAGAGTCTGGAAGGAGTGGAAGGCAGAGGTCCATGGACTACATTGAAGCTCAGACCATCACTGAGCTCCTCAGAAAACCAGCAGAAGAGGCAGGAAAACCTTTGGCTGGAAGTGTTCAGGTGAGGGGGATTACTTTGTTTTTCTGTATTTCATTTTCTTAAGACTGAGGAATATGGAAAACAAAAGCCCTAAAAGGAAAACACTTGGCTGTTTCAACACATTGAAATGGTGTTATTTGTTTCTTTTCATCCAAATCTGTGAATCTTGATTTTTGTGTTAAGCAAAAAGCATTTTTTTCTGTGTTAATGTTTCTGCATGTGGCCTTCCTCCCCACTGTCTTGCATTTACTGTATTGTCTGCAAAAACATCTATTTTTCCAGTTCCCAAATCCCAAACAAAACATAATGTTATATTAATTTGAAGCCACAGTTATTTTCTGATGGGGTTTTTTTATGGAAAGTTGTTTTGTTTTGTTTTTCCTTTTGTACTGGAGTTCAAATATTTTCAGAGGAAAACAGTGGCAAAACATTTTTAATAGAGAGCTCTTTTATCTAAATACTTCATTGAAGGAACAGGTCCAGTGTGGTTTTATTTCACTGCATCTCATTTAATATATTAAACCTTCTGAGCACTGGCTTTCATCTAAATGACCTTTTTCCTTTATTTCATTCAAGGAGGGTTAGTGGGGAAAAAAATCAGAATCTTTTTTTGAGGGAACAACTGCAGGAAAAGGTTTCTTTCTTGAGCAGAATGAAAATGAGAATTTGAATGTTCTCTTCCACCCTGGGAGTTCTGGAAGAGCTTTTAAAAAACCCAAAATAAAACAAAAGAAGAGCTAAGCTCAAAGAGTTGTTTCTGTTAGAAATGGTTTGGTTTGTTCTCCCTCAAAACCAAACCAAACCTCTGGATGCCCAGATTATTGGGGAATCACAGAGTCAGAGAGAAAGACCTCCAAGATTATCAAGTCCAACTTTTGACCAAATACCCCCATCCCAATAAGCCATATCACCAAATGCCACGTCTACTCACTTTTGGAACAATTCCAGGGATGGTGACTCCGCCACTGCCCTGGTTCCAAAGCTTATCCACTCTTTCAGTGGAGAATTTTTTCCTGATATCCCACCTGAACGTCCCCTGACACAACTTGAGGATGTATCCCCTTGTCTCCTCCTCATGTTCACAACATAACAGGACTGTCCCTGACTTTTGGGAGCTCCAGGAATCCAGGAAGGCCTTGGGGATACTCCATGAAGACATCCAAGTTCTCCAAATGTTTATTCCAGCTCTGGGGGCTGGAAACCCTGGGAATGGTGGCATCCTTTGGGTACCACGATCCCTTGGGCACCACAGTCTCTTGGATATCCCATTTCCTTGGATGCCATGACTTCTTGGGTGGCACATTCCCTTGAGTGTATGTTCCTTTGGACTCCACACTCCTTGCTGGGCAGAGGTTGGGCTTTAACCTGCCCCCAGCCCAGCCCTTCCCAAGGGATTTTGCTCAGTCAGGTGAGAGCAGGTCCCTGTTTGAGCTCTGGGCCACTGCTCGTGTCACAGTGGCCACCAAGCATGAGCCATTGGGGCTCCCCCTCCCCGTGCTGAGAGTATGGAAGGCAGGAAAGTTGGAGTTTCTTTTCCAGTCTAAATAATTTTGTTCCTCTCCCCCACCCCAGCCTAAGGCACTTAGGCAGGGATTTCTATTCAGGATCAAGCAGACAGTCCCTGGGAAGCTGAGCTTGAGCTCCAGCCTCCCCACCCTGCAATCCCAGTATTTGAGCAGATAGAACCGGGAGACCCAGAGGTGACTCTGCTCACATCCCACCCTGCCAAGGAGGATCCTTCCAATCGATATTTCCCTGGTTTTTGTGCTGCTCTGGAGCGAACAAAACAACCCCCACAAACAAGAGCCCCATTGCTTCCTTTTGCCATCTCCATAGATGTCAGAGGCAGGGACAGCCACGGAATAAAGATATCCTGTTCAGAGGAAATAAATAAAATGTTGATTGGCAAGCTAAATCCTCCACAGTATGACTGGAATCCCAAATGAGCCAAACTGCAACATGGTTTATGCCGTTTCCTCTCTGCAAATGCATTTTTCTCTGTATTCCTCTAAGCCTGCAGGACCACTGTCTCCAATTCCACTTCCCAATTCTCCTCTTGGACAGAAACGCTAAATACAAGCTCTTCTTAGCGGCAGCATCTTTCATTTCCCGTCTCAGATTTCTAAGCACATCGGAAGGGTTCGCATGTGTTAACAGAACCATTGTCAGGAGATAATGGCCTGCTATTAAACCAGCTTTTATTTTTTTTACCCCTCTTCTGATGGCTGTGGGCCATTTTCCTGTGATGTGAGAAATGATGTCTTGCAGTTCCTGGACATATTATGGGATCAGCCTTGTCACACAGCTGCTTCACAGATCACTTCTGTGATCTCTCTTTTGAGAGAGAAAGAAGAAAAACGTCCCTTCGGGACATTGTGAAAGCACGACAAAATCAGGCCACTGAAGAGGAAATAGCTGATCCCAAGGTGAATAAACCCTGAGCCTGAAGACCAGCAGCCCCAGGGAGGGCACTGTGCAGAAGCAGGAGGGGAGGGAAGCTCTGCCATGGGGTCACTCTCTGCTCCAAACAAGAGCTTGTCTCCCTGGGAAATTGAGCTACTTCTCTGCACAGCCTGGAGAAATGAGAGCATCGGCCTAAGCAGATAAACGTGGAGGTCAAAGTCTAAGGATTTATCAACTCTGCTTACAATCTCCACTTGACTCTCCTTAAGGAAATAAAGCAGCTTAAATGACCTGGAAATATTAAGTCTGAGATAAGCAGGCAGGTAAAAAAAAGACGGAGGAATTGGACAGCAGGGAATGGCTTATGGCTGCTGGAGGAACAGCCTGGCTTCCTGCATTCCCAGCCTTGTCTGGGAACAAGCCCACACGGGCCAAGATGTTCTGGCTGTCCAATGTTTTGGTCCCTTTTAAAAAGTGGCAATTACAAATTTGGGTCTGGCCACTATATTTGGTATCAGCTGCTTCAGTATAAACACTCCCATTCAGATGCTCTCTTTGCCTTCTTAAAACGCAAAAAAATTCTTCTCTTGGATCTGGATTCTCACATTTCTTCCTGCTTCAAGAACACCTTCAATCCATGCCACTGATTCCAGAAAATAGGGTTAATTCACCTGTGAAGCCTGTCAACCTTTCCAGATGTGTCCTTCCAGCACTGCTATGCTTGCACCACTGATTTTTTTGCCCATGGAGAGGAGAATCTGTCCAGCAGCCCCCGCGGAGGGGTTCACACAAGGGTAGAGCAGAGCTTTGTGAGCCCTCCCAGAGTCTGAGAGGAGAAAAGCTGTTCTGGATGTAGGGAATCTCTGGAACCCCCCGGTTCTGCACTTTGCACTGAGCAGGTTGCACTGGCTGCGTCCAGTTGAGCTCTGAACACTTCCAGTGCCCCTGTTGAACTGGGAACTGGGAATCTCCCATCGCTCCTTCACCTGCGCCCAGTTTGTGCCGTTTGATGTCTCTCCCTCCCCAGCCTCTCTCTCCCTCTGACC
Organism: Serilophus lunatus; assembly: GCA_013399895.1. Lineage (NCBI taxonomy): Eukaryota > Metazoa > Chordata > Aves > Passeriformes > Eurylaimidae > Serilophus > Serilophus lunatus. The sequence goes on from VXBA01000125.1 coordinate 1,032,684, forward strand.
ATCCCTCTTTCTACCTCCAGCATAGCTCCCTAAACTTCACATCATTCCTGAGCCATCCTTTCCCTCATCTGGGGCTCCCCGGTGAACACTCACACAGCCCTGAGCCCCTCGGGGTTAATTAATGCGCCAGGAATTAGCAGGGAGATGGTTATCCCCAGGTCTGGCTCAGCGCAGCACCATTCCAGTGAGGAACCAGCACCATTTCCTTCCCAGATCCAAGGAGTGGAATGAGAAGGCAGCACAGGGGAAGGGTCCCACCGGCTGCAGGATGCAAGATGTGATCAGAGAGCATCCAGCTGGGTCCAAGGAGGGATCCCACCCTCCCTGCAGCCCCCTCGATCCCCACAGCTGCTGCCGGTGCCTCACTGGCGCAGAGCTGCTTATTTATTTATTCAACATTATTTGATGCAAAGGTTAAGCAAATCAAACGTTGCTGATTCAGTGCAAATGACAGAAGGCTAAGTGGTGTTATCTTTAATTACCGTCAGTGTCAAGGAGAACAGGCGGGTGCTGGTGCAGGGCTGGCGGGCTGCTTTTGTGATTTGTATTCAGATGGGGACATCTAGTGACCGCCGGCACATGTTGCAGGGTGTGAGCAAAGCCTCATTTCCAGCCCCTCGTCATCTCAGGAAGCAGCTTCTGCACCGCTGAGCCCACTCACCCTCCCGTGCTGCTGCCAAGGGGGTGTTCCCAGGGACGTCCTGCAGGACTGGGCGGGGAGAGGGGGATGTCTCAGGGTCTTGTGTGTCTCGCCAAGCTGCAGGGCTTCCCCAAAGCCGTGTCACCACCAGGCCTCCATCCAGAGGGATGTGGGGCAGGGGATGTGCACTATGAGCAGAGCCTGGCACAGGCACTGGGCTCCTCTGGGTGCCCAGGGATGTTCATGGTGCCCAGGAATGTTTATGGTGCCCAGGGATGCCCATGGTGCCCAGGGATGTTCATGGTGCCCAGGGATGTTTATGCTGCCCAGGGATGTTCATGGTGCCCAGGGATGTTTATGCTGCCCAGGGATGTTTATGCTGCCCAGGGATGTTCATGGTGCCCAGGGACGTCCGTGGTGCCCAGGGATGTTCGTGGTGCCCAGGGATGTTCGTGGTGCCCAGGGATGTTTATGATGCCCAGGAATGTTTATGGTGCCCAGGGATGTCCGTGGTGCCCAGGGATGTTTGTGGTGCCCAGGAATGTTTATGGTGCCCAGGGATGTTTATGGTGCCCAGGGATGTTGGTGGTGCCCAGGAACATTCTGCCTTGCTATAAAAACTGCACTTGAGCTCCAAATACCCTCCCACTTCTGCTCTTGTGTCTCTCTTCCCTTAAATTTTCTTTTCCCTTTACACCTGCTGCTATCAGGATCTCCTACGCACACATTTGAAATTAATCCTTTATTTCCCAAAGTAGCCCTTGCTATCAGCTCTAGATGGAGCACCAGTAATTACTTTCTTCCAATTAGCTGGGGAGGCACTGTGTCCAATTTGTGAGTACAGTGATAAAATCCAGGAGTGTCAGCTGATTGCACTGAAGGGGCGTGAAAGGTCAGGGAGTGATTTCCCCCCTGTAAATGGTTTATTAATTTTGCAATAATAATTTATTAACTGGATACCTGCCTTTCTGGAAGGCTCAGCAGTAGATTTCCATGAGATTCCAGGGAGCCCTGGCACAGGAGCTGGATGCAGCCACTGCAACATCCATTGGGACACAAGAATTCAGCAGGAGCTCTGGGATAGCAGCTCCCTGTAACACCTTGACCTGTGTCAGGCTGGGCTGTGGTACCAAAGTCCTGTTTCCAGTTGTGCAGAAGTTCTCCCTTTCTAGCTCCAACATTTGCTGAATCTGTGGCTTCTTCCCTTGTAAAGCAGGAACTGAGTTTTTTACTCTTTTTTCACTCTTCTTTCTCTCACTCTCCAAAATAGGGCACTTCCCTCTGGAGAAAGTCACCCTAACTGGTGACTAATAGGCCACAGACCAATAAAAGACCACAACAAGTGTAAACCCCACCCAAAACAGTCCCTGCCATGATTGGTGATTAAAAAATACAGAAATCCAAACGACTATCTGAATTATAAAGCCACTTACAATTTATTGCCAGAGCTCTGATCCTTAGCAAGTTCATCACAGAAGGAATTACTCTGCTTAAGGGACTCTGGCTTGTTGGAGCTTCTTCCCAAGTTGAATATAAAATGAGAAATAATAATTTGCACAACATAAATTTAGCAGCACCTTAAAGTGTCTGTTCACAAATTAACTCAGAGGGCCAAGGAAAGGGAACTCTGCTTTTCACAAGGAGCAGGAAGTTCATACAGCCCCAGACAGGTTTCAGTGCCTGATGTTGCTTGGAGAAAAATCATAATAATAACTGGTCTGCTACCTACCCATTCATTAGCAGCAATTACAGCACATTAGTGTTACAAATTGCTATTGAAAGATGTTACCAAGCTAGAAGCCCTCGGTTTAATTGAAAGCACTTTTTTATTTGATTACTAATGGCCCTGTGTTATAATATCAATGACCTACAGGAGAAAATTGCTTTGTGTTGGCAAAAGAACTCTGCTGGAAGGCAGAGCTTTCCTCCTGCCTTTGGGAGGCTCCAGGCTTTCCCTGGAATACCCAAGGGGAGGTGAGAAAAAGTAGATAAGGATGTTTTTCACACCCAAAAGACAACATTTTATGAATTACTTTGCCAGAAGATCTGAAGGAACTTGGTGGAGAAAAGGACTGGTCATATGTAGGATCATGAAATCATGGAATGGTTTGGGTTGGAAGGGATTTTAAAATCAACTAGTCCAACCCCCTGCAAGGAGCAGGGACAACTTCCAAGAAGGTCAAGTTGTTCAGAGTCTTGTCTAAGTTGACCTTGAATATTTCCAGGGATGTGGCATGTCCCCCACCTCTCTGGGCAACCTGAGGATGCAGCAGCAAAGGGAGGGAAAAGGAGTTCCATGCCTGCAGAAGGATCATTTCCCAAACCTCCAGCAATGAGATTTTCTCCAAACTCATCACTCCAAGGTTTGGGATGTGTGTGTCTTGTTTTTATTGTGTGCAGCCTCTTTTGTTTCCAAGATAAGCCTGTAATTAGCTGAAAGAAAATGCAAAGAGCCTCATGGAGCTGGTTTCCATCTTGCTGCCCGTTGGCAATCCATTAATGAAGCCTAATTACAACGTCAAAAGCCTGTATTCTAACCCAGTGAGTAATTGACTATGGAGATGCAAGAGCTCTTTTGTTGTTTTAAGCCAGGGGAAGGGAGAGGGGAGGAAAAATAACTGTTAATTAGTTTAGTTCTGCTTTATCTGTAACACAAACCAAAATATTAGTTACAGGAGCAGCTCCATGCCTGACAATATATCTTGGCCCCTCTGCCATCCCAGAGCACTGGAGGGAAAAGCTTTTTGTTCTGTTTATTTTTTATGACTCCAACGTGTCGTGTTCCTTGAGGGGGAATTTGCTGTGTGAAGGAGGGGCTGGGCAGGGCAAAAGTTCACCTTGGATTGAAATTTCCAAAGAATAATGGGCATAGAAAAATATGGAGATTGGATCTTGATTGGTGGGATGGATGGATGGATGGATGGATGGATGGATGGATGGATGGATGGATGGATGGATGGATGGACAAACAAACAAATAAGCTCTAGGAATTATAACTAGAGAAAGACTGATATAATGTTGTTCTCTCCACTAAAAAAAAAGAGATTCTATGTCTGCATGTAAAGGGATTTCCTTGCAGCACCAGGAGCACTGCTCTGAAACAACAAATTTGATGCTTTAGGAGGTTCCTTGTCTCCCAGAAGTTTGAAGGACCAACACTTGGTGGATCAGCCCTTCACATCCCAGTTTGAGCCACCGCCCCACCAGGCATGGTCCTACCTGGAGCAGCCTCCCTGTAAAGGACTGGAGCCTGTTTTGCTTCCCAAAGAACTAAGTTTTCTGGAAGTTGTTGGGTTAAACTGGCAGTGGGCAAGGTGGGCTGGTTGGTGGAGGCAAAGATCCAGCCCTCACTCTACAGGGATTTATCCCATCGACTGAAAAAGTCAGGCAAATACCTTAAACTGCAGATTGACAACAGGAATGTCTTCTCATGTAGACATTTCCATGGGTGCCATGACAGAACTTAAAATCAAATCCATCTTTTAGTTTCTGAGGGGATTAAATTTTACTTTTAGGGCGCTTCAAGAATAAATAGGCATATAAGAAAATTGACTACAGAAGCTCTTTTCCATGATGGGCAAAGTGATTATGGTTGAAAATAAAAGGAAAACAATGCTGTTGTCGTCTTATCAGATGGAAGGGAGTTGCCTCTGATAGACTGAAGAGATAAAAGAATGGAAAAGGAGAAAAACAGAGTAAAGAATAAGAAGTTCAGAAATACATCAGGTAGCCTGGACATTGCCTTAAATCTATTACATGAGGACCAGGAGCATCAGCTATGTGAAACAAACAGAAAAAGCAGCTTTGGTGGCCAAAAAGTTGTGGTTTTTTGGGAACCCTGTGTGACAGGACAACAATTCTGATGTAGTAAAAGCCTCATCTCATTACTGAGGTGTTAAATGACTCCCAGAGTCACCCATGGGCTTCATCCTCACCTCCCCTATTGAGTCAGCCTGGCAAACACTGAGGCTTCCAAAACCCTGAGCTGTGGATTAAATCACCTTTAAGGGTCATCCAGTTCCACCCCCTGCCATGGGCACAGACACCTCCCACTCTCCCAGGTTGCTGCAACCTGACCTTGGGCACTTCCAGGGATGGGGCAGCCACAGCTTTTCTGCCCAACTTGGGCCTGGGCCTCCCCACCCTCATCATAATTCTTTTTTTCTAACCTGAATCTACTCACTTTTAATTTAAACCCATTACCCCTTGTCCTATTCAAATGGTCCTGCTACAAAATCAGTCCCCTTTTTTCTTAAAATCTCCCTTTAATTGTCAATTGTAACCTGTGCAGGTTCTTTGTCAGCCAGGTGAGTGTGTGCTCTGTGTCAGGGTGAGAGAGTCTGATCAAAAGAGCTGAGAACCACAACATGCAGGACCTTCTTCTGCCCACTGGGGAGGTTTTTCTGCTCCAGTTACAGAGATAATGGGAAGTGATTCCACATAACTCACTTAAGAGTTGGACTCAATGGTCCTTGTGGGTCCCTTCCAGTTCAGAATATTGTGTGATTCTGAGACAACTTGGAAAAAGATTCCTTGGATGGCAAGGTGTGCCCTGAGTCAGGTGTTTAGAAGTCAGTTGCATAACTGAAGGAATTGCTATAATTTATAAAGAGGTGCTGCTTTGTTGCACTAAAATGTGCCCATTGCAAGATCCTGATTAATGTGTCCTGTGGTACCTGTTTCTATTGAGACACAAACAGGAGAAGCTCAGTCTTAGAGCTCTGGATTTTATATGTGTAAAATTAAACAACAGAAATCTCATCTTTAGCAGGTGAGGAGCTGGAGAGGTTACCCTGGATTCTGAGGTATTCAAGATTTGATTGAGAGGGTGAGATTTTGTTTTCAAGAACTTACTGCAGTCCTTGAGTTAATACTTGAATCTTCCTGCACATCCAAGAATATAATAAATGATTTTCATTATAAAAGAAGCTTTTTTTTTGTTTTGAGAGAAGGGTCTCACTTTCTCTATGGTTGCTTTTCTTCTCTTGCATTGAAATAAGAGGTTGTGACAAGAGATGGAAGTTTTCTGTCACCAGAGCTGGTGTTGTCAGGCAACCACCTCAGAGCTTACACAAAGGAAGAAACTCGCTTTAAAAACTTTCAGCAAACTTTTAATACTCCCCCAAAACACTCTGGTGACATTTCTGAACAAGCCAAGTCATTCCAAAAAGCTTTTCACATCATCTCAAGTATAAATATTTTGATAGAAAAAATAAAACCATAAACTCCCCCCCTCCAAACCCGATGCCTTGTGCTCACACCCAGCAGGGTGTGATGGTGCCGTGGGTCCCATCCCTCCCCTCCTGGCCAGGCCACAGCTGCAGGAGACAGGCAGGTCTGAGGTGCTTCCAGTCCATGTTGCTGCTTTGGTTTTCCAGTGCTGGGAATCCAGGGACATGAGAAGAAGGTCTTGAGATGAACTTGGTGGCTTTGAAGGTGCTCAGAGGTGTGGGAACCCTCTGGACACAATCCTGCTTGAGTAGGGAGGTGGGACCACAAGACTCACTGTGGTTTCTTCCGTCCTGGCCCATTCCATGATTCTGTGACAGTGTGGGATGAGCAGCCAGTGAGGCTCTGGTGGACACAGTACTGGAGGCACCACTTCCATGTACAGATCCAGCAGCAATTCCCTGCGTTTCAGGTGCTGATAGTGCCTTGAACCTCCAGCTGAGGATGTGGAGGGACATCTGGGCTGGTGTTGGACACACATGGGGTGGTGCCTCACAGAGCCACGGCCACCAGGTCATTGCACAGCATCAGGACTCACCCAGGGCAGGGGCTGCATCACTGACAGACCATCCACTGGCTGGGAAAGCTGAGATTCTCCTTCTGTATTGTACAACAGCTCTGGATAATCCATCCTATCCTATCCTATCTTATCCTGCCCTGTCTGCAGCTCACACTCGGGGATCATTGCTGTAATTCACCTACTCGCTGACAAAGTCCTCGTGTTTACAATAACAAGGTGATCAGCTTTGGCATCTTATACCCAGCATCTGAAGTGATTTGAAGTCACTTTGACTTTTAAATTAAATTATCTCATGCATGGAAAACAAAAGCTGCAGAAGAACACAGCGAGGCTTCACAGAACTCAACAACTTTTTAACACACACACAAACATACATATATATATATATATATTAAGCTTTAAATCAAAAAACAAATCTTTCCAGTTTCTTTTTTAATATATGCACTCTATAGGATGCAACAAACATTAGCATGGTCACACACAGTGCTCTGCCCATTATACAATGTCTGCTCTACTGTTCTACTTCTTCCCTTTTAAACAAATGCAGGTAGACTAGAACTCTTTAACAAATACAAGCTGGCCAGAGCTCTGGGGCTGAGCTACCCTCCAGGACAAGTGGAAGAGTTCTAGGAAGGAGGTAAAGAATGTTCTTGTTGGGACCTTAGATGATCTTGTTCTCCAGGGCTTCAATCCTTTTAGCCACAGCTTCCAGTGAGAAGGAGTTAAGGAGGAAAAAATGACAGTGCATGTTGGGAGAGGGAATTTTTACAGGGACAGACAGTGAGTTTTAAAATAAATGAGGAGACATTTAGATGAGATATTGGGAAGGAGTTCTTCCCTGGGAGGGAAGGTTGGCACAGGTTGGGCAGAGAAGCTGAGGCTGTCCCAAACCTGGAAGTGTCCAAGTCCAGGTTGGAGCCACTTGGGATAGAGGAAGGTGTCCCTGCCCATGGCATGGGGGGAAATGAGATTGGTTTTAAGTTCCCTTCCAACCCAAACCATTCTATAATTCCATGATTCCCTGCTCCCGTCCTCCTGGACTGGATAAGGGGAGGGAGAGTGCTGCCTTGCTGGGACCAGGCAGCAGAGGGAATCTCTCACCTCTACCCTGGAATTTCCACCACTGTTCAGGCTGAGGAACTTTCACTGAAGGTAGAAAACGTCTGTGGACACAGAGCTGCTCACACACCTTTGCACATTTCCTGGCAGGAAGAGTAAAAGCTGTGGGAATGATTGGAGCATGTTTGGAGAGGCTGACAGCAAGTTCCTGACCTCCAGCAGCACGTGTTGCCTGAAGAGAGGAGCAAAGCGCTTTTCTTAGAGTTACAAAGTGTGTCACAGCAATTTTCTGCTCTTTTCACTAATTGCTTTCCATGATGTGCCTGGGAGCAGCAACACACTGGGTGAGAACTAGATTTACTCTGACCTTTTGCATAACACAAGTCACGGATTTCACTCAATTTGACTTAAAGAGTAGAAACTAAGCTGTGCAACTGACACAGCAAAGCGTGGAAATGTGTGAATAAATTAGAACATTGCTTTGAAAATTATATCCTGTCCTTGTTCTCACTAGTGAAAAAGCTCCTCAGCCCTGTGTGAGTCACCTCAAGGCTTCAGAAATTCCTCTTTCTGTAAGTTTGAATCTTTCTCCTGATTTTTTTTTTTGCCTTTTTTGTTTCACTTTCCACCACTTCTCCCTGGTATTTGTGCAGTATGACAGGAGCCAGAATGCAATCCAACAGCAGGGCCCGGATGGGATCCAACTCACCTCTCTGGAGATGTTTGCACTGAGCAGCTACACGAGGATTTATCTCCCAGAACTGGGTTTTATGCAGCTGGGAGAATTTGGTCCTGACATTAGAATTACCCACACCACCAACCACAGAGTCAGGGGACAGGCCCTGCAGTTCCCTGCATGATCCATCTCATGGGATCACAGGATCTTTGAGGTTGGAAAAGACCTCCAAGGTCACTGAGTCCAACCTTTGAGCAACCACCACCTTGTCCACATCCAACAACCCAAATGTCTTGTTCCCATCCTCCTGAACACCTCCCCAGCCTCCTACCCTCAGGAGCACAATTCCTCCCTTGATGCCTCCAGAAAAACCAACCCAACCCACTGAGTTCTGGACAACCAGAACTTCCAAAGGATATGTTTCTGCTGCAATGAATTGATGAGGTCTTCAACTTTGGTCTGGAACTTCACAATGGATTTACATTCACATGGATCTTCCTCTGTGGGTTGTCAGGAAGATGAGTTTAGAGGCACAAAAAAAAGGATTTAATCAAAATCACCAAAACCAGTGAAAAAGAACAATTCTTATTTTCTTTGTCAGAAAAATGAAGGGGATCAAAATATTACCTCTTCTAATTAGCTGACTGATCACTCCTGGCTCTCAGATAACTGGAGAATGTCACGTTTTCTTGTTAAATAGGCAGGAAGATCTCTCCTGGATTTCCAGTTTCCTAAAAACCCCACTGGGTTCTACTTATGATGCTTAAAGTTTGCCCCTAAAATGTGAATCTGAGCAAACACAGTGCTCAAAACAACCTCTGTCTCCCCAATAACATCAAATAAAAATTAGAGGCCCTGGTTACCATCTGAGTAAAGACTTGTTGGAGCTTTGCTTCAATATTCCAGTTTTGGGAGGGTGGAGCAACATGCATTAATCAGTTTTTTAACCAGTGTCAGTAATTTCCATATATTCATCAAGGAAAATTAACTTAAACTGGAATAGGAACATAAAAAGTACTGAAATGGCTGGGAAAAGAAAGGAGATGTTTACAAGCAAATACAGAGTTGACAAGTGGAAGGAGGAAAGAGGAGAAAGACTTTTTAAAGGAAAGGATGTCACTTGCACAAAACCACAAGGGGATTAAACCAGTCATGAGTAAACTAAAGCTGGATATTAACACAAGATTTCTGGCCATCTGTTGATAAATACAAGCTGGCATTGGAAATCAAACAAATGCAAATATTTTCTTTCCTTTTTCTTTTTTTTAAGATTCAAACATTAATATATTCACCCAAATTGATTTTTTTTTGCAAACAAACACTTTTTCTGAAATTTACTTTTCTGAATACTGAAGTCTAAATGTATTTGCTTTCTTGAAAGATATTTAAATACAATATGTTGGGAGTTTTTATACAACTCCCATCATCTTGTTCTTGGATTGACTCCTACTTTTTCAAGGAGCCATGGCAAAGACAGTTTCTCTCCTGCAAACCTGATTCCCAGACTCTGCAGACACAGGACGTTGGAGGTGCTGGAAATTATATCATTTTCCTAGTAACTTTTCTAATTAATTGTTTTCATTAATCCTAACCAGTGTAATTTTCCACTGGGGCCTCTTAGACTTCCCAAACAGGAAAAGAAATCTCATCTTTAGGAATCTGGAGGACAAGGCACTTCCCCAGCATGACCCAGGACATCTGTAAAGGTGCAAGGATCCAAATCTGATTTTCCTGAAGCAAAGCCCTTAATTTCTTGAGTATTTTTCTCTCTAATTTACACTCAGAGAGAAAAACAGATGAGTCACTTACTACAAACCCACTAATATTCACATGGATATCTCTTGGATTTGGAACAAATAACTGTCAGAAATTGCAAGGAAAAGGAAAAAGGAGATTAAAATTTGGCAATATTTATTATTTCATCCTGCTGATGTTGTAGAGCATCTCCTGATACCATTGAGTGGGACCATGGGGCAATCAAGAGCAGGTCTGATGGGGTTTTAAAATATCTTTTAGACTCAACTTATTTACGGGTCAATTTTCTTTAACTTTTATGTTATTCTTCACCTGTGTCCCCCTCAGTCTTCTCTCAGCCTTAGCTGGACTGGACTATCCAAACCTGAGCAACTTTAGCTCAAATTTAGACACCTACAAGTCACTTAAAAGACACCAGATGCTTCTTTCAGCTTGAAAAGTGTCACCTCTGCAGTGCCTGTTTGCCTGTGGGAGCAGCTTCACCTCAGATGTCCAGTTTGATGATGAATTTCATCTTAAGCCAAAGAAATCAACTCTTGGCTTCTCTTTTGAGAGCTCTCTTCTGTCCTTTTGTCACTTTGGGCTGTTCTCGGGACCTGGCACAGCCTGAATTCATCATTTCCAAAGAGGAAGGTAGAGAAGGGGAGAAATGTGGAGGAAAAGGGAAGAAGAAGTGGATTTCTGAGAGGGGGAGATAGTTGAAGTGTTTGCTTTGAGTAACCCCCCAAAATATTGATGTCTCCTGATCCTTCCCTGGATTCTGCCAACTCAGTACACTGAGACCAGAGAGTTTTTTGTAACATCCATCTAAAAGGGCATTTTAATCCTTCTGCTTCCAGCCTTCCAATGCTGGGACTAAACACCCCCCAATCCCCAATTCTCACCAACACAGATTTTCATTTGGAGCTTCTTCCCGATCTTGCTGATGGTTCTGAAGTCAGCTGTGTAGAAATAATGCTCAGCCACAGGTTCTGAAGCAATTTCCCTCAGCTCATCTTCCACTGCATTGCCAACTCCCACAGCAAACATCCTAAAGCCTGAGAGAAATGAGAAAGGACTCAAACCACCCTGACAGGGTCATGTATCCAACTCACATGGAAGAGATCATCCAGCAAAAGGAAGTTTCCAAAATTAACCAGCCTGTGAAGGGCAAAATCCCCTGTGCAAGAGAGAGCTGAGGCTCAGCAAAGCTGTAGCTGAGTCTCTTCCTAAACTTGCAACACAATCTGTCAAAAGCAACACACACTATGAGTGAGGAACAAGGTATTTTGTGTTTTTCTGACAAGAGTTTGCTCAGCCACTGCTGCCTCAACCCTATTTCTACTGAACTGAAATGCAGTTTTCTCATTTTGGATGATGATACCAATTAATTCCAGTTCAAAATACTTGTCTCTGCTTGTCCACGTCTGCACTGGTAATGCCTTCCCCTCGTCCCCTTTTTACCTTGTCTTTTCACCCCTGGATATACCAAATATTTGTTTTTCTTTCCCGAAGTTCAACTCAATTAACAAGTTTAGAGTCTCATAAGCCTCATTACTCATCCCATGGAAATAATTCATGGACAGATGCTGGAGATTTCCTTGCAGGGACAAGAAAATAGGAAGAGACGGAGCATCGAGTTTTACCATCACAGAGGAATAAACTCTATAAATGTGATTTATAAGAACCTTCTGTTTTATAAGAGCTGAACTTCCATATAACATGTGAACCTGCTTTGTAAACATTGGCTTTTCAGAGCTTGCACCTGACCTTTGTGATTATGTGCTGCCCCTTAGTCCCATCTAGTGGTGGAGACTGAAGTGAAAAGGAAGGAAAGGGTTTAGCAGTTCCTGAGTGAATTCACAGGGGCTGTGTCCATTTAACACAAGGATGTCAGAGACTGGGAGCTGCTCAGGAGGTCAGCTCAAGATGTTAATATTTTATGGGGTTTAGACATATTAATGTATCAATATGTGGCCACTGTGCACTTTTACTATAACAGGAGGAGCTGAAGAAAATTTCTTATTAATGTGCTTGGGGTTTGAGCAAGGAGTCCACAGTTATTTCTTAATCTGTGTTTGTGCTTTATTAATTGTTTTATTTCTCTCTTCCCTTCTCCAGGCCTTAAGGCTGATACAGCCAAGCCACACTTGGTCCTACAACTCCTGTTTTTCCCCAGGGAGCTCTCTGAGGGTCCCCTTTGTCTCACCACGTGTGACACTGACAATGAGCTGGCTTTCTTTACCAACCCAGATAATGGTTTGGGAGAGACCTTAAGCTCCACTTCACTCCACCCCCTGCCATGGGCAGGGACACCTCCCACTATCCCAGGTTGCTCCAACCTGGCCTTGGACACTGCCAGGGGTGGGGCAGCCACAGCTTCTCCCAGCAATTTCCTTCACATTTGTGTGGACTTTCTAGACCAATGTACATCCCATTCCAGCAGACAGCTCCAGCAGACTTAAATCCAAACCAGGGGATAAAACCAGCTACTGGCAAGCCAAGGTGCACCTGAACCCCAGCCAGAGGTGCTCCAAGTTCTTTATAAGGATGGAAGAATAGTCAGGGAATATCTCCACACACTCTATAGCAACGTGTTTGTATCCCAAGAAGCATCCCCAGGGAAATAATCCTATGTTGATACTGAAGGCAGTTCCTTGGCCAAGGGAGAAACAAGCCAGCAAGAATTCAGGAGCCCTACCTGAGTCTTTGGCTTTCTTAGCAGCATCTGTGATATAATCCTGTGACCTCCCATCAGTGAAGACAATGCCCACCTTGGGGACCCCAGGCCTGGCTCCATTGATGATGGAAAAGGAGCTGTCGACGAGGTACTTGAGAGCCTGGCCTGTCATTGTTCCCTTCTCCATGTAGGACATTTTCTTGACTGCTGCTTTGATGTCCTTCTTGTTCTTGAACTGCCCCAGTGGAAACTCCTGCCTGACAGAGCTGGAGTACTGAACCAGCCCCACCTGGGCCTGTTTGTCTGACACCTCCAGCGAGTCCACGATCTGGTTGATGAATTTCTTCACCAGGTCAAAGTTCTCAGGCCTCACACTCTTGGAGCCATCGATGAGGAAAACGAGATCCAGAGCAGATCCCAACCCACCACTGCAAGCTGAAGGGACACATCAGAAGAGGGCAGAAGACAGCAACTAAGACCTCAATTACATAGGGAAATATAAATTTAGTACCATTTCAGCACTAAATGGCAATCGATCAAAACTCAACAATTCACAGCAGTGTTTGCAAAATGATTCCTGGCTATAAGGGAATGATTTTTCTTCTGCCTTTTCTGAACAGAACATGTGGTGTCTCAGCCCAATTCCCCCCATCCCTCTGGAGCTCACACATGAAACCCGTCACCTACCACTGCAGGTCTTCCCGTCACTGTTGAGGGTGAAACCCTCCTTGCAGGCACATTTGTAGGCTCCTGGGGTGCTGACACAGACTTGCTCACAGTCGTGGTCTCCAGTGGCACATAGGTCAGACACCACTGCAAGAAAAAGGAGGGATTAAAACCAGAGACCAGACCTTTCTCCACCCAGACCCGACTCAGCCCATGCACGACATGGGATATTTATCCCATCAAAGATCCCAGGTCATTTCTCTTGGACAGAGCAGGTACAAGAGGCAAGGAGACATTTTCACAAGTCTCTTGACTCCAAGGCACAGCCAGGATTAGAAATAATCTTCACAACGAGGGCCAAACCCATCTGTCTGTCGAGAATATCACAACATATTCCAAAGGTCTTGGATGAGATTTGGTTTCCAACCCACCATCTGGGCTGGCCAGTGCCCATTTTTTCAGCTATGTAGTACAATTATGATCAGGGAGCTCAGCCTCATGTGCAGTTGCCTCTCCTGGACAGGATTCATGCTTGGAATTCACTTCAGATCTGTCCTCACATGTGCAGCTTTCAGATCCACCTTCTACAAACATTCCTGCCTGCTGATCTTCCCCTGGATCTGCCTCCTGCGGTGCTGAGCAAACAGGACCTGGATTGCTCGGAGCCAGCAGTGCTGAATGACTGTCCCAGGTCCAGCAAGGATGGAAAACACACTCCAAAACAAACAGATGTGGTTGAAGCAAATTCATTTTCAAACACCAGGGAAATCTGTGCAGAAATCCAAGCACTGAGTTCTCTCAGACTGTGGGAGGTGACACAGAGTCTTTCAGAGCTAAGGGGCTTCTCTTGGTTATTTCAAGTCATTTTTGTTCTGCAGGTATTTTGTACTTTTTCTGGCCTTCCCACTTCTATTAGTAGATCTTTCAACTGGGAACTTCAAAACACATTGTCAGGCCTCCCCATCCCCGGCTGACTCCTGATTCCAGGGCAGCCAACACAAACTCCCACAAATATTCACAGCCTGGATTCCACCTTCTCAAAATTTGTCTGCATCCCTCCTTTCATCTGAAGTATTTGTTCCCCTCTTTCAAAAGCTTCTTCTGCTTCCTGATAATACACAACTCGCTTCATATTATCACCTGATTATAATACATGACTCACTTTGTATCCCAAATTTTCCTCCTTTCTACAGAGAATGCAATTTTCCTTGACAAAAAGCTGCTCCCCTTCATCACTTTCAGCCTGCAAGTTGAATCATGAAATTTTACACCTCTTGGAGAAATTGGTCTTGAGAGTTTTACAGGTGTATGTGTTTATAATGTGGGACCATAAGCAGCATGGTGTATCACACCTTTTAAGAAGTGTTGCCACATATCTTTTCTTCCAGGGAATGGGCATGTGAAGCACCCCAGGCCTCTTTTACTGACAGAAAATGGATATTTATAGACCATTCCTACAGCCCTGGGGGTACACTTGAAAGCAATAAAGTATTCTCACTCCATCCAAAGGCTCATGGAGGAGTGAATGTGTGTTTGTAGGAGAGTCAGGCTCTTTGATGTGCTGTGCAGATGGGATTTACATCCTGTACCAGCCTCACAAGGCTTTCAAAACCAACAGCAGAGTCAGGCAAAGGCAGTTCAGTAAAACCACCCTGACATAACTGGGAATTCAGAAGGCAACACTAGTGGTAGAGGAAATTTACCTCTGTCAAATCCTCTGAATGGCTCAGAAAGGCTTAAACATAAAAGTAATGATTTTAGCCGTGTAAAGACCATGTTTTCCAGGGTGTTTTTCAATGCCTCAGGGAGTACATGGGTTATGTTTGCAAACTCTTCTGTGCCAGTGAAGTCTGAAGATTTCCACTAAAACTTGAAATTCCCTGAACAAAACCTGTAATTTTTGAAAGCAACTTCAAAGAGCATCTGTCTCCAAACTGCTCCGTGTTCCTGTGGACATAAGTCTTTGGAACAAGGAAATAGATGGATGAAGGATGATCCCATGTAAAACTACCATGGCAAAAGACTAGAGAGAGAGTTTGGAGAAGGGCCTGGAGTGACAGGACACAGGGAATGGCTTCCCAGTGCCAGAGGGCAGGGAGAGATGGGATACTGGGAAGGAATTAATCCTTGTGAAGGTGGAGAGGCCCTGGCCCAGGTTGGGCAGAGAAGCTGTGGCTGCCCCATCCCTGGGAGTGTCCAAGGCCAGGTTGGAGCAGCCTGGGAGAGTGGGAGGTGTCCCTGCCCAGGGCAGGGGGTGGGACCAGATAATTTTTAAGACCTCTCCCAACCCAACCCATCCCATAACTCTACAAAACCTCCCGGCAGCCCCTTGCAGCTTCTGGCTGGGAAATCAGGGACTCATGGCAAGGACTTACCACAGAAAGCTTCTTGAAACTTGTGTGTCAGCTTCTCTATAACGCTGTAACTCTCCACATAGTCCACGTGGTCATCCAGGGGCTCGCTGGCGATTTGCCTCAGGGTGTGCATGTCCACCCTGCCCACCCCGATGGCAAAGATCTCGATGCCAGCTGCCCTGGCCCTGGCTGACACATCCTGCACCCCGTCCTGGGGACGCCCATCGGTCACAACAATCGCCACCTGTATGGAGGAAGGTGGCACCGTCACTTGTGGGACGGGCTGGGCTGGTGAAAAAGGTTTCATGTCTTGGAATTAAAGGGAAAGGAAATCCTGCCACCTCTTCCCGTTCTTCAGAGCTCACACAAGGTGAATTTGTTTCTCTCTGAGATGGGTTAAACAGAGGGAATGGCCTGGAAAGGTTGAACCAAGGGAATGGCGCAGAGTTGTGTCAGGGCAGGGTCAGGGGGGATCTCAGGCCAAGGGTCTCCTTTGCCCAGAGGGGGGTTGGGCACTGCCCAGGCTCCCCAGGGCAGTGGGCACAGCCCCAAGGCTGCCAGAGCTGCAGGAGGGTTGGGATGATCCTCTGGGGACAGGGGGGACTCTTGGGGATGGGCCTGTGCAGGACCAGGGGTGGCACTGGATGGTCCTTGGGGGGCCCTTCCAGCTCAGCATATCCTGGGATGTGACTGGTCTAATTAAGGGACAACTGGTGCATCTCACCCCTAAGGAAACCAAAGCAAAGCTGATGTTCATCATACACAAACTCATGTCTTCAGGACCCCCCAGATTACACACAGGACAGCTCTAACTCAGTGTGGGACATCTCAGGAAATGTCATGGAAATAAGAGGTGGAAGCCTTCTCCTTATTTTCTAATTGGAAAAAGCGAAGCAGAGAGAGGGGAAGAGATTGGCCTCAGGTCACACTGTGTCAGTGCCTGTCAGGATTTCTGATTCCCACTTCCACAGTAATTCCTACCCCTACTAACATCAGCATTAGGATGGCAGCTGATTTTAGCAGGAACTGGATTTCACCTTGGATTAGATGCAGCCCTGAACCAGTGGAATGCCTCCAAGATTCCTGCTCCTGCTGCTATTTTGTCCATTCTCCTCTTTATTTTTCTTCTGCAAGTAACATTGTCACAAGACCTTAATTTTTAGTCTTTGCCAATTCTTCTGCTCCTGCCACTTTTCCTAACAAGTGTTTTGTTGTGACACCACTGCCAAGTCCAAAGCAAGTGCTTGGGATGTAATGCAGAATGGAGAAATAGAATCATTAGGAGCAGATGAGCTGTGAAGCAGAAAAAACCCTCCACATCACAACAAATACATTCAATAATAGAGAAAGTAAAGAAATATCAAAAAAGCAGGAGAAAAAAAATCTGTCTGGCAGCAAGAGGGGGTTTGGATGAGCCATCAGCTGGTCAGTAAAGCAGGTTTTGCTGTTCCCTTCTATGCCATGTGTGCTCTCTATGTTTCTGAAAATGAAGTCAGACTCACCAGCTACTCAGTTAGGACACCAACCAGGACCTGGTTTACATCCCTGGGTAGAAATAGTCATCTTGGGGAAGGTCAGGAGTGTGTTTCCCTGCCCCACGTGTCCAAGGGGTGAAGGCCGTGCAGGGGAAGATGTTCCTTCCCCCCCCTGCTCAGCCTTCAGCTGAGCAACAGCTGAATCACAGAACCACAGATGATCCCGAGGAGGATTTACAGGGATCATCCAGTCCAGCTCCTGGCCCTGCACAGACACTCCAACAATCCCACCCTGTCCCTTGTTGTCCAAACCCTCCTGGAGCTCTGGCAGCCCTGGGAATGTGACCAAACCCTGGGGAGCCTGGGCAGTGCCCAACCACCCTCTGGGCATGGAATGCTGCATTCCCCTGTCCCAGAGCAATGCTGCAGTGCCAAAGCAATCTGCTGCCCTGCTCAGAGCTTCCCTTCAGTGCAAAACATGTGCAAACCAGGAAAAACGTAGAGCTCTACAATCTGTAAGTTCAGGTGTTTTATCTGCACTTCCCCAGGGCTACACAATTAAAAATTCCCAACAGCACCACGATTCTGCAACTGGCTGCCTCCAAGGGGAAATAAATCAATAAATGCAAGTATTTCTTTTCCGATTGTGGCCAAAATAAGGAAAAGGAGATGCCAGAGCATGGTGTAGAGGGGAATGAAATGTTAAGGATGCACTGGGATTGTTGGTGGAGAGGGAGCAGAGCCATGCAATGGATCCTTCTGCCAGGAGAAGGAGCCCTCGGCACAGGCTGCTCTGCCTCCTGCAAACCCACCAGCGCTGCCAATTAGGGCTTTTCAAAAGCCAAGCTGTCAGGAAACAAGATGTATTATCAAGTTTCTCCTGCTGGAGCAGCACCCTGAGAGCAGGATCCTGTCAGGAGCTGCGTGTCTTCCCTGAGTGTTTGGAGGTGTTGTGTGTCCTCCTGGCGTTTCTCTGTCTAAAGAAAGTGCTTCTTCAGGTTTAATCAGCTCCTTTTGATCTTCGTGTCAAGGTGGCATCACCACCTAAGCCTGAGCCCCAGGTGGAGCCCAGGAGGTGTTTTGCAGCAGCATCTACAGGGGATCTGATGGGAAAGACCTTCAGGATGGATCTGTGTGGAAATCAGAGGATTCAAAAATTCCTGTTGCTTTCTGACCTGCTGTCAGAGAAAACAAAACTTGTGGGTACAAAGGGTTTGGGTGAGGCATCAGGAATTATTCAGTGACCCCGTGGAAAATGAATGTAACAGTGAGTCACAGCAAGCACCAAACAGCCAGAAAACCTGCCTGGGACCACAACCAGGGCCAGGTGCTCACAGAAGGAGCCTAAGAAAAAAAACAAACAGGTGTAAAGTGATCTTGAGATCATATTTGGTTATCACAACAACCAGGAAACCCTGATTTTTTTTTTTTCTCCATGATTCTCACTGCAGACATTTGCTCTGCCAGCCTGAATCAATGTGGGAAAATGTCCTTATTTTTTTATTTTTAATCCTACCTCCAAACTAGTTGCAGTCTGAGGATCTCTGTAATTCTCTGGGTGATGACCTTGTCTCATTTAAAAAGCTGAGTCCTGGTATGTGCCTTGTTTGGGAAAGAGCAGGGACAGGTTGGAGGGAAGAAGCAGCTGCTGGATCCAGGAGAGGCTGACACTGCTCTGGGAGCTGGACTCAGCCATGTGAGGGGAATTAAGAAAGGTTGAAAGCTTCTCCTGGCTCAAATAGCTGAGCAAGATCTGCAGTTTTGCCCTAAGGAAGCTCAGAAACTTTTGCTTTTCAAGGTCAAACCTTGTATTCATTTTAACCAGCCAATGAATCCCTAAATTTTTGGATCTCTCTTGTGTTCCTTCCACACAGAAATCCCCCATGTTCTTATGACACAATTTATTCTTGCTTAACTAAGACACCAGAGGATTCCTGGGCATCCCCAGGTATTCACATCTCAGGGCTGGTGTGTGTAAACAACCCAGCAGCTAATGAGGTAGAGATGTCTCATTATATGTAACATGATGTTTTAGAAGCACTGAAAGGAAAATTGGGCAGAAAGCCTTTGGTTTGCTCAGCAATTTGACAATCTCTTTGTTGTTCTCCCTAAAAAAAAAAGATAAAAGTAATTGGGCACCCCGTGGTTTTTGAGAAAGGTATGAACAGACTGAGCTCCTACAGAAACAAATAGTGCTTTTCCCTGTCCTGGGGTGACATTTGCTGCACAAAGCACAGCAAGCCCAAGTGATCCTGTGATGTTTTGACCAGTGTCCCACGTGGTTGACAACCAGCAAGGCTTTTCCCAAGGTCTTGCTGGGTTTCTGCCATGGGAAGGAGCGAGGAGTGTGTTCAATGTTTCTGGAAGCTTCACCTCCCTAAATCTCTGTTCTTCCTCCCAGGCAGATGGTGGGGTCACCCTGAGTGTCACAGGAGGAAAAACTTGCTGGACTTCAAGGCATAGTTGGAAAAAAAACAACAAAAAAAAACAAGGAATGCAAGTATATCTGGAATTTTCCACCTTGGAGATATTCAGGAGCCATCTGGGTATGGTCCTGTGCACACAGGTTTAGGTGGCCCTGCTTGAGCACAAGGGTTGGTCAATGTGATATCCAGAGATCCCTTCCAACCTCAACCTTTCTGGGATTCTGTCTCTTTGATCAGCTCCAAAGTGGAAGGGAAGAGGGGGAAACGTGCTTTTCTTTTTTCCGTATTTTAATGCCTAAGAAATAATTTTAAAAAGACCCCACAGACATTCTGCTTTTTCAGCTGTCCAGGAAAGAAGGTTTTGGGGAGATAAAGCAGCTCCAGAATTCTTTGTGCCACTGCCCACAGAAACATTGGGATGACAGGGAACAGCAAGGATTGGAAGAGCGTGCGGAGTGAGTTGTCTGACAGCTCAGATGCAGAGCAGACAAGAGCAGGGAAACACTGCACAGGGAAATGGTGTGGAAAAGATTCCTTAGATGCAGATCCAGCATTTTCATGGACAGCTCAGTGAAAATGTCCCTTCATTCTACAGGAATGGTCAGCGAGGTGTCAGGATGGATTAGGAACAAAAATAGAGACTAACACTGGGAGTATTATAATTGTATAAATCAGGGTTGCGTCCCAGACCTGACCTGTGTGCCAGGCCTGACCTAAATATGATCACAACCTCTTAAAATAGGCACTGGGGAATTAGTTAAAGACATGAGATAAAGGAGAATGGTGAGATTTCTGAGGGGCATGAATGGATTGCACAGCAGTCCCAGGGGAAAGTGGAGCTAAAAAGATCCCTTGTTTCTTCAGATTGATAAGAAAAGATAAGAAAACCAGTGAAGGCAATGAGAGCTGCTTTCCTGCAACAAGACTGGGAGTCAGACCCTTCCTGCAGGATCCTTCCCAAGTACCATTCCAGGGGCAAGGAGTGGCCTCAGGTTTCCTGTTTCTTGATTTCCCCCAGCTATGGGGTGAGGCTGGATCCCCACTGTCCTCTGCTCACAGGCCAAATGTCAAAAAGAAAAGCCCCCTTGACTGTCCATGGCTGGTTTTCCCTACAAGTACACCTTGTGGATAGATGAGGGCAAAAGGGATGGAGCCTGGGGAAGAGCTTCCTGGAGTTATCAGATGGAAAATTAGCAACTGCCTGAGATTTCTGTCTGTGTGCAGCCACAAAACCTCTGGAAGGAAACCTAGAACCCTTCAAGCAACTTTATCCATCCATAAAGGGGCTCAACAGCTTTGAATGGAAGTCTGAGGACATGAGACAAGGAAATGAAAGTTCTAACTATTCTCCTACTGAGAGCTGAGCTTCTCCAGAAAGAGGAGCAGCATCCACCTCTTTCTGGATTTCTACCACATTTACTACTGCACAGTGAGCAGCTACTGCCGACACTGTAGGGAGGAGGACAAGCACCTTGGAACCTCTCTCCTGCTTGGAATTTCTGGCCCTTCTGGACATTGGAACAACAATTAATGGAGTGAGATGAGAAATAAGCTTTTTATAAGGGTGCGTTGGAATTAGTGGGAGGTAAATGTCTTTTTTGCCCCTCAGTGCTCAAGAACAGAAATGTTTCTGTGGTCTGCCATTCAAACCATTGAGTGCTTTTTTTTTTCATTTTTCTTTCTCTAAGTCTCAAAGTTGAGCTTTGTTTTCAAGAAGAATTGAGAGGTTTACACCTCCCAGAGCTTCTCCACCTCTAACAACACACACAAAATCAAAGCCCAGAGAAATCCACCTTTCCTCCTTTACTGCTTTTACTGACCACAAGGAAGGAGCTTCCAAGAAAGAGATTACTTGCTTCCCTACTTACCTTATTAAAATTGGGAGATCTCACCCTGCCCCCTTCTGAGTCACTAAAAGCCCTGCTGATGGCAAACTGGATGGCCAGGCCAGTCATGGTCCCTGTGGAGAGCGGCTCTATCCTCCTCACGGCCTGCAGGAGCCCAGCTTTGGTTTGGTGGGTCTTGAGGGAGAACTCGTTCTTCACAGCACTGGCATAGTTGATGACCCCCACCCTGGTGGAGTTGGGACCCACGTCCAGCCCCTCGATCACCCGGGACACGAAGACTTTGATCTTCTCAAACTCGTGCGGGCGCACGCTCCGGGAGCTGTCGATGATGAACACCAGGTCTGTGGGTTTGGTTCTGCACAGGGTGCCTGGAGTGGAGAAGGAGGGAGGAGAAGTGAAAGAAAAGTAGCCTGGGAGGGAAAGAATGGTTTTGTCAAAGCAGCAGCTGGAGGGAGAGGAGCTGGAAGCTTCAATCCTTTCTCTGCCTGTCTCAGAGATCACTTTAACTTGACAGTTCTAAATGTTCTTTATCCTTTCATGGGAAATTCTACATGTTCTTTATTATTTTTTTGTAGGAAAGCAGGTCCTGGTCAACAGCAAGTTGGATATAAGTCAGCAGTGCCCTGGAGCCAGGAGAGCCAACCCTGTGCTGGGGCATCAGGAACAGCAGCACTGGGCCAGGGAGGGGATTGTCCTGCTCTGCTCTGACCTGGGGCACCTGAACCTCCAATATTGGGGCAGTTTGGGCACCACAATGTGGGGAAGAGATTGAGACACTGGAGAGTGTCAAAAGGAGGGAATGGAGATGGGGAAGGGCCTGGAGGGGAAGGGTGTGAGGAGCAGCTGAGGGCACTGGGTGTGTTGAGGTGGAGAAGAGGAGACTGAGGGGAGAGCTCCTGGCAGGGACAACTTGGTGGGGAGGGGCAGAGGAGGGGCAGGGCCTGAGCTCTGCTCTGTGGGGCCCAGGGCCAGGAGCCCAGGGAATGGGCTGGAGTTGTGTCAGGGCAGGGGCAGGGGGGATCTCAGGCCAAGGGTCTCCTTTGCCCAGAGGGGGGTTGGGCACTGCCCAGGCTCCCCAGGGCAGTGGGCACAGCCCCAAGGCTGCCAGAGCCCAAGAGTTTAAGTTGCTGGTTGATGACATGTTTTTATCACCAAATGATGAGCAGTGTCCTCTGTCCTCCCAGGCTGCCACCAATTTCTACATAGAACCCACTCAGGGCAGCCCAGAGGGAAGGGATAAAGCTGGGAACTGAAACCTGAACCCAAACAAAGGCTGGAAAGGGGTTGTGGTGTTTTGGACATTCAATCCACACGGATATTAATTAATGACAGTGAATGTCCATCATGCATGACCAGAACCATGTGTGCCACTCAGCAGCTCAGCTTCAGCTGTGAATCCAAGTGCCCAGAACAACCGACCAACACCACATGAAAAACTCCTGGGTTTCAGCTAATTGCACTAAGATTGAAATATTGTAACACAGCCCTGCTTTATGTCCATGAGCTGAGGAGGGAGGACATGACAGAGCTGTAAAATCACATAACTGATAGTTAATCTCCACAACCCCACAAATATCCACTATGGAAAGGAGAGGGTATAAACAGGAAGCACTAGCAATGCAACAGTCTGAGTGATTGTTATTATTAATTTTTTAATTTCCCATTTTCATGCTATTTTCCATCTTCATTTTCAACTGTGGCAAAGCATAAAAAGGGACTGATATTTTTTATGAGTTTCTAAATGAATTGTCCCATTTTCCCCACCAGATCTACAGCATCCTCTTCTTTTAATTTTTTTCTATCATTTAGCCTGTCTCTGTTGGGGCACCAAGTGCTCTGTTAATATTTGATTTCTGCAGTGAGGAACTATATAGGTTATACCATAAAGGAAATTTCTGTGGACAGATTTTTAAATGGGAGCTTTTGGGCCAACAAATCTGTTCCAAATTATGACATAAATATTATAGCTAGTCCTCAGTGTGAAATCTAATGGAGCTTTCAGTCTTTCAGGCAGATAAAAATAAATACCCTGTGATAGATCCATAAAAAATATAATCAGGTTTGTTTCCTGAGAGACACTAATGCTGAATCTGCCTCTGGCTCCCAGGAAGGTCTCAGTAAAGATGCTGTGGGTAGAAGGGAAGCAGGCAGTGGTCACTTTGTCAGATGCTCTAATTTCCACTAAAATGCAATATAACCTTTTCCCATATGGATGGCTTTCATTTCACCACCATAATTCATTGCACAGGAAGGAAAAATTCACTTGGCAGTATTGGAAGTCCCTTTTACAGGGGTTGGTTGTGCCCATTTTAGAGGTGAGAAATGAAGGTACAGAGAAAGGCTCAAAGTGTTGCCATCAGTTCTTCCAGAAATAAAGCACAGATACCCCTTTGCCCGTGTAGCTGATGAGTCACCCCTGGATTTACAGACAAACCAAGGAGAAAATGGTTTGTTTTTTTTCTTCTATGAACAGAAGGATCCAATAAAAATTTTGAAGTCTATCTTTTTTTCTTTTTTTTTTTTTTTTGCATGGAAGCTGTGTGATATTGTCCTAAACAACGGGTTTAATCTCTTTTGATGAGAGTAAAATATATTTCAAGAAAATGAAGAGAAAAGAAGGGATATCAAATGGGAGCTTTGGGACTTCAGCCTGTCTGGTCACAGCCCCAAGTCAAGGTCTGCAGGACAGGCCTAGATTATCCCCAGGAGGTGACAGCCAGCACATCTTGACTCAGCATAGTTTATTTCAAAGTTGAATTAAACCAGAAATAAAAGCCTCTTCTATTTTTAAAAATGTCCACACTAGGAATTATTTAGGAGTAGCTGAATTCATGCCCTGATTTAGCAGAAAATATCTTTTAGGGCATCTTTGCCACATTCATTAAAACAACAGGAAAGCTGCCGAGTACGTCAGAGCTAAAAGGTGTTGATTTTAGGAGAGCTGCTTGCTCACAGCAGGGCTGAGTTGAATGACTGCTCTGTTTAGTTTCCTGACTTCAGTAGCACAGCAAAGATAACTCTCCCTTCCCAAATTACAGAGGAAAAACGGGTCAGTGTATCAGAAACCATAAGCACCAGATAACGCTGCAGTCACACTTGTTCTACAACCCTCTCTCTGCCCATATATGTGGGCTGTGCATCAGCAGCAGAGCATTCAAACATTTTTAATACCAAGAAGTAAGTTTGGCCTTGGCTGTTTCTCCTGCAGCAAATTCTCCAAGCTCCCTGGGACTCCTGCAAGAGCAGGATGACCCTCCACCCCTTCCCCTGGTGTCCAGCACTTTCTGACAGCAACCCCAGCCTGGGAGTTAGAGCTGTGCAAGCTGCAGAGGAGGCAGCTCACCTCCCTCCTGGCTGCCCTACATCCCACTTGGAAAGTCCAACAGAGCAGGATGTTGCTCAGGAGCGGATGAAGTAAAACATAGGAAAGTCCTCATCGACCTGGCCAGACCTTCCTGCCCGGTGAGGTGAACCCGAGTTAATTGGGGTGTTCTGGCCAACTCCTCCTCCAGCTCCCGGCCAAACCTGCCCTCTCAGAGCTGCGGAGAGGAGAAGTTTTGGAAGGCAAAGCAGAGCCCTTCTCGCAGCTGGAGCAGCGAGTCCCGTGGCTCCTGTCCTGGGAATGTGGTGACCCAGTGCCACCTGGGCTGTCCCTCGCTACAGCCATGGGATAGGCAGGAGCAAACGCAGCTCCTGGTCCTGCTGCCTTGGGAAAACAACATCCTTTGCTTCCCTGGCTCATGTTGGGTATTTGTCCCCCCTTCGCCCCCTTCCCAGCGCCAGCCCAGGCTGGTTCAGGAGGCTGAGGATCGAGCTCTCTCCCCACTCACCTCTGGGCTGGGGAGGGGCCCCGCACACCCCGGAGCTCTGCAGGACAAGCAGCAAAGAGAGCAGCAAGGCAGAGAAAATGCTGTCCATGGCTGTGCAGGAGCCGGAGGCGGGATGGAGAGTGGAGAGCAGGAGCCTTGGCCCAGAGGTATTAACCTGCCCTTCCTTGGGGAGGCAGAGAGCCAAGCCCTGACACGTGTTGAGGGGCCGGGGGGGCTCCGAGGGGAGAGGGACAAGTGAGAGGGAACTGGGAGAAAATCTTGCACGAAGGTGGGGAGGGGGAGGATGTCCAGCCCTGCCTGCCCCCATCCCTCCACAATGCCTTCATTGCCGGGGGAAGGGGATGGGAAGCTGTAAAGGGGACCCGCAGCAGGATGGTATGTGGGGAATCTGGGACTGGAACAGTGGGAGCACTGAGCCCAGCCCTGGGGAACTGGGGTTGACCTGTCAGTCACCAGCTCCTGCCCGCAAAGCCTGGGCTGTGCCATGATAAGCAAACGGGCTGCGGTGTGTCGGGCAAAGCCCAGGGAGAGGGGGACGGGACCAGCATCGCACAAACCATCCCTCGGTGCCCGCGTGTGCCCGGCCCCGGCACGGGATCGGGGGCTTTGCTGCCTTGGTGGGTGAATGGTCGGTGGCAGGAGGAGGGGAGAGGAAGAGGAAAAGGAGAGGAAGGTTTGGGGATGCGGAATAAATTTCTTCCTGCAGGAAACAGCTCCTTCTCTGTGTGTTACTTCTCAGGCTGCGCCCCTGTGCAGCGAGCGGGGAGGGGGAGAGGGCTCAGCAGCCTAAACGAGATAAATAGAGAAGGAACTCGGGATAGACAAACAGATTAGGAGTTTGATTTAGTTTTATAGTGCAGCGTTCAGGTCCGTACACATGAGGGAGATACAGCTCCTGCCACAGAAAGCCAATAATCTAAATCAACAAATAAGACTGATGATGCTGCAAGTGAGCCAAAATCCAATGTTTTCTTTGTGAGAGAGCAGCGGGGAGGTTTGGTACCAGGGTAAGAGGAGTTTAATGATGGGTTTGTCACAAAGCAGTGCATCTATTTTCTTTTTTTTAACTACTGTTTTACACTATTGACAGCTGATTAAAGCCCTTCTCCTCTGATGGATTAGTCTTTGCTCACCTTTCCAGTTGCACAGCCTTGGATCAATTATCCATTTAATCTGTGTTGGGTTAGTGCAGTGCCATGCAAACTACCTTTAACTCAAAGCCCAGTTTCTCTTCCCTTATCCAGAGCCTCTCTTTATCCAAAAGCTCTTCAACAGAGCCCGGGAGCTCCTGTGGAGAAAGGCTCTTTGATTAGGAAAAAAAGGACCTGTCCTTAGTGAAGCTGCCAGGCTGCTCTGAGCCCTTTCAACGTTAAAAGTGTTAATTAAAAAGCTAAAAGATGGCAATGTCCTCATGCAAAATCAGCCTGGATTTGTCCCACCAGGTCCACACCATCAATCAGAGGCTTTCAACCATCTCAGGGCCTAGCTGGGAAATTTTAGCCAGAAGGAACAAATGCTCCAGATGTGGGATGGAACAGCTCTCCTGTGAGGAAAGGCTGAGACAATTGGGATTGTTCAGCCTGGAGAAGAGAAGCTTTGGGGTGACCTAATTGTGGCCGTCCAGGACCTTCCAGGAGCTACAAGGAAGATGGAGAGAGAACTTTGGAGGGCCTGGAGGGACAGGACACAGGGAACGGCTTCCCAGTGCCAGAGGGCAGGGAGAGATGGGATAATGGGGAGAAATCCTTCCCTGGGAGGGTGGGGAGGCCCTGGCCCAGGTTGGGCAGAGAAGCTGTGGCTGCCCCATCCCTGGGAGTGTCCAAGGCCAGGTTGGAGCCACCTGGGAGAGTGGGAGGTGTCCCTGCCCAGGGCAGGGGGTTTGGAATTAGATTACCTTGAAAAGTCCCTTCCAACCCAAATCATTCCATGATGAACATGGTTTATGCATGGTTTATTGTGCACATCCATGAACACAAACCTTCTCTGTTCACATCTTTCATGGCTGTGTTTATGAAATGGATTTAGATGAGTGCTGATATATATAAACCCTATTCACTGATACCCTCGTGTGCATTTATCCACAGAACTACATTTGCCCCCCAAATATATAGAACAGCTACACCCACACATTTATAATTATGAGGGAACAAAGTGAAATAAAAGCATAAAATTTGGGAGATTTTGCCCCAGACCTGGCTATGATGAGGTTTCTCCTGTTACTCTGCTGTGCAGACAAGGATCTCTTGGTGCAGACAGTACTCACTTGCCATGAATAGGGATCATTCAGAGCCCTCTGTAAATGAAGTCTCTATGGCTGTTCTTGCAGAGGAAAATATAAAGTGTCTCTGTGTCATTTTGCTGTTAATTAGCAAAGAAAGATAAATACATTTCAGGTGAATATTTTCACTAGCAGATGTTGTGGCACACAAGCAACATTAAAGCTTTGAAAATATGGTGAGAGGCAAAGGTGTGCTGGGTACTCGGGGCCTGAGTTTGTGCCTCTCTAAAAGCAATGTTTATTTTTAAAATATGAAACATAATTTTTCCCCAGGCCCCTGAAAATGAAAACACTGGATTCAATATTTCAGGAAGAAAATATGCATTTAAAGCTCTTCCTGAGCCTGCAACATAAACACACAAACCATTAACAGCCTGTGCTGGCCCTGCCACTCTGCAGAGCTGCTCCTGGGGGCTTCATGTGTCCTGGCACAAGGAGGCTTTGCCCCTTCTCCAACACATCCATGTCTCCTGACTTAAAAAGGACTGGTTTTAAACACCAGATTCTCTCTTTCCTTCCTTATTCCAGAGGATCCAGGTCCCACGTTGCTCCTGCTGAAGTCAAGTGAATTAGAGTCCCTGTTGGTGAGGCCACACCTCGAATTTTGGGTTCATTTCTCATGGCAGGAAGGACATTTTGGGGCTGGAGAGTGTCCAGGGAAGGGAACGGAGCTGGGAAGGGGCTGGAGCACCAGGAGGGGCTGAGGGAGCTGGGGGGGCTCAGCCTGGAGCAAAGGAGGCTCAGGGGGCCCCTGGAATTCTCTGCAATCCCTGCCAGGAGGGGGGAGCCGGGGGGGGTCGGGCTCTGCTCCCAGGGAACAAGGGCCAGGAGGAGAGGGAACGGCCTCAGGCTGGGCCAGGGCAGGGGCAGGGGGGACAGGAGGAGGGATTTGTGCCTGGAAAGGGGGGTCAGACCTTGGCAGGGGCTGCCCAGGGAGGGTTGGAGTGCCCAGCCCTGGAGGTGCCCAAGGGAGGACTGGATGTGACATTTGGTGCTGTGGTTTAGTGGGCACAGTGGGATTTGGTCAAATGATGGATCTGATGATCTTGGAGGTCTTTTCCAACCTTAACAATTCCACGACTCTGTGATTCTCAGACTCCAGGACATGCAGCTTGTCCTCCCCAGCATGACTAGTCAGGGAATCTTCATCCTCTGCACCCAGGCAAGAGAGAGGTTTGATTTTCCTTTGCTTCCCTCCAAGCTCTGCACAATACCCTGAACTTACCCATGGTTTGCTCACTGTGCTGCATCTTTCTTCAGATCCTCCCCTGTGTTTCTAACAACCTTTTCCTGGTTTGTAAAATCCCAGTGACAAAAAGCCACTCTGCTGGATGCCTCCATTCTTGGTGTCAAATCTGCCAGGCTTGGGGTGGACCAAAAAAAAAACAACTCAGCTTATAAATAAATACTGAATGTACTAAAACCAAAGCACACATTAATACAGGCAGTATTAAAGCTGGGAGAGGTGGTAATTTCTCATTTGTCTTCAGACAAACAAGTCTGATGGCGTAAATGACATAAATGCAGATTCTTTGTCACTATATGCAAAACATTTGACAGGAATGTAGATCAGATGGGAGAAGCCAAGAAAAATAACATTTTATTTTCAGTGGTACAGACATGCTTTGTTTTGATTTGGCATTTTACTTGTGCAGTTTGTTTTGCTGGAGTTTGATTTTAAAACCGTGTTTTAGTTTTGTATTTACATATTTCCAATAAACACGGCGTGATTACATTTAATATCTCAGTAGAAATTTCACACTGCAACAAACCCTTGAGGTTCTTCCATGCAAATGACCCAGAAGAATGTGAAAGTTTTCTGGGGAAAAAAAAAGAAATCAGACTTCAGGGATCTCAAGATCTTTCCAAACTTCCAGGAGAGCTCAAGCAGAAGGCAAGAAGAGATGAAATCACCTCGAGTTGTGCCAGGGGAGGTTTAGATTGGATGTGAGGAAAAAATTCTTCCAGGAAAGGGTGATCAGGCACTGGCACAGGGTACTCAGGGTTGGAGTCACCATCTCTGGAAATGTTCAAAAATCCTATGGATGTGACACTTGTGGACATGGATTAGTGGTGAACATGGTGGTGGATGAATGGTTGGACTTGATGATCTTAGAGCTCTTTTCCAAGCTTTTAAAATATCAGATTGTTCTTTATTTTCTTTAAAAAGCCCAATGTTTGTAGCCCTGGACCATCAACACTTCTCAGAGGGATCTGGGGGGTGGCTGAGTCCCACTGATTGAGGCAGCAGAGCAAGAAGAAGGTTGGGAAGGGACAAGCAGCCAAATGCTGAGTAGTTTGCTGTTGATTTTTACTTCATTCTAAACAAACCTGCTAGTTGTAGTAAACACAGCTTTCCTGCCCTCCAGCCACCAGAAAACTCCAAGGTTTAACAAAATGCTCAGTAATTTTTGCCTGTTTCAGGCCTCCTTTGATGTTCCCAGGTGAATGTTCCTGAGCTGGATTCCAAGTTCCATTTTAAAACTACTCTGAGAAATAAAGACAAAAGGTGCCTTTTAGATTCTTGTATTTTATCCCCACAGTGTTTCTATTTCGGTTTGGTACAGGGAGGTCCCTCCCAACCTGCTGCAGTACCACAAAGGATATTTACTGTACTGGGAAGGTGGTATTTCCAGCAGTGGGGTCAGTGCAAAGCATAAAACAAATGATGTAAAGAGTGAAGGACTGGGGAGACATGAATGGCTTTAAAAATAACCCCCTCCAACAACTCAGGATCAAAGGAACTGCTGTTTATCCTTTAAGCTGCAAATAGCTGGCAAATATCCTCATGCTCTGATGCTGTAAATAGTAAAAGCTGTTTATGGCTGGTGCATGTTTATGTATTTTATGGGTCACACTTATTTCAGAGGGATCACTTTTTATTTGCCATGTTAACCGTGCCCACATTTCCCCCTGGGACTGAGTTGCCTCCTGGGCACTATTCCTGGCTCCCCTGCTGAGCACCTGCAAAGATCTGGGCAGCTCATTCCTCCCTCCATTCCTGGATTTCTCCACCTGTGGAGAGCCAGGATTCTGGACTGGCCTAGGAGCCCCTGAGGTGATTTGTGTCCTACAAATGGCTTGAGTGGCTCCAGCACTTTGTGCCGTTTTGATGACAGTATGAGAAAGAGCTAAAGGTGTTGGAGAGTGGCCAGAGGAGGGATATGGAGACAAGGAGGGGTCTGGAGGGGCCACACAAGGAGCAGCTGAGGGAGCTTGGATTGTTCAGCTGGAGCAGAGGAGGCTGAGGGCAGAGCTCAGCAGCTCCAATCTCTGCTCTGTGTCACAGAGCCAGGAGCCCAGTGAATGGCCCTTGGGGGGCCCTTCCAGCTCAGGATATTCTGGGATTCTATGAATCCAGGAATGAAATGGCTGTCTAGGACTTGCCAGCTGTAAAGAAGGTCAGTTTGAGCAGCTTGTTTTCTCTAATGTGAAAATACCTGTTGGATCAATGCAAACCACACAAAAAGGCCAGGGTAAGAATCATGAAATCAGAGAATCCAGGAACGGTTTGAGTTGGAAGGGACCTTAAAGCTCATCTCATCCCACCCCCTGCCATTTGCAGGGACACCTTCCACTATCCCAGTTTGCTCCAACCTGGCCTTGAGCACTTCCAAGCAGGAGTAGTAATAAAGAATCTGGAATGATCCAGGAAGAGGAATATCATTATAAAGTAACTCTCACAAGCAGGAATCTTCCAAAAATCCTGTGAGCAGACACATGGATGAGAGAGATGCCCCCAGCTGGAATCCGTGAGAGCTCCTGGCTTGATGGATGGGTGTGGAGATGGGTGGAATGGAAACAGCAGTGAAAGGATTTGGGCTGATCCACGACCACACTGCCAGTTTGTGTCACCCTGGGCCCACCACTGGGGACAGCAGTTGTAGTGACTTCATTTGACAAGTGAATAATTATCTTAATGAACTGTCTGCAACCAGCCACAGCAAAACCCAGCTCTTTTGTGCTCTTTGATTTAAATAATAAAGCAGTGCCTGTCCCAGGCTCCAAGGTCTGCATCCTGGAAGGTTTATAGGTGTCATTCAAACCAGCAGGAACTAAGGCAGCAGGAAACTGGGAAGCACAGTCCCTGTGGTGCAGGACAGTGACATGCTCCTGGAGACACACCACACATCCATCACTTGGGATTCCCAGGGCCAGGCAGCACATGGGCTACGTCAGTTTGAGGAGATGCCAGGGAATGCTGCCAAGCTGCTGTCTTTGCCCTCTCCAAGGTCTATTTATACCCACTCATGGCCATCAGAACACCCTCAGGCTGGGAGAGGCCTTTCCATCATAGAGATGCTCTGACTCGACCTGTCTGGGTCTGAGCACGGCTGTTCCTGTTGCATTATACATTATTTTTCCCAAGTTTCCAACAGCTCCCTCATGTTCCCAGATGCCATTTCAAAGCCTGATCAAAGCCAGCACCAGAAAAATGTTTCCAATCATTATAGGGACAACTTGGTGGGGAGGGGCAGAGGAGGGGCAGGGCCTGAGCTCTGCTCTGTGGGACCAGGGCCAGGAGCCCAGGGAATGGGCTGGAGTTGTGTCAGGGCAGGGGCAGGGGGGATCTCAGGCCAAGGGTCTCCTTTGCCCAGAGGGGGGTTGGGCACTGCCCAGGCTCCCCAGGGCAGTGGGCACAGCCCCAAGGCTGCCAGAGCTGCAGGAGGGTTGGGATGATCCTCTGGGGACAGGGGGGACTCTTGGGGATGGGCCTGTGCAGGGTTGAGGGTTGGACTCCAGGATTCTTAGGAGTCCTTTCCAGCTCAGCATATCCTGGGATACACTGACACTGTATTTTCTGTCAGCTTTGCTGTTGTTTAACATCTGGGAGAATTTGTAGAATCAGTTGTACTGGATTTCCACATCAAAAAGTCTCTCACAAAAAGGTGTGGCCTGGGTTGCTGGAGCTGCACGTGCTGGTTGCCACCACCAGGAAACCTTCCCCATCAGGGCACAGCTTTATCAAACGTTTGACCAAAGGGCTCTGGGCATGGGAACACTGCCAGCACCTGACTGGGATTTGCAGCATTGTCTCACTGGGAGCAGCTGAGGGAAGGAGCCTCAAGGAGGGGTGTCCTGTGTCATTAATGTAAAATACTTCAGCAGTGCCATGGAGCACAGCTTAGTGTCATCCACACATAAGGATCTCAGTCTCCAGGGACTTGCTTAGACCTTCAGAAGATTTTTTTTTGAGTCTTAGGTACTGAGCCTGGTTTTGAGGGCAGACCAGGACCACTCACCCACTCTGCACTACCTTCCTCCACTGATTGGATCCGTGATATTCCATTTCTTTTCCCCTCATAGCTCAGTTCCCCTTTCTGTGGAACAGGGAGACCAGTGAAATGTGTTTATTTCTTTTTTTTCTGAGCATAGGAAAAAGCATCTCTCCTCCAGCTGAAGGCAAAGGCACCAGAATTCCTAAAGAGGATCCTGAAATTAAACAAAGCAGAAGTGCTCAAAGGAACACACAAAGTACTGTTGTGAACATGATGGTGGGGACAAGCTGAACTTGGTGATCTTACAGGTTTTTTGTAACCTTAATGATTCTGTGATTCTAAAGCAAAAAGCCCCTTTTCCACTGGAGCTTTTGCTCTGGATCAGGTGGGTGGAGAAAAGCCACAGTCAGTCAGATAATCTAATGGGCATCTCGAGTTCAGGAGCACCTCTGCTTCCATGATGTGCTGCTGCTTTTAAAAGTGATCAAATCCCTCTTATCTATCTGTATTGATCAGCTCAGTCTCTCTGCATCCCAAAATTGCTGCTTATTTCTCCTCTGGAAAACTAAAAGCAACATCTGGAGCAGCATTAGGCACATTTGTGTGAGCTGGTTCTCAGCCTGCATTTGAAACTCACCTCAGTAAATCAGTTTAGAGAAGAAAAAACAGTGTAACAGTGGAATGTTAAAAAGAGTCTTTTATCAGTCTCAAACCCAGCATTGATAGTGCCATCGTCTGACTTACTAAGAGGCTTGGGACAGCCTGTGTTCAGTTTGTGTTGGCCAAGCCAGCCAACATTTCAGAAAACCAAAACCACTTCCCGTCTACAGCTCAGCCCCTGACCTGGCTGGAAACTCACAATAAATCTATACATTTTATCAGCTTTCAGGGAGTTTGGAGCCAAGCTTTCATGGGAAACTGTTCTGAGCCCTGGAGAGAAAACAGTGCATGAAGCAGAAGGATGGTCTGGCTTCCTCAGAGCCAGGGAACATCAGGTTCAGGTAGGAGAAAGCTCCTGGTGCACAGTGAAACAAACCCCATCTCTGCAAGAGGTGTGTTAAACGTGTTTTAAGTGCTTTAGTTGTATTAGCAAAGTCAATCAAAGACCAGGAGGCTTTGGGAATGATTTATCCTGCTCCAGAAATTAAATAGCCCAGAGCATTATTAATGGGAATTTAATTAGAGGTAGAATCTAAACCACTTAAAGAGATAGAGAAGGATTTTTGACATGGTTTAGTTGGATCATATTGAGGTCTAGAAACCAGGGAAAGTGGATCTAACAAAATTTTGGGGCAGATTCAGTCAATGGGGTTAATCCTGGCTGGTGAAGATGCCCCAGTGTTGGGGTGGTTGTCACACACCATCTCAGCACCTACAGATTCTGATAAAGAAACTTTAGGGCAGGACTTTGCTTCCCAAACTTCCCTAAAATAACAAGAGGAGAAGCTCTACCCTGGTATCCCATCAGATATCCAGGTATCTCATCCTGTGGCCTCCTGCAGCCTTGGCTTTGGGCACTGGAACCAGGGTGGGCAGCTGGGACAGGAGGAGCAGTTTCATCATCAGCTTATTCTTCATGACTATGGCCAAGAAGGCTGACAGGTGATCTCTGGAAGATTCTGGAGCCTGTTGATTATTTGTAATTCAGATGTTTTATCTCTCCACATAATCAAGCAAAAGCCTGGGCTGAGCCTGAACGCTCTAAGCTGGGCTCTTCACCTGCTTCTGCAAGGATTTCTAGATGGATTTTGGGTTGGGCTCCTGCTCTTTGGTCACAATTGGCAGATTTGAGGGCAGAAAAATTATGTTCTGCTCAAAGAATTTGAGTGGTTTGTACTTTTAGGGGTGATTTCAAGTGTTTTTAAAAGCACTTAAGAAGTCAAGGTAGTGCATCCTGGTTCCCAGAACAAGGTAGATGAAACACAGGGAAAGGGAATCATCATCCTTTTAAAGTGATGGGAAAATCAGCTAAAAATTGAAAGTCCTTTTCAGGACCAGGAGTTGGACTTGATGATCCTGATGGTTCCCTTTCAACTCAGCATATCTTGGGATTTTATGGCCAACATCATTATCCCTATATACATAAACACACATCCAGTGAAAAAAGCACATTTCTTATTTATTCTTTGCAAATATTCCACTGAATCCTGTTGGTTTGTTTTGTTTCAGAGCAGCAGAAAGACCCCAGGCCATGATCCAAGCTGTGGATGATGCTGGAATAGTTATTACTAAGTAAACTACACTTTCCCACTGAGTTGTTTTAAAAAAGAACTGGCAATGATCCAAAATCAGTGAGGAGATGCCAAATTCCAGGTACCTCTCATCTGTCAGCAGCTGAGTCAGTTGTGAATGTGCCACAGACCTTTATTACTGGTGATAATGGGGGAGAGGAAGGATGAAGGTTGATTTTTAGGTGGAATTGTGGCGGGTTGGCTGGTAGAAGTACCTGGGTTTCCTCTGCCAGCAGCACACATGAGGCAACATCAGACCAAGGTCAAAGCACCACTTTTTCCTAATTTTCTTTAGAAAGCAAACCATTGCTTTCAGACAAGGACACCATCATTCAGAAATGAGACACCATCATTCAGAAATCAGACAGCAAAGTGTTGAAGCAATTAACTTTTTTTTAATTGAAACTCATCTTTCAAGTCACACTAAAAGCAAAAAAAAAATAAAAAAATATGCAACCACTCAGGTATAAAATGGCAGAGCAATCCTGTGACAGCCCCAGAGTGTTGGATATTCTGGATTACACACTGACAACCATCCTCACAAGTAGACAGGATGAGAGCTGGGTCATAATTCAGGGGAGGTCTTCATTCTCTTTGTGTCCCTTTGCCACAGGGTCTCTTTAGAGGTGCTGGCAAAGCTTCAGGGTTGGGCTTTTACAGAGAAAATCTTCTCATCCATTTTCCACCCCTGTTCCACTTCCTAAATGTCTCAGCTGCTGAGTTCTATGTGAGACAGAGGAGAAACAGCATCTTGCTGGCAGAAAGCAAGGCTGGAAGGGCTCGGGGCAGTGCCTACACTTCACATCAGCCACGTGGCAGAGCCAGGGATGGGAACCTCTGCAGGGCCTGGTGCCAAGGTTAGTAAAAGGAGCAGGGCAGCTTGGAAGCCAAAAACTGCCAGTTTGGGATGAGGCACCGACTCCAGCGGTTCCCCAACATTCTGTAGGATCACTGGACTGGAATAATGGTTCTGCTAAAGAGCAAAGACTTCTCAGTGAGACTGATTATCTGACAGGAGGGGTAAGAGGCACCAACAGCAACACAGATGTTGTTTTCTCCCCACAGGCGGAGGAGCTTAGACTGTCACATAGGGCGGTGGGGATTCCTTGGAAGGCAATTCCAAGGCTTCCTCATAGGATGGCAGCACAGCCTGGAAGAGAAGACCATGAGTTATACTCTGGGATTTGATCCTGGCTGTGTTTCTCTCTTTAATTCCAAGCTGTGTAAAAGAACCATGTGGGCTGTAAGACATAAAGAGCAGGAATCCAGCAGCACTTTATAAGCCCTTTACTGCCAGTCCCACCTCCAGCTCCTGGAGCATGGCTGGAATTAATGGAGCAAGGCCTTTCAATGTGCAAAATATCCTCAGTGCCCAGGCAGAGCAGCTGAGCTCAGCTCATTGCAGAGGCCACAGTGCACACACTGCTGCCAAGACAAGGCTCATCTTATTTCCCAAGTTTCAGCAAGACAAAATCCTACACTTGTCATTCCATATCCTTCCTCTTTACTTCTCATCCATCTTTACAGTATGGAAGGTCTTGGAGAGCTCAGAGCAGTTCACAACTTCCAGTGGTCCAAAGCCCCAGGAGTGTTTGGACGACAATCTCAAGGACAGGGGGGGATTGTTGGAATGTCCTGGGTAGGACTGGATGGTCCTCGTGGGCCCCTTCCAGCTCAGGATATTCTGTGGTTCAATGATTCTATGATTTCATTGTGTCAGAGCAGCTGCTGTTGGAGAAATCATCACTAATCAAAGGAGGACATATTCATTTAACCCATATTCATTTATCAAAGTATTAAGATGAAGGGCAATGCACCCAAACTCCCAGACATTGACACAGTGAGAGGTGAAGACCAACTTAATTTTCAACCAGGTGTCTCTATCAGGCACAGAAACCAAAGTTCAACTGAAATCAAAACCACATCTCTGGATCAGAGATTACAAGTGATATATTCCCCTTTATCTGCTGTGCCTGAAGCAGGTTCCTTGCAGGTACCATTGACTTGACACAAATAAAAAATAAAATCTATACAAAAAGAAATTTAAAGGAATAGAATGTATATGGAAACTGATTATTAGTACCTGCTGCACATTTGAAGGGTTGAACTGTCTCTCAGACCAGCAAATATGTATCTCATCAGTCTAAAACCTGCCTTTTCCATGGTGTAAATCTGAGTTTTACTCACCTTTTCAACTGCTTGTGGGTCGACTTTCACCTCCTCTCTTTTGCTGGCTTTAAGATACTTAAAGCAGCTCAGGACACATTTGAACATATAGGCCTGAAAAAAAAAGGGACAAGGGCATTTTGCCATTGCCTTGCAGGTCAACAGGAGCATCCCCACTTTTGCCATCAGCCTGACAGTGTCTCACTCCCCTCTCTGGGATCATTTGTCCCAGAGCTTTAATTCACTCTCTCTTCATCCTTCAGTAGGAAGGTGACAATTCCATCTGTTTGGAACTGCACACTGAGGCGGGACTAGGACTAGAAATGCCATTAAATGAAAAGCACATGAAATCTAATTTTTAAAGCACATTAAATGCAATATTTAAAGCACATTATATTTATGACCTTTATGTTTATGTCCTTTGAGAGCACAATGTCATCAGGTAAAGCACATTTTAATGTTACTTTTCTGAGCAGGCCACAAAGCCTGGATGTCTCAGAAAAGCACCTTTTGCACAATATCCATCCTCCCAGAGATCCAAGACCAACTAGGACTGACCCAAAAAATCAGTTTATTCAACTTGCAATAGTTAGACTTCCCTGTCAAGACCCCCTTGCACCTCATGGAGTTATAGGATGCAGTAAATGGAGCTTTTCTGAGAAAAATGGATCAATTGATGGATTGTGGCACACGAAAATAAGCAAGGTCTGTGTAACATACCATATTAAATAAATATTTTCCCTTCTCTGTGCAGCAAGGAGAAGTCGTGTGCCTCTTGTTTTTATTGGCATCAGAGCCCACTTTGGAAACAGTTGGCATTTGCAAAGGAACATTGGGAGTTATATCCCCCCAAATCCAAGCCATGCACCTTAGGGTTTCCTGGGACAATGGGGACTGTTGGACTTGACACAAAGCCAAGACAAAGAACAAGGAGTGAAGTATCTGAGTCAAAGGAATCCATCTCTCAAAGTTCCAGAGTTGAGGAGGGAAATCCAAATGTGACCACCTTTAGGGAATACTGCAAAAACCATCCTGCCTCCAAAAGCCTCTTCATGCAGAGAGCAAACATGCAAGACAGTGAAGGCATCATGCAAACTGTAAAAAATTCCACTCATCCATGAAAAAAACCCCAGGAAATTAAAGAAAAAATAATTCAACAAAGCAATCCCTTTTTTGGGGGTTGATTCTGGAAGGATTTGTTCAGTGCCAAGTAAGGAGTTCAGTGACATTGATTTCTGCCAGCAATGGCAGGTTTGAGTTTATGACCTTGGGATCATCCCATCACTGCCTGACCCAAAACACTCCTGAGCCACTGAAGGACAGCCTTCTCCACATTGAATGGAAGAGGAGAACTTCTCTGGAAATTGTTGATATAGTGAGTGGATGGGAATCTTGTCCAGGAGGTCAGGAAGGAGCTGCTTCAGGAGTGATCTTGCTAAATCCTTTTTTTTTTCATTTCCTATCAGAGAGGTTTTATTCCCCTTAGTTTCTGCATTCTCATCATTGTGGTGCTGAAGGAGGGTGACTTCATGAGACTGAAGTGAGACAAAAATCCCTGGAACAGATTTCCCAGAGAGTTTGTGGCACCTTGAACACCTCTCATCCCTGGGAATGGCCAAGGTCAGGTTGGAGCAACCTGGGATAGTGGAAGGTGTCCCTACCCACAGTGGGGGAATGAGATGAGCTCTAAAGTCTCTTCCGACCAAATCATTCCATGGTTCTATTTGTGGATACACAGATCAGAAAGGAATTTTGCCTTCGTGGTGCTACAGAAACATCACCCTGCACTCACTCTGCCCTTGGAATACTCTGCATCTCCAAGGAATTCAGGCTTGAACAACTGATCCTACACCTGTCAGGAGCTGGGAGGTTGCACAGAGACACTTCCACACATTCCACACTCCTGGCACAGGGGGGTGCTACACGAGAGAAGGAGGGAGAGGAGCAGCACCGTCCCCTCAACGCTGCCAGCGAAAACCTCCCTGCTGAAAGGGGGAGGGAATTCTTGCAGGTCTCACATGAGGTCCCTGGCAGAGTTCAGTGGCCAGGGGGCCCATCTCTTCTCCATCTGACAGACCCCTTTTAGCTGAGCTGTGCTCTGGGGTGGGGGGCAGTCAGCAATTTGGGGACTGGTACTGCACCTTGGCAGGAAAACAGCACCAGATAGAGAAACATTTCAGTGTCAGGGCAGTATATTCTTGGGATGGGCCATTAACCCAGTCCATTTATGCTGGAAGATCCTGGCCTGGTCCAACATTATTTAGAG
The DNA here is from genome assembly GCA_013399895.1 of Serilophus lunatus. Lineage (NCBI taxonomy): Eukaryota > Metazoa > Chordata > Aves > Passeriformes > Eurylaimidae > Serilophus > Serilophus lunatus. The sequence continues at coordinate 1,071,980 of VXBA01000125.1, forward strand.
ATGACCTTGGGGTGGGCACTCAGTGAATTGAAACTGATATGCCCTAAATTGGACAAATGGCCTTTTTAGACGTGAAATGTTTTGTGTTGTTGCCACATTTCTCATCACTGGGAAGGAACAATGATGGAAATGGTTTTGCTACACATGGAAGAGGTGAAGGATTGTCCCTGAGTGTAAGGGATGAGGTTCCTAATGGCTTATTTGGGGGAGTTTAATAGACCAGGAGTACTTGTACCTGTCCACTTTTTTTTAAATTATCCTCCTCCTACAAACTCCAGGACAAGGAGTCATTGCAAGTCAAGCAGTTTTGTATTTAACCCTGAGGAAAATTCAAATCAACCCATTTGCCAGGTCAGTGAGATTCCTGCTCCCCCACAGTGCCAGCTGGGCTGCAGGGTTATCTCCACTCCTACTGCATATTTCCTGCAAATACTCAATTATGCCAAAGCCATGTCTGCAGTGCAACCTCACAACACACCCTACTCCACACTGGCTTATCTGAACACCTGGGAAGAGTGAGAATATAAAATGTTTTCCAGCTAAGCAGTAGCATTTTTCACCATGACAGAACCTGCCCAAGTACCTGGAAATATCTGTTTTTCTTAGTGGGTCTGAAACCCCTCAGTGAAAAATGTGTTCTCTGATCCACTGAAGCAAGAAGAATAGAAACTCTCTCACAGTGGAGTTTACAGGATTCAACAGCTCCTGGTTTTAATTAACTTCCAGGGCATCAATGTGCATAACTCTGCTTACAGCAGTGTGGGTACAGCCACTCACCCAAGTGGAAGAGCCAACCTGCTGCTTAATAATCTGATTTATTTTGCCCCACAACAGCAGAATGCTTTCCTATATTTGTTTTCAACCCTCTTATCCTTCTAGAGATGAATGGGCAGAAATATTTTTTTTATATAAGAGAGGTTTTGCTTTAGAACTCACACCTGCAGAAGCAAAAAGCCAGAGATTGGAATATTAGACCTCACCCAAACACTGGGCTGAGGCACAGCTCCTATGCCCAAGGAAAGACCAACAAGGCTTGGTGTCCCTGGCAGGTTTGGGAGAGAGATAAACCCTAATTTTCCTGTCTCCCAGATAAAGGAGCTTCATTTCAGCCTCCCCAGACCCTGCAGCTTTTACCTTCAGGAAGAGGACAGCGATGAAGGCAACAGTGAAGGTGATCATCACCTTGGCATATTCCTCTGTTGGCAACTTCTCCAGGGTTGGCAAAAAGCCCTGTGGAAAGAGGGAGAAGGTCTCAGTCATAGACACTTGTCTCCTCTGCCAGGGTCACACAAAGTGATGGAGTTCCAGGTTCTCAGGAATGGGGGACACATTCCTTTCCCCATCCCCAGACAGATCACAGGGATATTGTTTTCCTCTGAATGTTTGCACTCCCTTGCAAAGATTTTCAGCAGACAATTTAAATGAGAACCAAAAGCACGACTGTTTAATAAAGATGAATAAAGCTGATGCATTTTCAATGTGTGCAGGCAGGTCCATCCAAATCATTTTGCTCTGCAATTTGCATCCATAAGATTCTTACAGGGAAAGCAAGGTGTACTTTAAAAGGAGAACAGGCATAAACAATCTGTCAGTCAAGAACACGTGGAAAACCCTCTTTTGTGGTCAAGGAGAGCAGTTCTAGGTGTACTGGAGAGATCAGAGGAAGTTTGTTCTGTCTTGATGGCCACTGAAGGAAACTGTGGGAGTTCACAGCATGAAAAATCATGACCTACCCCCTTGTCTGAAGGCTTGAGGCTGAGATAGGTGGGCACCTCCATGTAGGAGCTGCAGAGGGTCAGGATGCTCAGGCAGAAATCCAGCAGCTGCAGGGCCAGGAGAGGGATCTTGGAGTGTCCCTGCTGCAAGGGGACAACAGGAATTGGGTGATGGTTATGAGATTGTGTCACCTCTAGAAGTTTCTTCCCATTTTACACAGGGCCTGTGCTTTGTTCACACCGAGTGTAAGCTATTAAATTCATTTATTCTGGCCAAAATGATGAAAAAATCCTCTTGTTGGGTTTGATACAAGCTCCACAGAAGAAGCTTTTGCTGGAGCAGTGTTAGTCCCAGCTTATCTCCAGTAAACCCAGACCCACCTCCCCAAAGCCAGGAGACAGTAAATAAAATCAAGGAAGATTCCCAGACATGGGAAACTAAATGTCCCAGCTGTCCCTAATTTTCCTTATGAACCCTCCCAGGATTGCATCTCCTCTCCAGTGCTGTCTCACCATTGATGTTCTCCAAGATCTTTTCCAACCTAAAGAATTCTAAGAAAAACCTTGCCCAGGATAATGATCTTTCATTCTCCACCTCATAGGAAAGACAGAAGATGCCCCAGAAGGAGCTTTTACCCACCGTGTGACTCAGGGAGGTCACAGAAATGATCACTGGGACCTGAATGTAGGAGCTGAACATGGTCAGGAGGCTGAGGAGGAAGTCCACCACTTGTAGAGCAAGGAAAGGGATCAGGAGACGTTCCCTCTTCTGAGAAAGAAAAGCAATGCCAGTCATTTCTATTCCAGCTGGGAGAATAAGGCCAAGCGTAAATAATTCCCTGGAATTCCACATTCTGTGGAGACAACTGGTTCAGAAATAATCAAGGGCATCAACATTGAATTTTTTCACCCCTTTGGAGAATTAACGTGAATTTTCACTCTGTGACATCTGCACTTGATCCCATGAGAGCTGTCACTCCACTGTCCCAAGGTTTGTCACTACAGAGGGACAACTGTTACTTGGGTAGTGCTCGAACTTAGTACTAATAGCAAATTATTTGGTTTCCACACCAAGGCATGGTCATTTCTAATCTTGAAATGGGAAATAAGTCCCCAGGGTAACAAGGGACAAGGGGTTACAGTTCCTCTCCAGGACCTGACTTGCAAAAGACCACGGAAATGAGGCAATAAAACATTTCCAAATGATAACATTTCCATTACTTAACACACCAAAACAAACAAACAAACAAAAGTATTGATGGAAATATTACCCAGATTTGGTCAATCTGGAAGTTTGCAGCTGTGGATATGAGTCTGAGACTGCAGACAGTCACCCTCCCACTCTGTGCCACAGCAGAGAGATTCATCTGCTTTTGTGATCAGAGTTCAGCGTTTCAGCACCTCCCAGTCCCCAAAACCTCCCACCTGCCAGAGGCCTGAGCCAGCAGCTAAATGTCATTTCTGGAGTTCATACCTTCAGCACCCCCAGGAGAAGGTTGAAGCTGATGACAAACAACATGATGATCAACAGGAAACTGGTGACAATGTCAGCTAAAGGAAATAAAAGTAATTACCACGTTATCAAAAGCCTGATGTCCCAATCCAACCATGTCCCTAAGGAAGATTGAAAGTGGGACAACCTGGAATCGTGTATGTGGGTGAATGGATGCCATGCAGTTGGAATTAACCTTCTTTTCCCTTTTTACACCCACTTTTTCATCTGTTTTTTGAGGTTTCTGCCTTTTTGGCCACCAGGCAATGCAGGCTCTGAGCTCAGGCATGAGGGAGCCAAGATCCCTTTTTGCCTGGACTGAAATTTTAAATATCCCAGGGTCCAATACTAATGCAAAATGAATTGGAAAAAAAAAAAAAAAGCAGAGTGCTTTTAGCGACTGAGTCTGAGTTGGAAATTATTTGTGACTCAAAGTAACCACCAGTGAATCCGGGTGAAAGTTCTGCAAGATCATGAGCAGACAAGAGGCACAAATTTTGACCACCCACGGCTGGGTTCCCAAGCTGATGGGACAACCTTTAGTCTGCAAAGAATCTTTGACCAGCTCTTCCTTCCCTGGGCATGAGGAGCCTCTTCCTTTCTGTGGCTTGAGGGAAAAATCCTTTGTGGAGGCTGAAACTCCCAATGAAACAAAAACAGCTTATCTTGAGCAGGAAAGGAACAGCACTGCAGGAGCTGCTGCACGTGGGGCAATGAGACATTCAAGATCTAAAGGAGTGATGAAAAGGATCCAGAAAACACTTAACCTACATCAGGAGAAAAGAGTTGTAATGGCATAAACCAAGAAAATAACTTTTTCTTATAACCTGATTAAACAACAGGTGCAGGAGCTGTTTCTCACAAAGGAATGAGAATTGAGCTGCCAAAGAGGAAGAAAGAACAGCAAAGAAAGTAACCCCAAATCCAGCAAACCTTGGATGAGAACAGGGAGGGAGGTGGAGAAAGGGTTTTGCCTCTTGAAGAAAATCAAAGTTACAAAGCACAGCTCACTCCAAAAGCAGCCACTGCAGCTCCGCAGGGGAGAGCTGAAGCCTCAAGGCAAAGCCCCAGCCCACCTTTCAGGATCAGGGGAGTAGGAACAAGGCGTGGTGCACAAAGAGCCAAAGATTAACGCGAGAACAGTTTAAACAATTTAACAAAGCCAGACAGGCTTTGTAGGAACAGCCCAAATCCCAGTTCCATTAAACCCCAAACTGCCCGGAGCCATTTTCCCAGGTTTTGCTCCCAGAACCAGCACTCAGAAGTTGACCCCAGGGAGGATTTATCTCTTTAACAAGGTGTTTCCTTGGATCCAAGGCAGCTGCGTTGTTCTGCCTCCCTCTCTCCAATGTCTCATGCTCCAGCTCTCTCCACAATTCCTTAATTAATTGGGCAACTGGCCACTGCTCCTGGAGGCCAATTGCTGGCAGAGCCCAGCTGAATTTTCCAAGCAGAACCTTCATCAAAAAACTCACAAACAAGACAACAAAGAAAAAAGAAAAATACTAACCACAAACCCTCCAAACACAAATTGAAAAGAAAAAGGAAAACTAAGGGAAAAGAGCTTTCCACGTGCTGTCTGCCTCCTGTTTGTTCCCAGCAAGTGCAGCCATCCTTCCTGCTGGCACAGCCCTGTGTTCCAGGGGTGGGATAGTGCCAGGGGTTGGATCTCAGTAGTGAATTTGACTTAAATAAAATTATTTCTTCCTTTGTGAGAGCACCTTCAGCAGATGGGAGTGACCCCCCTGGCTGGTGGCTTTTGGCTCTTTGTCCAGTGTGCAAATCCAAGTGTCGGGAATGCGGGGACAAATCCCACCTGGAATCCTTTGCAGGGCTGGTGGAGTGGCATGTTCCCTTCCAGAGCCAGCAGGAGATCCCCAGGGATCCCTGAGGCATTCCCAGCCACAGCAGATCCTGGAGATGAGGTTACTGTGACCATGCCCATTAAAGCCCAAAAATACACTTATTTTTAAGTATCTTCATGCAGTTCTCCTTCCCCTCCCTGATCATCACACTGGAAGTTGAGGCCCATCCCATTCCCTTTTTTTAAGGCAGCAAAACTTCCTGCTGAGAAACCTTGAGGGAGCTCTGATTCCTCAGAAAGAGCTCCTATATGTATTTTTTCCCACTGTGTGATGTGAAAAGTGAAGCCTTCCCTTGTTGATATTCCTGGGCCATGGCTGCAGCTTTGGAATTCAAGATTTTGTCTGGCAGGATCTGCAAATAGAGCAGCAGATGCTGAGGGCAACCACAGAACCTCTCCCCAAATTGTTCTCCAACTCTCCCATCTGGGTTTTGAAGTGGAATTGGGACTTTTTGTGCTGCTTTGCTTCCCTGCTACTTTCTGGAAATAGAAGGGTCGTGCTGTGTTTATTCCATCTCTAATCAGAAAACACAATCTCCCAAGCAGAGCCCTTTGAAATGCTTGTGAAGAGAAGCCAAGTGGAAGTGCCTGGAATTTCATCAGAAAATGTTCCTTTTTGTGTAGGAGGGGAGGGGGAGACCTGTCATTTTTGGTTGTGTGGGAAGAGGGGGGTGTTAAAAATGGGACCGTTTTCACTCAGAACAGTTCTATTCTTACAGAAAACCCTCCAGATCTGCAGAAATACACATCTTGCTTAGAAAGCACATCATAGGATGGAAATTATCTGGAAAAATCTCAGTGATGTGCTTCTTTTCCTTTAAAGCTTATTTTAATTACAGACTTGAGTAAGAGTGAAAAATTAGTGGTCTTGAATGATCTTTCTGGCCAAAAATGATGAAAAATAATTGTGTTTTTTGCAAAACTGACTCTGTAGGAAAATATTCTGATCTGCAAATGTCATGTTCAGTCTTCAGCAGTGCCAGTGTTTTAGTCAGAATCCACCATCAGCACAAATTATGTGACCATGGCCATTTCCAAGCCAGGTACCTCAAAACAGAGCAAATCAACCAAACCAAAACTCAACAACAACAAACCCTCCCACAAAGTGGCAAAACAACTGAAAAAGGAAGGAAGATCTCAAGACCACACTTGCATCATGTGCTTCAAGCCTCATCTGAAAAATTGAGACTAGAAACACATATCACAGAGAGAAAACTCGATTCTCCTGCTTGTCTTGTGTTGAACCCTGGAAAACAACCAGGTTTGGAGCCTCTTTGGTTATTGCCATCATGGGAAAGCTCTGCAGAAAGCACCTGTCTTGGCTGCTGATTTGAGGAGAGCTGAAAGAAAGGCAACTTCCCCAAGCTCCACACTGGTCTCCAACAAGAACAAAATTGGTCCCCAGCTCTGAACAAAATCCAAATTTTCAGTCTAAATTCTGGATCTGAGCTTTTGGCCCATTTGCTCTGAATACCAGCTTCCCATTTTCTTTGAGGGAAGAGGAAGAGGAATCAATGCAGGACCTTGGGGTCCCTCTAAACCCCACAGCAGCTCCCAGCATCCCAGTGACTTACCAATTCTATAGTAATCCTTGTCCAAGTCTTTGCAAAAGCCCTTCCCATTGGACACCTCCAGGGAATATTCAATCAGCAGCAAAACGCTCATGACCTGGGGGAACAACAGCAAAAGGCACAATTTAGATGGGCCAATTTCCCATCAGCAAATGTGTTTCCAGGGATCATGCAATGGCCACAATCCTGTGCAGGTAAATACTGAGGCAAAAGTGATCAGTTTATTAATGGTTTGGGTTTAACTGGATTTTCACTGCCAGCTGAAGGAGGATGGAGAAATGGCAAAGTCAAAGAGTTTTGTTTCAATGGGTTTTTATCCAGAAAATCCTGGCTTTATTTTTTTTGGAAGTTGCCTTTTGCTTCAGAATTGACCTAATGTAACAGTAGTACTTTAAAGTGTAAAAAGTAACACAAAAACACTAAGGATCTCTGTGTAAATGTAGCTGTACTACTGTGTTGGCAAAACTATCACTTTGTTTTATTTCTTTGAGGAAAATCTCCAGAGGTTACTTTTTCACTTTGAACTGAAGTTCCAGAGTTGGAATATCAAATTCCAAACTTCAGGAAAAAGAAGAGGAGCTGCCACTTCTCTGCCTGAGTTTTGTCCCTGTCCAGCAAGAGCTGCCGCCACAAAAACAAGGAGAGCAGAGAGGACTCAGAGCAGGGAAATGCCCTTTGCAGTTTTAACTCCGAGTTGTGGGACTGAGTCTGCAGGGGAGGAAATCCTGAGATTTGTTAAAAATGGAGAAACTTAAGCCCATCCCTGGGTGTCCGTGTGTGCAGGGAGGGGGCAGAGGATGGAGCAGGCTCTGCTCAGGGGGGCCCAGCAATGGCACAAGAGGAAGGGGCAGGAACTGAGGCCCAGCAAGTTCCCCCTGGACAGGAGGAAGAACTTGTTGGCTGGGCAGTGACCCAGCACTGAGCAGAGACCAGAGAGGGGGGAGTCTCCTCACTGGGGATATTCCAGAGCCCTCTGGACACAACCCTGTGCCAGGTGCTCTGGGATGGCCCTGCTGGAGCAGGGAGGTGGCACCAGATGGGCCACGAGGTCCTTCCAACCTGCCCCAATCTGGGATTCCGTGAGTTGTCTGAACCTCGTGGTGACACAGGAAGCAGAGCAGTGTCTGCCATGGAGATCAACACAAGCTTGGGCAGAGCTGAAACAACTTTTCCACAAGACTTTAAGGAGCCTTTCACTTCAACAACCACTTTGAGAAGCAATGCAGACAAGGAGGAAGCGGAACTGTTGTGGTCTGTGCTCGTGGTTGCAAACTTTGTGTGCTGGGAACGGCACAAAGCAGCTGCTGCAGGGAGCTGAGATCAACCCAGCTGCAGGCAGCACAAGAAAGGACAATTTTTGTCCTTTCAGAGCTGTGTCTGGAGGAGCCATGAAGATCCAGAGTTCAAGCAGGAGCAATTCCACATGTGCTGGGGGTGTCACTGCAGTGAAGGGCTGTCACTGCAGGAAAACAAGCCCAGGAGGCATGGAAGGGAAGGTTTTGCACTGCCCAAAAATGGGGAAACGTGGCTGGGAGGGACCTGTTGCACAGTCAGGAGTAGAACAAACACTCTTCCACTGGGTCTGCCTCAGCTGCAGACCTAGAAACTACTTTCAAACCCAAACTTATCAGCTTTCTGAGTCACAAGATGCAAGTGCAGCTTCCGGAAGAGCTGCAGCTCATGTCCCAGAGCCCTTTGTTTCCAGAGTGAGGAGCCACCAAGCCACACCCTTGCTGCAGAGGGGACTGGGACCCTCTGTCCCCCCACAAGCCCTCCCTTTGTATTTAAAATACTGTCTAGAGTCAGAATTTTTCATGTTTTCTCCTAGCCTATCTGATGTCAGGTTGTTCAAAACCCACATGGCAGGGGGCTGGAAGCAGATGATCTTTAAAGCCCCTTAAAACCCAAGGCATTCTATGATTTCTTTGGTTGGTGTTTTTTTTGTTTGTTTTTACCCTGCAGTAAATAAGTTTAGTAATTTGCTCATTAGCCTGACAATGAAGAGGAGAAACATCTCCATCTCATTACATGGGGACACAAAAAATTTCACTTCAAGTAACAGCATTTCAAGTCTCATGGCAGCACTGAACCTTGTCAAGGATGAAATTGCATCGATCTGAAGTGTCTTTACACCTGATGCTCTCCCCTGGGATGTGAAGGATCTCATAAATACCTGCACATGGACACTGCACCTGACTGCAATTGTCCCAACTTGTCTGAGAGGTTTCATGTTCATGCTCCCAAGGAGATTTTACTTCTCTTTTTGCTCCTGTTGGTCAAAGCCTCAAATATCAACATGGGAAATACAGGGAGAAATTGCTTTTTCAGGTTTCATTTAAATGGAGGCCCGAGCAAAATTGATGCCCTGAGCCCTAAATATCACCTTCACTCCTGAAAAAGTGAAAGCAGAGCACCAAATCCCAAATGCTCCCATCCCTGATGGATTTACAGCCAGAGAAGAACTTCAATATGAAGAACCATCTCTAAAGTCTATTAAAGAGGGGAAGAGCAGAGCACAAGAGACTCAGGATTCCTTGTTGGTGTTGAAATGAGCCACACAACCAGAACAACTGCAGCCACACATCAGGAAACCAAAACCCAACCTGACAGATTAAGGAGAAGACTTTTAAAGAAGAAGTTGGTTTAAACTTTCCATTTAAAAGGGAGTTTTCATGGAAAGAATGAACTACTGAGCTGCAAGGAGACAATGATCTCCAGGCCTTTCCACCACAACTGAACATCTCCATCACCTCCTGGCATGGGACAAACTCCTTTATTCCCATAGGGAATGTACATACAAGGTGATGAAATCTCTCTCAGTGGTTTGGGAAGGCAGAGGAAAATTGACGTGGTGTCTGCCCTCACCCCTTGCTCCACAGGGCTGTGGAGCTCTCACTCAACATTCACGCTTCTGCTCCAGAAGAAATCCCAATTTCTCATTTCAGACAAACTTCCAGTTCTTTTCCCTTTGCTATGTCAGGAGAGAGGAAGGTTTAAAAGAGGAGATTTTACCTCTGAGCTCTCAACTTGTATCTTGCTTTGGATGCTGTTGATTCCAAACTCCCTCACCAGCCTTTCCTCTCTTACCTCCTACAGCTGATACTTTTGGGAGACACTTCTTTTGTTAAGGAGTGCTTCACAATTCTTGGAAAAAGGAGATTGTATCACAAGGAAGTGAATGGCTGGTGCTTTGTCAGGGCAGGGTTAGGTTGCATTTAGGAAAATGCTTTTCCCCCAGAGGGGGGTTGGGCACTGCCCAGGCTCCCCAGGGCAGTGGGCACAACCCCAAGGCTGCCAGAGCTGCAGGAGGGTTGGGATGATCCTCTGGGGACAGGGGGGCATTGTTGGGGTGTCTGTGTAGGGCCAGGGGTTGGACTGGATATTCTTAGGAGTCCCTTCCAGCTCATGGTATTTCATGACTCTGTGATTCTATGAAATAAGAAAGGTCTGAGGTAGAGCCAGTTTTTAAGTCAAGATAAATTGGGGGTGTCTCAGGATCTGTACAACCTAACACACACATCCACCCCTGATGAATAATTCTGCTGTAGCTGCAGTGGGTTAAACTGCTCTTAGAGGTTGTGTTGTGCCTTTTTTTTCTGAAATATGTTCAGCTTGACTAATCTCCAAATGATTTCTCTGTATGCACATGACCCCGGTGTGACGGCTGCTCCTTTTTTTTGTTTTCACAACGAGGGTTTCTGCAAGAAGAGTTTGAAGCCACAGTGAACAGGGGTCACTGAGGACAGTGACAAAGCTCTGGCAGGGCACTGGGGTGCTGGGGGAGGGTTCTGACAGAAGCAAGTGATACTCAGCACTTTGAAGGCAAATAACACCTCGCAGAAATGCTGTATTTTCAGAGCTTCACCTTTCTTTAATTTACTTTCAAAGTGGTTGTTGTGGCAGGGTGGGATGGAGTGAGGAGTGTTTTTAGTTCCCAGTTGGTTTCCTTTCAAAACATTTTATCTTTTCCTTCCTGCTGCCTCCTTCTCCCCTCCTTGTTTGTGCAGCAGAGATGCTCCAGGAGGAGGAGGGAGCAGCACAGGGGCTGTGGAACCCCTGGGATCAGCCCCAGGCTGCTGACAGCTCAGTGAATCCCAGCTCTGCACTGACAGGAGTCGTGTCCACAGCTGAGGAGGTCCCAGAGATGAGTTTCTGCCCTGTGAGTTCAAGAGCTGCTGGTCTGAGGCCAGACAAGGTACAGACAAGCTGCTGTCCGAGGGCTCCTCTGGGTCCAATCAAGCACCAGTAGGAAATGAATTGCAGGTTTTCTGCCCTTGTCTGCACAGAAGCAAATTTCCAGCCCTGATCTTGAAGCTGTGTGTCAAATACCCCGAGGCCTCTTCATGCCTGGGAGGAACTGATGAGCAGGACAAATTCCTCGGTGCTTCCTTTGAAAGTCACCTGCAAATCACCTCACAACCCCCAGGGGAGCTTTGTCAACCACACACCTCTGTCCTCTCCTTCTCTGTTTGTGTCACAGCGCTCACAATTTATTGCAGCTGTCTCTGAAGAGATCAGCAGTCAGGCAAATCTAATTTATAGGAGGACAAGACATGGCCACAAAGCCCAAGAGCTCATATTTGATGGCATTGGTCTCACCCAGCATTGCTGTGATTCATCACTGGGAGCCACAGCAAACATTTATATTGATACAAACCAACTGTGTTGATGTAGGAAATCATCCAAGTCACTGCCAAGTTATAAATCCCCTTTTCTGCTTCCCTCCCTCTGCCCACCTGCAGCTACATCTTCAAAAAAGTACAGAAGAGGTGGAGGAAAGATGGTTGATAACCTGTCTTATCTCTTAAAGAAGTAAGACAAGACAATGTTATCTCAAAAATAAACAGTTTTCCCTGGGGTTCTGATATAGCAGAGACAGACACAGGGATTTGGGGACTCACAGGCTCTGGAATTGCTGTGATGGTCACTCTGTCAGGGCTGGAAGTAGCAGGGCTGGGGAGCTGAGGGCTCAGGCTGCTCCTGCCTTTTCCCTGTATCCTTTACTGCATAATAAAGAGCATCTCTGGCTCCTGGTCTAAACCCAAGGTGTATTTTAGTTGCTCATGCTCTCTGAAACCCTGAATCCATGTCCTGCATCACCTTGTCCATCATCCCTGTGCTCATCTAATGTTCATCACTGTTCTGGTTTAAAAATGATGCACAACCAAGTCCTGAGAGTGACACCAAACCCTCCCAAGCACCAGCCACACCCAGCTGGTCCCTGTGAAGGTGCTTCAACTGCACAAGAGCTCTCATGGAATTCCAGTGTGAACTTCCAGCAGAGCAAGGACCCAGCTGTGGCTCTGCAGCATCTGCTCCAAAAACATGGTGAGGTCCCAAGCTGAGCTCACTCTTCTGTGCTCTCTCAGCTGCAGGGTGAAACCAAACCTTGCTCTGGCAGAGCAGAAAGTGGCACATGAAGGGGGTGGCTTTGAGTGCAATGTGAGATTGGTTCTTATTGAAATACCAGGGGAAGTTACTGCTGCAAAGCCCTTTCCTGTGAAGGTGCTGAAGACACACTGAGGGTGTTTTAACACTGGCCCAGGGTGACATTTCTGCCCAGGGTGACATTTCTGCCCAATGCAGCCTGTCCCACATCACAGAGGGTCACTCCAGCACTGGAGCTTTGGACACCCACCCTGCCATGCTTTGGTTTGAACCATTCCCAGCCCTTTTCTTCCAGACCAAACTTCCCCAGGAGCATCAAACCAGGCAGCCCCAGGTCAGTCCTTCACCATCTTTTAATTATCAGGGCAGAGAATCAAAGTGGTTTGTCACAGACACCAGCCTTTGCTTATATTGGATAAGATATAAACTACAAGCCAGTTTACCACTCCTCATTTGTGATGTGAACCATGACTGCACTGAGAACTGTCAGGGGAGGGATAACATCCACAGCAATAAAAACAGGCTGTGTATGAAACAGCCCCTGCTCACGGAGAGCCCTGTTAGACATGGAATGGAAATGATTGAAGGAGGAATGTGAGCAGAACAGAGCTGGAGATTATTAAACACAACAGGTAGTAAATATTTCTGTGTTTATAAAACCTCCAGCTCAAGAAGTCTCTGACAGAGAGGGCACAGGGCAGGGATCCCTTGGTACCTCTCCTGCTTCCAATTCCTGCTGGGGGGCTGCCAGCCTTCAGAGCTGGCTCAGGACATCTTTTGATTACTTTTACCTTTGCCATTTTGCAAAGAAAAGCAGCTTCTCCTGCCCACCCTGGGTGGACCTTTGAACCTCTTCTGCAAATTCTGAGCACTGTGAAGATTCACTCTGAGGCCTTTTGCTGCTCCAAACTCACCCCTTGTCTTCACCAACCCACAAAGTTATTTTTACAATGTGATATTTGTTTCAAGTAGCACATCTTTCATATGATGTCACTGGTAATTAAGTTTTCTCTGTTAGTTAGCAGTACTGAGAGCTGGTGGCTCCCTCTCCATCTCCTACTGGTGCAAGTCAGGAATCTGCTGCTGCAGTGACATCATGGTGAAACATTTCAGAGAAAAAAATATGTCTCAGTTCAAAGCATTTGCTGACTTCTGGGAAAGACAAAGGAAGTTTTTTCCTGATCCACCCTCCTAGCCCAGAAAAATAATTCATTTTCTGTACCTCTGTTTCCCCATTGATAACAGAGAGCTCAGGTTTCATGGTGAGCTCTCCTTCTCTTGTAGGAGAATATGCCCTGTTTGTGCTTCTCAGTTTTGTACAGACCTTTCATTTTCACAGTTCCTCTTCAGACCTTGGCTCTGCTTCCTTTCAGGGTCCAATTTTCCCACAAGTCATGGCCATCCCTCTGTGATGGCTGGATGTTTAATTAGCTTCAGAAACTGCTTGTGCTCTGCTCCAGACTCTCAGCTTTGACAGGTTTTAATTTTTGTGTCTTGGGAGCTCACAAGCATGCAGGGGAAATACAACAATATCTTTTCCTTTAAAACTGCAAGATCATAAGTTTTGAGCTTGTGGCAAAAGAGGGTTAAAGTGACCAAGAGCAGATGTTAAAAAGGGTTTTAAAATTACACCATCATTTAACCAATCTCATAATGTTTTTGAAATCCCCAAGTGATTAAAATGGAAAAACCACTTCAGCACCTGGATTTCACCTGAAGTTGTGATGTGGCCACAAATTTCTCTGCTCTCCTGCTCTGGGCTGGCTCAGAACCTTCTCCTGCTCCAAACAATGAAGGGGCAGAGGTTCTGTGTCCAGGCACAGCCACCCCTCAGCCCTGGAGCTTCTGGCTCTGGGTGTGTTTATAACATCCCAAGATATGCTGAGCTGGAAGGGCCCCCCAAGGACCATCCAGTCCAAGCCCTGGCCCTGCACAGCCCCATCCCCAAGAGTCCCCCCTGTCCCCAGAGGATCATCCCAACCCTCCTGCAGCTCTGGCAGCCTTGGGGCTGTGCCCACTGCCCTGGGGAGCCTGGGCAGTGCCCAACCCCCCTCTGGGCAAAGGAGACCCTTGGCCTGAGATCCCCCCTGACCCTGCCCTGACACAACTCCAGCCCATTCCCTGGGCTCCTGGCCCTGGGCCCCACAGAGCAGAGCTCAGGCCCTGCCCCTCCTCTGCCCCTCCCCACCAAGTTGTCCCTGCAAGGAGCTCTCCCCTCAGTCTCCGCTTCTCCACCTCAACACACCCAGTGCCCTCAGCTGCTCCTCACACACCTTCCCATCTCCTGCTGCTCCTGGAAAGCCAACCAGTGCTGCAGGGAGCCCCTGGCATGTCCAAGCCTGCAGGCTGCAGGTCCCTCACTGCACTGTGCAAGGAGAGCCCTGGGAGCCGTTCTCACCCTGCCCTGGCTGTGCACACCCTGCTGGGTTATTTCAGATGCTTCTGCCATGTGAGAAACCACATCCTCAGCAGCACTTCAAGCCACCTCTGTGCAACCAGGCAGCGTGGGAGAAAGGTGTCTGTGGGCTCTGCTGCCTCTGCTCCTGCCATCTGTGCCACCTTCAAGCAGCTCCACCAGCCGCCCATGAGCTGAACACAGCCACGGATCCCCACAGAGACAGAAATTCCACACACAGTGTCCCACGGGCATGGAGAGAGGGATGAGGCAGCTCTGCCCATCACCCTTTGCTCCCCCAGGGCTCAAATCCCTCCTCCCTCTTGCAGCATTCCCACTTTCCCGTAGCCAGCGTGCTGCCCATTCCATCCAGCAGGTTCCAGGCGGCCACACTGAGCCCTGGCCAAGCTCCACACCCGCATGGATAAGAGCTCCTGCACTGAGCAGTAAGGGAAAAACAGGAAGCAGAGTGACTTTCCATGAGCTCCAATTGGTAGAGCCAGGAAAAAATAGCTAAAAACCCCTCCCAACCCAGTAAATTTCTTCCTCTCCCTCTCCTTCCCTACCCCCGGCTTTTCTTCTGTAGTCCATCCCTCTGAAAACACTGGATTTTCTCTTTTGGGAAGCGTCAGGAACCCTTGTGATGTGAAATGATTGCCCCTTTTGGAGGGATTACACCTCCCTGTCCCCCCTTTCAATCCCAAAACTCACCATGTGGAAGATCCCCAGAGCCACTGTCGCTGTCTTGATGTTGAAGAAGCAGCATTTGGGGGTCCCGGGGGTGCTCTGGGAGCACATTTTGGGATCCCTCTGCTCACTTGGGAGTTAATGAGGTGGAATTTGCAGCCGCCCCAACAGAGAGCGAAGAGAGCAGTGCAGCCCAACTTCCTTCCTGGTCTATAAATGTGTTAAGTCATCTACAAAGTCACATGAGGCCTTTTGATTTCTCAATAATAAAGAAAGCAAAGTTGGGTTGCTTTTTTAACAGACTTTTCACTGCTTGAACATCTCAGAGGACAAACACTGGTTGGGCAGGTGGTGTCCACCAAGGGATGTGCCAGGGAGAGGAGGATCTGAAGCTTTGTTCTACAAAAATCGTCAGGAACAAAAGCAGGGGGCCAAGAATTTCACCTTCAATTTGACCTGCTGTTTTTGCAGTGAACCTTCCAAGTTCTTCACTTGTTTCCTTGCCAGCAAAGTCCCCATTCCTTGGAAGGGCTCTGGGAGCTGATGTTGGAGCAGCTCTGGGCTCGGGGAGCAGGAGGATGGTGGAGGGCTGGGAGAGCCTCAGGTTTGCTCTCAGTTCCTGGAGTGATTTATGTCTGTCAGCTCCTGGAAAACAACAGCAGTGAGATCTGAGCCTGGTGGCTTCACACTGTGAAGGAGCTCAGGGTGTCTCCCTGCCTGAACTTACTAAAATGTAACTTTCAATAGAGATTTGTTACCATGCTCATGAAAAAAAACCCTCTTTCTTATTTCCTTATTTTCTTTCTCCTTTCCTTTCCTTTCCTTTCCTTTCCTTTCCTCTTCTTTCCCACCCTATGGGACAGAGAAGTTGTGCTTTAGATCTCTGTGGATCAGATTGTTCTGAGTTTTGGGCTCCCTAAGTTTGATGTGTCCCAGCAATGCTCAGACAGAGGAGTTTCCTGGTGGTTTTTATGGAATAAATACACCTCAACGCCAGGCAATGGCTCTTCTGCAGCCCCCAAACTGTACCAAGGCCAGCTGTGCCATGGCAGAAGTGCTGGGAAGCTCCAGTCTGGATGAGGGAAGTTCCCAAATGCCACTGAAGTTGCCTGGTGTTTTTAAAGAAAGTCGGGATGACATGGAATAAAATCAGCAGAATCCCCCTGGAGACCATGCATCTGAGACAGGGCTTCACTCTGATGCTCCATAAAAGCCTGGCCATGCCTTTATATCCTGAGCCCCTCCAGATCCAGGGATCTCTGCAGCACAGACACTTCAGGGCAGGGGCAGTGCAGTCAGGTCCCGCTGCATTTCCCATGATTTTCTTTGGAACCTGACCAAATCTCACAGTTTATTACTTAACTCTCAGCTTTTAAAGTCACATGTTTCTTCCTTTCTAGGTTGTGTTTTTTTCCCCTTTGAGGATCTCTGAGTTTTCAGCCTTTGTGGGGAATTCTTTGCCAATAAGAGCTAAAAACAGCTGAGCAGGAGAATAAAAGAGAAAGAATCCCTTTTTTCTTTACAGTTTGTTGATTGTGCTGCATTTTAGCCAATCCCAGAACAAGTTGGGGAAGAGGATGGAGTCATATCCATCAAAAACCCGATGGCAGCAGAACAACTCCTGCCCTGGGGGTGGCAGGAGACTGAAAACAGGTTTGAGTTTCCCTTAGGAACACTGCCATGGATGATTCCTGCTCTCCACCATCCACTGGGAGCACAGAAATGCTCCCATGGAAATAAAAAATCCCACCAGAAGGCTGAGAATCCTCAGCAAGTTGAGTCAGTTTGAAGTTAGTTCTGGATTCTTCCAGCCCAGGGCTGTCTGCTCAGTTTGGTGTGTTTTATTTTGGGCCAATTCCATGGTTTCAATTCCAGCTGACAATTTCCCTGCAAACCCATCTGAGCTCACACAACCAAAACTAGGGAGATATGCTCTCCTTCTGCACAGCTTTTCATCCAGTGGGCTCCCCAGAGGTGGGCAGGGATCATTGTCCCTTTTTTACAGGTGGACATGTGTGCAGAAATGCCCCAGTTTATATCCATACCACTACCCCAAGAAAGCTGGGAAGGAATCTCGTGCCTGTGGAATCACAGGCTGCTCACTTTGTGAGGAGAGGCTTCATTGCAAGGAATTTATAGACACTGGAATTACAGTGTTGGCAAAAATCACTGAAACCAATTTTTCTACAATCCACTTTAGGCTTCTCTGGCTTCTGAGCAGCTCCAGATTTCAAGGATCCATTTTTATGCAAAATAAATCAGAAGTTCGTTTGATTTCACTCCTCCCCACGAGGAATTTTTGCAGATTCTGCCTCTTTTCAGGATGAGAAATAAAATATCTTGTCCGGGACTCTGTTCTGGGTCTCTTGTTACAAATAACCTCCTGCAGCTTCCTGAATTCACAGGCAAAGGCAAATCCATGGCAGCAGCTGGGAAATGCTCCTTCCAGAGAGCTTTTGCTTATTTAGAGGTAAAGATTTTGTCAAGCAACACCACAGTGCTGAAGGCTTTGGGCTGAAGGCCACAAAATATGATGTCCTATTTGTTTTGAAGCCATATCTTTGTATCAATCTTCCTTTAAGTTTGACAGGAAATATTTTCAAGGTCTTTAACCACTGAGAGGGGTTTTTCTTCCTTTGCTTCAAGTGTCACTGCTGCAGGGTTGTGCTGTGTTGTTTGATTGGGGGGGAGTTTAAGCAAAACAGAAAAACAAAGTGGAGACACTTTGTGATCTCAGCACTGCTGAGGGGTGTTTATTAACTCTTGGAAACTCAGAGCACCATCACTACTGTTGTTTTTAATTTCTCAGTTTTAAGTGAGATTATAAAGTCATGGGGTAATGGAATGGTTTGGGTGGGAAGGACTTTCAAGATCATCCAGTCCCACCCCCTGCCATGGACAGAGACACCTCCCACTCTCTCAGGTTGCTCCAACCTGGCCTTGGACACTTCCAGGGATGGGGCAGCCACAGTTTCCCTGGGCAACCTGAGCAGTTTTATCACAGTTTTCAACACAGAACTACTATTCAGAAATATAATCCAGCTGCAAATATTCACTGTATGATCCATAGTACAACATGGAACTGAAATCTCTTCCCAAGCAGGGGAGGCACAGAGTCAGAAATGAGGACTCAAGCATCAAACCCTGCATCCACCAACGCTCCTGGGATGGAGGTAGAGCTGCATCTACTACCAATAATGGAGCACCTTCAGAAAATAGGATTAAAAATAATGTTTGATTTTTAAAAAGGATTGTTTTCAGCATCTTTCATTTACAAACCAGATGCAAACACAGCCTTTGCTTTACCTTCCTCACATGAAATATATTTTCTTTAAGGGCTGCATCCCCTCAAAGCCATGTTGTGGGCCCAGCCATAAGAAGGTGTAGGAGGATCAAGTATTTCCTGCAAATATGAAAAGCTGGTTCATAGTTTGAACCTGCCTTTGCGTGGAAAGTGTACTTTCCCTTTGCAATCCCCCCTTGTCCTTTTAGAGGCAGACAGAGGCTCATTTGTGTGTTTGAACATACCATACCCAAAGTTAGCTCCCAATGTGTAAAAACAAATACAAAGTGTGGCCCAGGCTGGGCCTTTGGCTTCAGGAGGTGCTGGCAGGTCATCCTGAGTGGCCCCTTCCAACATTCCAGGCTCCTCAGACACCCAGGGCAGAGCTGAAGGATTGCAGTTGTAGGAAGTCATTCTGCTCAAATGAACACAGTCCTGCTTTTTCAGGGAGTTATGGACATATATTTTTATGCTTTGCAGCTCCATGTCCCAAACTCCTTCCTGAGACTATCTCATCCCACTCCTGCCATGGGCAGGGAAACCTCCCTCCATCCCAGGTTTCTCCAACCTGGCCTTGGACACTTCCAGGGATGGGGCAGCCACAGCTTCTCTTGGCAACCTGTGCCAGGGCCTCTCCACCCTCAAAGGAAAGGATTTCTTCCCAATATCCCATCTAACCCTGCCCTCCATCATTTTGAAGACGTTCCCTGTGTCCTGCCACTCCAGGTCCTTGTAAGCAGCCTCTCTCCATGTTTCCTGTGGGCTCCTTCAGACATTGCAGGGCCACAATCAGGTCTCCCTAGAGCTTCTCTTTTGCAGGCTGAACAATCCCAGTTCTCCCAGCCTTTCCTCATGGAAGAGCTGCTCCATCCCTCTGATCATCCTTCTGCCTCCTCTGGACTTGCTCTAACAGCTCCATATCCTTCTTGTTCTGGGCCCCCAGAGGTGGAGGCAGGATTCCAGGTGGGATTTCACCTGAAGGGGCAGAGGGGTAGAATTCCCCCTTTCCCTGCTGTCCAGGCTGTGGGATCAGCCCAGGGCACAGGGGGGTTTTGGGATGGGCCATATCCAGCCTCTCCCTCACCAGTATCCCCAGGTGCTGCTCCATCCATCCATCCATCCATCCATCCATCCATCCATCCATCCATCCATCCATCCATCCATCCATCCATCCATCCATCCATCCATCCATCCATCCATCCATCCATCCATCCCCAGCCTGGATCCACATCAGGAGTTGCCCAAATCCAGGTGCAGCACCTTGAGCTTGATCTTGTTCAATCTCATGAGCACAAGTGATTCCCATGGCTGTGGGTGGGATCACTGGATCAGGGCAGCTGGATTTCCTCCTATTCCATCCTTGCTCCCCAAGCCCTGGGAGAGGTGCTGGCCTCTCCTTCCCCAGTTCTCCAGCTCATCCTGATTTGTGCAAACCCTCGCTGAGTTTTCCAACCTGGCAGACCTGATGACAATATTCCCTGAAACATATTTGTGGGTTTTTTCTGAGTAGGAAAACTCAAACCCCTCCCCACAGTCCTGTGTAGCCAGAAGTTCTCTAAGAGCTCAGAAGACAAAACATAATCATTTTGCTTATTCAGAGTGACAAGAGCAATGTGTCCATTAATGTGACTTTCATCCATCAGCTCATTATGCTTTATGTCGGTGCTGATGTGTGTTTTGCCATTTGCTGCTTTTTATCCCCATTATGTGACATGGTTTATTCATTGCACCAGGATTTATATCTGCCCTCTTACCTGCTTTATTCTTTCATTATATTTTATATCAGGTTTGCTATGCTTGATGTCCACAGAGCTTCCCTCTGGATACACCTTCCTATATTTTATCCATTACCTCACCTGCCTTCTGCCTTACTCAGACATAAAAAATAATAATCTTGAGTATATTTAAGTGCTCACAGAGGTAAAAGACTCTGGTTTTCAGTCAGCTGGATGAAGATGCTGTGTTAGCTTTTCCTTACACAGCTTTGCAAGAACAGGACACTCCTTTGGTTTTAAATAAAGCAGCAGTTTCATCTAAATATTCATCTCCCAAGGATAAATCAATAAACCACTACTTCTGTTAAAATGTCATTTGTATTAATTAATGGAGAGATCCCTCCCACCTTAATGAAGTCTTACAAAATTAAATTAAATACTGGATTCAATTCCCCATTATGAGACTTCATAGAATCATGGAATGGGTTGGGTTGGGAGGGACTTTAAAGTTCCACCCCCTGCCATGGGCAGGGACACCTCCCACTCTCCCAGGTGGCTCCAACCTGGCCTTGGACACTCCCAGGGATGGGGCAGCCACAGCTTTTCTGCCCAACCTGGGCCAGGGCCTCCCCAGCCTCACAGGGAAGGATTTCTCCCCAATATCTAGTCTACATTTCCCCTTTCAGCTTGACCCCTTTATTCCTTCTCCTATCATTGTTCTTAATGAATTTCATTTCAGGTGAACTTAAATTTGTGTGCCAGGTGTCTGAATTTTCAACACATTTCATGAAGACCTGACCCCAGGGTGGGATGTGGGAGCTATTCAGGTCCCCTTGGAGCAGACACTCCTGAGGGACCAGCTCCACCTCCAACAGCTTCTCCAACAGCTTCCACCATCTGCACATGGAGATTTCCCCATCCAGCACCAAAATGCTGCTCCTTAACCTGGGGCTAATTCCCACCCTGGGTGTTCAATCTGAGATAGATGGGATGATTCCCTCTCCAAGATGTGGAAGCCTGGATGAGGAACATGGAGTAGTACCTTGCTCCTAAATAGATCCCTTTTCTCCTGACAGCTGGACCTGCCCCTCTGTTTCTTCCTCATGTTTCTGAGGAAACCATAATCCCTCTGGCTGGAAAGAATGGAAAGAAAAATGAATGGAAATGGAGAAACGGAAAGAACCCTTGGGGTGCACAAGGACTTTGAGGTGTGTCCTGCAATGCCTCTGCCTCAGAACTCCTCAGTTTTGGGTGTCTGAGCTGTGGGGGACTCACCTACGTGCAGGCACAGGCACCAACCCTGTGCTGCTGGAACGTGTGTCCAGACTCCTGCAGCGTCCACACGTATCCAGGAGTGTCCATGGGCTCCAAGGGACTGACAGTGCTGGCTCCTTCCCAGCACAGAGCATCAGGTCAGGAGACAGAGCCAAACTCCACAAGAGTAATGCATATGCAGAGCCAAACTCACCTTATCTGAGGGCAAAGGAGAGCCCTGGCCACAGCTCAGACTGGACACTGCCCATCCCAAACCACAGAACATTTGCCCAATTTGTGGGTTTCTGCTTGGAATAACAGGAAAACAACATATTTCTGGAACTCAGTCACCATGTAAAAATCTTATCCTTTATTGAATTTTCCATCTCCAGGTTTGTCCATACCCTGCCCTCGTTGCTCTCTGGAAGCATCTGCAATTACCTCCCATTAATTATATTTTTGCTTCTATTAATGATGTAAATTTGCCCATCAGTGATATGATTTGCTCAGGAAACAGAAACCCCAAGCACACCACGGATTATTTAGATCCAAAGGGGAACACAAACTGCCTTCTGCTTCATTTGCAACCCCCAAAAGATTTATTAGGAGACACCAAAAAAGGTGAGTGTTTGCTGCACAAAGCTTGGCAGAACACCCTGTGTGAGTAACTGAGTGACCTTTCAAATATTTACATGGACAGCAGTTGTGTGGAGGCACCTTCTGCTCCTTCTCTCACTCTCAGGCTTTGCACCCAAACTGATTTTGCAGCAGAGAGAGAAAAGCTGAATGTGTTTTATAACAAACCTGTCCAAGCCAACAACAATAGCCAAGAAATGTAGGAAAACATGGATGGTTTGGACAGCAGCAAGCTTGCTCTGCAAGTACCAGGAACTTTAAGCTGAGCTCAGGAGAGCAAAGAACTTCCAGGAGCTGGTCATGGAACTGTGGGGAAGAAAGGAAAATGTATCTTGAGTGCTGTGTTAAACAGGAGCATCTTGGAAAATGTAACTGCTCAAGGGACTGTTGCCCACAGCAGAAAATGCACCTTTGGAAGTCGACAGAAAGTGTAGCAGGGAAATTTTTGAAGCAGTAAGAGAGAAGGGATGAGCCTCAGTCAGGAGGAATGTGTTGCTGGGACTGGGATGCTGTAGTAAAATAGGTGTTCCAAAAAAAGCAGGATAAGGAGGAGGTACACCAGCCATTGCTGATGGATTGCAACTCCTAGCTCTGTTTGGGAATGTCCCTCCTTCAAGGGGTTTCCCAGTTTTGAATCCTCAGATCTGTCTTTTGGCTGATAAAAATTAAATAACTTCTCAAATGAGCAACTTGCCAGGAAATAAATGCAGCATTCTTGGCCTTTGCTATTCATACAGTCATGGAATGTCCTGATCTGGAAGGGACCCACAAGGTCCAACTCCTGGCCCTGCACAGGACAATCCCAAGAATCCCACCATGTCCCTGAGAGTGTTGTCCAAACATTTGTTGTATTCCTGTTTCCATTTAGCCAGAAGATCAAGCTTTACTTGGTAGGGGAGATGGGGATTCCCTTTCCCACAAACAGGAGTGGAGGTGGGAAGGACCAGGCAGTGTCTCAGACTCACATATTGAATATTCAATCCCAGCTCCTGGAGAACATTCCTGTGAATGCCAGAACATTGTCCTGTCAAATTCCTGGGATGTGCCATAGCAGAGAAGATCTTAGCTGGTGCCAGAAATGGATCATCAGGACTGACAGCCAGAACTTCTCCTGAATCCCAGGGCAGGAGAGGACACTGTGCCATGAGATATTAAACAACACTAAGGAGTAAGTTTGTGTGGGGCAGCTGCTGTTCCCTGTGCAAAAAGCTTTGGGAGAAGGAGACACGGCAGAGAAGGATAGTGGGGTGTGGAGGTTTGTTGTGCAGGAGAAGGAGACTTTGCCATTTGATCCTTGTGCTATCCCTGCTCTCATCTCCCAGGAAAAAGAAACTTGGTGGCTGTTGTGCCATTTGCAAAAGCAACACCTTCCTGCTTGTCAGAGAACTCCCTGTTAAGACTTTTTTCCAAGGTTGGGAGACCCTGCTCTGCCTCACCAGCGTGGCCAGGCCTGACTCCAGACCCTGCTGATCCCGGCCCTGCAGGCTGCTTCCCATGGACACCCCACTGAGGGATCCAGTCAACCACATGTTCTGGGTGATTTTTGCAGCTTCTTCTGCAGCCTCAACAATCCGCTCAGTCTGGGCAGTTCAGGGTTGGGATCTGGCAGGTTTGGGTCAAATCCTGGCTTTGCCTTGAGCACAGGGATGCTCTTGAGGAAAACCCTGCAGTTCTCCTGCTCCAGGGATTCCGGGAGCTCTGCAGAGCCCTCGTGTCTCCAGCACAGCAGTGGCCTCTTGATGTCACCAGAGCACAGCTGATCACTGGGATGGCTCTGGATCAGCCTGGGAGCGTTTTTAAGACAGCAGAGAGAAACTTCTCCAGTGGTTTTTCCCCCCACAAGTTCTTGTGACTGTCCCCATTACCATCGATCTTTAATTATTGCTGCAGTTTGTGTGGAGGTCACACAGATATCCATCTTTTCTGCTGCAATGAGACCAATCCATGCTCTCCATGTATTGCTTACACAGAAAGACTCTCTTGTGCAGGTGCTTCACCTGTAGCTTTAGCACAGGATGTGTGCCATGGGCACAGAAAATATTGAAATTTGAGCCAAAGGATTTGAAGCCCAGAACTCAGACAAGATTCACAAAAACGTGTTAAAACTTTGTAGAGTTGGTTTGGTTTGTTTTTTGTTGGTTTTGTTTTCTTTTTTTTTTAATCCTTCACCCACAAATTATATTGTAAGAAGGGGAACATTTTGTTGTGTCATTTTCCAAATGAAACATTTCACCTATTCAGGTTGAGCAAATATTTGACCCTGAAATATGTTTCAATGTTATCGATGGTGTAAAAAAGCCAACCCTGTAGCAATCAAATCTAAATGTTTCACTCCACCAGCTTTTGACAGTCTTATTTTTCAAGGCACCACATTTTTGAAGACTTTCCTTTCAGGTTGATTTTCTTTTCTTTCTCTCTTTTCTTTTTTTTTGTTTTAATTTCTGAATTTCAGAGCTGCCTAAAGACCCAAACTGCAGTTATTCACAGATGTACTGTAATTAGCCAGAGCTCCTCTATATCTCTTAAGAATCCAATCAATGACTACTCAAGTGAACCACAGAGGCCTTGCAAGAATTTAAGTAGGGTAGAGTCCTTAAGCTGATTTTCTGCACAGGGATTAATTTCATCTTGGTTAGAAACAAATGGAATATATCCTGCTGTCTCTGTCCCCTTGTGACTGTCCTTATTAAGGGTCTGAGCTTAAAATTCTTGGGCAGACCAGGCTCCCACTGAGTTAATGAGGGGTTTGAATGGGATTTTGATTTGTTTTTTTGAATAGAGTGGATGCAGCTCCGTGGTTTGCACAAAGAGCCCTTTTTGTTCTCCTTGCAGAAGATCCTCACCTTGAATTGCCCCCATCTGTCATCCTGCAGCTCTGACACCAATCCCACTGCAAAATCCTGCATGGAAACCTGGGTTTTTAGGGAAATAGCTGAAAGAGTCACCTGCCCTGGGCTGGAGATGCAAATGAAGGGGTTCCACATGGATCAGAGAATCATAAAATGTTGGGAAGAACCTCAAAGCTCATCTACCATGGGCAGGGACATCTTCACTGGACCAGGATACTCCAAGTTCCAAAGCCATCCTGGAACTCATTTCAGGAAGAAAATTCTTTTCTGTCTGCAAAACTGTTCATTTGGGTGAAATTATCTGCCCCAGAACCTGAGTAATTTTACTCCAGTAGGAGGTTTTTCAGCAAAATCAGTAATTCTGTGGGTTGCTCTTGAGCATTCAGCCACCCTGTTGTAGCTCTGTCCATGAAGTTCTTTCACCTAAATAGGTGCAAATCCCTAAAAAGGGATGTGAATATAGAAGGAAATAGAATTTGATGGTGAAATTTGGGACAGGGCTTGTTCAGACAAACCCCAGGCAAAGTGGGCATGTCAGCCTTGATACAGACCTCAATTAGAGATACTCAGTACTTCATTAAAATGAACCTTAGCTTAAAAACTTCAGCCCTAATGATTACAGGATGTTTCATCCCCCTGAGTAGAATGTATAAAAAATTTAAAATTATGATCAAAAAGTTTCTCAAAATGTGTGGAAGAAATTTTTGTGAGAGCTTCTCAATGTAGCTGTTGAACTGTAGAGTTGATTGGATATTTTTTAAGATTTCAGAGAAGGAAAAGGAGAAAAATAGCTGGAAACATTTAGCAATTACTGAACCATTCTTCTCAAGCTACTCAAACTAAGAACAGAGCAAAACACAGAGCAGCCACTTCCTTTCCATTCTGCACTCCAAGAAAAATGATCTAAGCAGAGTTTTATAGAACCCAGACGGAGAAGAGAGCGGAGATTCTATTAAATTCACTGATGACTTAATTTTTTTTATATGGATACAGTTTGCATGGCCCAGTGATGGGTCTCAATGGGAAGTTTCTTCTCCAAACAAAAAGATCCATTCTTTACATATTCATTAGCTGTTCCCATGGATTTTTTAAGCACCACGTGGGCACCAGCTCCACATGTTGGAGAGTGGCCCCAGAGGAACCCTATCAGCTGGGAGTTCCTTTGGATGCTGGAAGTTGTCCAAAATGTTGCACTGATTCCCAAGTTTTCTTTTCAGAGCTTGAAACTGAGCCCAGGAACCTCAGAAGAATTTAGTTCTGGCAATTCATCCTCTTTCTGGTGCCTTTTTGGACCTGTGGAAGGCTCTGGATTTAACCAACACTTGGCATGACATTCCAGCCTTTATAGCTGTTCCCTGCTGGATGCACTGAATGATGTGAAAACAAAAGGTTGGACAAGCTGTTTTTAAATTTTGGCTAAAAATTATTGTGGGGAAAATTTTGTTCCTCTAAACCAGCTGTGTCATGTTTAAAGGGGATTTTTTTTCTAGTGGTTTGGACTATTAGACTTCAGATCAGAGAAAATTATTCTCCTGCTGCCATCTGTGTATCTGTGCCTCTGTTTTGGGATTGTGCCTCAGAATTCTGTGGGAAAGGATCAACCCTTGGAGATCTGAGCCCACCAGGCCGTTTCTCTGCTGGCACTGGTTCCGTGGTGCAGCACCTGGAAGTGTATCCATCCTCCAGGCACAGGGAACATCTGCTGGAAGCAGAAATCATCCTCACAGTGTGTTACTGTGCACGAATTCTGGAGGGGGAAGGGAGTGGACTCTGTGGTCCAGTGGTTGGGTCATGGAGCCAAAATTTCCTGGTGTGAACCAGCAGCAACTCCACCACTCAAGAGAGGGAGGTCACGGCTTTCCTTGAAGGAAATCCTTATTTCCACCTGCATGAGCCAGAGGAGCATCTGCTGTGGGAGCCCCACCTCTGCCAAGTCAAAGAGGTGGTGTGTGAGCACCAGGAAACCCTGACCTTGCACTCCTCGGGCCACCCGTGGAGGAGCCGCTCTCCAAAACCCCAAAATGGGACAATCCTGGGAAACCCCACTGACACTTCAGAGGGAGGATTAACAAACCACATCTTAGGCCTTCAGAGAGGAGCCTTGGCCTCACCCAGGGCAGGGCTTTCCCTCCATCACTCGCCCATGAGCTCCCAGAGGGGAGACACAACCAGTCCTGGGTGGGAGTGGGAGGTTTAGACAAAATTATTAAAGAAATTCCTGCTGTTGGATCAGGAGGTGCCAAAATGACCCCCTTGCTTTCCAAATTCCTCCTCAGAGAGGAGCCTGGATCCAATGTTATCCTTGGATTGTGTCAGTGGTTTAAATTAAGGAATTATGGAGGTGTGATTAAATCGCTTTGTCCCACAGTTTTAATGATGGCAAATGGGATATATTCATAAAAATGAATTATTTATCATGACAAACAGATGAGTGAACAGATGAAAGATCTTAACCAGAATTATTTACTACATGTCGTAAAAGCTAAGAATCTACTAGTAGGTATGATACAGGATAAAATAGTATAGTACAGTGCACTCTAGCAAAGCAATCACATGAAAGCAATTGTAGCAAAGCTGGCAGAAGAAATAATTATTGAGCAGAGATTGATATAACTCATCATGAGAAATAGTGGGAAGATCTTTGTCTTAATCCCTGGGGAATGGCCATGGAGAGCTGTTCCTGCTTCATGGCAGAAGCTCCACAATCCAAGGAAATATGTAGAAGAATTTGTTTCTGGGGGGTCAAATTCTGCTTGTTTGTTTTGTTAATGTCCTCAGGGTGCTTTTATTGGTGCTTTTCTTCATCCATCAAACCCAGGGTTGTGAACACAAAGCACCTCCACTTGAGTCAATGGTGTAATCCTCTAGAAATTTGGAATTATTCAAGGTTTATGTCAGAATAACTGCAAACTCAATGTGAGTAGAGGGAAAAGGCATTTATATTCCTGGCCATCTCCTTTCCCAGTTGCTGCTCAGAAAAATTTCATGTTTCTAATGTTCCTTTGCAGCTGAGGGGAATAACAGAGAAACCTGTTCCAAGGTAACAGTGATATTGGCTGCACAACGTCAGATTTTCAAATGGAGAAATTAAAGACTGGCACTCTTTTTTTTTTTTTTTTTAGAACAATATAAAGAAACAACTTGAACTTCCTCCAAAACTAAATTGGCCTGTTAAAAAGTTGGGAAATAAATATAACTCAAATGCCCATGTAAAGAAAAGTGAAGCAGGTTTTGTTTCCAGTCAGGTTTCCTGGTTACAGGGAGAATTCTAAAAAGGAGATCCCAAAGTAAAGCTGTGAAGGATAATTTTACAATATCATATCCTTGATATTTTGCAGAATTGTTGTTTCCCTTTCCTCACTTAGCAGGCATGTTGGAGGAAAAAGTTAAAGCATGTAAGAAGTATGTAGAGAATTTTGATGTTCTATAGGATTAAAACCAGTTTTATTAGAGGTGGAAATAATTATATCTGCAGAGAGTGGGATTCAGGTGTCCTAAAGAACTCCTTAAAAGGTCACTGTTAGTCCTGGGAGTCACCTAAGCTCTGTTTAAAGGCACAGAAGTGATGGGGATGTTCCCAGGAGTTCATTCCCAGAAGGACAGAGCTCTTCTTTACCAGTGATGGGAGCTCAGAATTCCCATCAGTGGGGAAAGATCTAATTCTTATAAAAAAACCCAATTTTTCCTTAGTTTCATTAGTCCTTCATTTCCAACTTGAACCTGCCTCATTATTAGTGCTGTGCTCTAAGTGTAGCAAGATCCAGAAATGATCAAAGGCAAAAGGAATACTAAACAGGTTCCATCCTCCCTTGGGAAAATTGGCTCAAGTTTCTCTACCAGAGCAGGTATTTGGGATTGTTTTTCCACAACAAAATGCTGCCTTTCCTACTTTTCCCACCTCCTCTTGTCAGCACAGTTGTGTAGCCTTGAAAAACTTCGGGATTGACAGCCCAGAAATGAGATTCCAAGCCTTTGGATTGTGGAGGGCTGGAGATCTCATCACTGCAGGGCTGGAATTTTGGAGGGTTCCATTTGCAGACAACAAATCTCCTCTTATGTGGAGAGCTGAGCAAAAGAGATGCAAAAAGCAAGTTCTTTTTGTGGGAAGAAAGGGGGTGATTATTATTATTATTGTTATTGTTATTATTATTATTATTATTATCTTTAGAGCAACTTTCTGACTCAAGAAATGAGCTCAGTTGGTGAGAGCACGGTGCTAATAAAGCCAAAGTTGTGGTTTGTTCCCTCTGTGGGGTGACTTAAGAGCTGGAATTGATGATCCTTGAGGATCCCTTCCAGCTCAGAAGATTCTGCGATTTTGCCACTGGAGTAATTCCACTGGGATCAACAGCTATAATCTCTCCTGAGTCTGTGGCTGTTAAAGAAATGAGATTTGATGAAAATCCTAAAATACAAGTGCAGGGTTTGGTTCTGGGTTGGAGCATATTCTGTGTTGACTGGTAGAAAACAGGCCTGTTAAACTCCACATTTCCTTGACAGCCACATGAAACTGATGAGATCTGTGCCATAAAAGCAGTGAGAAAAAGGCAGACAGGCCACAAGTTCAGTGCTCCAGAACACGCAAATATTCTGAGCCAAATCTTTGGTAACTGCTCTTAGAGACTGAGTTGGCAGCACGAAAACCAGGGTGGTTGGCAGTGACCTTCTCCTGCAGAGCAGCTCTCAGAGCACACCCCTCCAAGATGCCCTTTTATCACTTAAAACTACCCCAATTTGCATGTTAATTTATTAGCTGGGCACTCTTGCATTCCATGGGATGCACTCAGGGACACCTCGTTCTCCTGCCTCACATCCCACCCGGATCACTCCGACCTTGGCAGCAGCATTAGGGGCAACTAATGCATCACTTTCAGGATTCATAAATATGGAACAAATCGCTGGGTCCATCCCAGCCTCGCTTCACTAATGGCTCATAAGGACTCTTGATGCTGAAATAGTGTTTTATCTCCTCTCTGCACACTCTCAATTTTCCAGCTGGTAAAATACAAGATTAATTGCTTTCATTACTCCACTGTATTAATTTTCTTTTGTTCCAGCAAACATAATATACTTATTTTTATTCTGTGTGTGCTGCTACATCTGGTAAGGAATTCAGGAAATGGTTTGGTGAGGCTGATTAAGATTTTCCTTGTTTGATGCTGATGCTCTGTCACTTTTGTTTTAAAAAGTCTTAATCCAAGCAAATACCTTTCTATGAACCTGTAACCAGACCATGACCTATGCTGGGATTTAGGGGAGAGCTCCTTGCAGGGACAACTTGGTGGGGAGGGGCAGAGGAGGGGCAGGGCCTGAGCTCTGCTCTGTGGGGCCCAGGGCCAGGAGCCCAGGGAATGGGCTGGAGTTGTGTCAGGGCAGGGGCAGGGGGGATCTCAGGCCAAGGGTCTCCTTTGCCCAGAGGGGGGTTGGGCACTGCCCAGGCTCCCCAGGGCAGTGGGCACAGCCCCAAGGCTGCCAGAGCTGCAGGAGGGTTGGGATGATCCTCTGGGGACAGGGGGGACTCTTGGGGATGGGCCTGTGCAGGGCCAGGGCTTGGACTGGATGGTCCTTGGGGGGCCCTTCCAGCTCAGCAGATCCTGGGATTCTGGGATCAAAAAGCAAGTAGATTTGGCACGTCAGTGGGATGGTGGGATTCAGTTGGAGGTTGGACTTGCTGATCTTGGAGGTCTTTCCCAACCTTAACCATTCTCTGATTGTATTCCATGACACAGGAACTCAGTCTGTCCCTCTCAGCCTCCAGCCCTCTTTGACTGCAACTGTACAAACCCCGGATCTGTTCCACCCCAGGAATGCTGGAATGCCATAAATTCCACCACACACCTCTTTAAAAACATCTTTATTTTTTTCCAGGTGCTCCCTGGGGTTGGGTGCACAGACCCTGGCGTTGTGCTGGGAACTGTCATGGGATCTCAGGGCATCCTGCCCAGGAATTCTTCATCCTCCAAAAGTCATCCAACCCCTCTCTCCACCTACTTGCAGACACCCCTCTAAGGCAGGTTTGTGTGGTGGCTTTCAAGGCTGTTCATTCATTTATTTCCTCTTTTTTTTTTTTTTCTTTTT